>QEPC01000347.1:170157-259173 GCA_003113815.1 Sphenodon punctatus
GCTGACATTCCTGGGAGCAATCTCGGGCAAACATCTGGCAGGACACTAACAAATTTGTCTGTGGCTCATGGGCCAAAGCAGGCCACCACCAAGTTTAACACCCATAGATGTATGGAGTGAGGGTAGGAGGATGGTATTTGTGCTGAGGAGGTTAGGAGGGACAGGAAGGCACTGATGGATAGATGTGGAGAGTAAGGGTAGAGTGAGGACACTGTTTAAAACAGACATAAAAGCTAACTCTGCTTTAGCACTGCTTTAACATTTCTTATACATGTTGCAGGGCTGTATTGGTGCCCTATGCAGCCCTGCAAAATGCATAAGAAATGTTAAAGCGGTGTGGAGTTAGCTAGGCATTTTCACCGTGTGTTGGGCACTGCATGGGGGGTGGGAACTGAGAGCTGTATGGATGAGAGAGAGAGAGAGCAGAGGCTGGAATGAGCACCGTCCCCATTTCCAGCGGCAGAAGACGAAGTAGCCGCATCAGGAAATGTGCCTCCCCCCTCGTGGTGGTCCCGGTGCAGTTGCACCCCGTGCCCCTGTCACTGAGGTCCCCTTTGCTCAGGGCTCTGTGTGGCGCTGGTGGGTTGATGTGATGGGGAAGGTGTGTATGAATGGAGCAATGTATGAACAGGTGAATGGAGGGAGTTAGGGGGCCAGTGGGGTGAAGGTGGTGCGAGGCGGGAGGTAACTGGGCTTCGCTCGCTGCTGCAGAAGGCGGCTGTTGCGCTGGCAGGTGGAGGCGGCAGCGGGGTTCTCGGAGCAGGCGCTACTGGGAGCCCAGCGGGCGGGGACTCCCGGGCAAGTGGCTCTGGCTGCTGTTTGAAATTTGGCGACAGGCGAGGCCAAGCCTCCCCAATCGCAACACGTGATTCCAGCGGAGGCGAGAGGAGGAGCAGGCGGGCGGGGACGGACGGAGGAAGATAGATAGCGGCGGCGGTCGGAGCTGGGAGAGCAGGGCAGCGGCAGCTGCTTTAAAACCTCCCAGCCCTGCACAGCCCCCGCCCGGCGGAGAGGCTGCAGCCAGGGGAAGCGGCGATGAGCGGCAGGAGCCCGAGCAGCCCCCCGGGTGCCCCCCGCAGCGCTGCTGCCCCAGCTCATCTGATGTCCCCCCCGCAGTAGCAGCAGCAGCAGCAGCAGCAGCAGCATGTCCCGGAGGAAGATCTCCTCGGAGTCCTTCAGCTCGTTGGGCTCGGACTACCTGGAGACCAGCCCGGAGGAGGAGGGCGAGTGTCCCCTGTCCCGGCTCTGCTGGAACGGGAGCCGGAGCCCGCCGGCCGGCCCGCCCGACCCCGCCAATGCAGCCGCCAGAGCCAGGCGGGCTCCGCGCAGGAGAAGGGTCAACCTGGACTCACTCGGGGAGAGCATCAGCCGCCTGACCGCCCCCACGGTGAGCACATCTCCCCGCAGGGCCGGCGCCGCGCTCAGGTGCGCTCAGCTCGCCGCCGGGGAGGGAGAGCGGGAGGCGGCGAGCTTGGTTCGGGCTTCGCTCTGCAGCTGGAGCACCCGCCGCCCACCCAGCCTGAGGGGAAAGGCAGCCTCCCCCCACTCTGCCCCGCTGTCTCCGCAGGAGCTTTCCCTGGAACCTGCCCTGATCCTCCATCCCACTCCAGCCCTCCCCTGTGTCCACCCCATAGCTCAATCCCGGCCCCTCCAGGCGCTCTAGAACCCCCGACCCCTTCCCCCTCTCCCCAACCCCTCGTCCCGCCACCTCTGCCCGGTCCTTCATCCTTGGTGGTAGCCTCCCCGAGAGAGTACGCACCCCCTGGTTCTCTGCAACCCCGAGTCACTCCGCTGCCTCCTTGGGGACTGACTCTGTGTGCTCCAGTGTACGGCACTGGTTCCCTGCCCCTGGAGAAGCTTTGCAGCCCCCCCAGTTCCCGCGGCTCCTTTTTTCACTGCAGACGCTTTCTAAACCCGACGGTGTAAGTTTTCCTGTTGCTCTTGTTTAACCTCGGTCTGGGGTCCTGCCATGTGGATTGGGGCTCGCTGGGCAGCGAAATCCCGAACTGGTGCGGGAGCCGAGGAGAACGATCAAACTGTGGATACCGCTCATCCTAGATCACCGACAATGGGCTACCGGTCATCTTTCCCTTCTAGTCAAGGGAGAGGTCTGGAAAAACCAGCCCACACTTTAAATCTTGCCTCTCGAAAAGTGGGATGAATGCGGGTGTTTTACCACTACCTGTAATAATTTCCCAGTGGCATTTCCCAGATACTAGGGACAGTGGTCGCGAATGAAGCCTTCTAGCTACTGAATACTAATAGTACAATTATATATAACCTGGATAGGTGTTTGTGTGTGTGTTCTCCATACCTAATAAATACAGTAGGGTTCCATGTATTTACTCTAACTAGTGTACATATGTGTGGTCTTATTTATATAAAAAAATAATTTTTAGAATGAAATGTGACTTTCAATGCGTACTTGGGTTAAGATTCATGTTCAACTTTGGGTGTTTTCAAACGAGCTGCTACCCCACATGGCCATCAAGGAGCCATAGATCTAACTGCCTGTCTGAAGGTGGAGCGCCACGGAGCACCCATTTATGGCTATGGATAGAGCGCTGCTGGGAAATCTGGAGTGCTCCGTGTGGGGCAGGCCAAATAGATCTGTGGTAAGCAACGGGTGGCCACAGAGCCCCTGCCTGTTTGAATGGCGCAGCCAGCCAGCCACATGAGCAGACAGGCTGTGGGTGGGAGAAGTGGCTTTTGCAAGTCACAAGAAGTGGCCAGGAGTTGCAGCGAGCCCGGGTTCCCCAGTGCTCGTGCCCAGGACATATCAATTGCAAAGGTTAGCCAGTGTGCTTCTTCCACCCCCATAGTCCATGGCAGGAGTGTGTGGCAGCTGAGTTCCCTCTGTGGCAGTTGTAACCATGCTGGGAGTTGTCCCTTAGAATCGCTCCCCACATACTCCACCTATGTGGGTGCACCGCGGTAGTGCCACGCTGCGGTCACGCACGCTCCCCCCCCCCATCACCTTGCTCGTTTACAAACACCCTTTGTTGGAAAACAATCAACTTTCTCCCAATTATCTTGCTGCCTATAGGACATAGGAATTTACACATTGCTTAAGGTAACTGGAATGGCCCCTTTCCCCACAGTTTTATTTGTGTTCGTTTAAGCATCTTAAACCAGAAGGCTTAAAGAAATCAGGGGGTTTAGATCCAGACTAAGGGATAAATACACTCTTTCCCAACATATCGTTGTTTTAATCATTTCACTGTGAATTTCATTTTTGCATCTATAAAAAGCGTGCAAAACAGTAATCCTGCAGTGTATTAAAACAATTAGAAAATGAATAATATTCAGAGAACATTTGCAGCAACAGTATTTGCCAAAGAGTTTTTTTTTTATAAAACACAAACAAAGAAAAACATGTATATCGCCATTACTTTACAGGCTGCTTTAAATGTGTATTTTTCATTTCTGGAAGATGCACATCTTTTATGCAGGGTTTCTGTCACACTGAAGAGGGTAAAAAGTCTTGAGTCCTCTGCCAGTGCCAGATTTGCTGTGAGTTGTTGGTACTCACTAAAATGCTTATATTTTGCAGCCTCTTAAAAATGCTGCTTGAAATCAACCCTTTATGACTATTTGTGAATTAATGACATTTTGTGACTGTTCAAGGTTGCTCCAAGCACAGTGAATTCTTATTTGGAACTTGGAGACAAAGGTAGTGATATATAAAGTATCACTCTCTAGTTAGCAGGTAGTGTCTTCCTTTCAGATCAGACTACATCTGTTGAATGTTGTTGGCAACTGCTGTGCCATCTAGTATTCAGTCATCCAGCTCTGGAAACGATCTGTTTATCTAATCTCAGATTTACTGTCATATTGGGATGCTTTTCATGTACTCTCCTTTTGTTTTGTAGGATTTGAATTGGGTAAATTAGGAGAATTACTAGCGTATTACATAGTAGTTAATAGTTGTACAGCTTCAACAAGGAGTTTCCTTTGACTTCCTTTCCCTGAAGGAAATCTGATCCTGTAATACTGAAATTAATGGAATACTTCCCAGATGACCCGTTTCTCATTGTTACAAAATAATTTAAAGCTATTTAGTATAAAATAGGTGGCATAATTATAGCGACACTCTCCCAATATATTTGGAAGATTTTGATATAGCTTGAGTACTTTTAGATCGTTAGTATTATTGTTTAGTGCTAGTGTTTATAACTTCAGCACTGATATTTTCCCATCTTTCAGTGTTACCTTTTGTGGTGGGATGCAAAAAAAAATAATCACAGTTTACAATCTTTGTTTATCATTTAATTAATCTGAGGAATAAGCACAGAACCATAAACTCTAGACACAGGAAACTCTTATTAGGCCATTTTAGTCCATCTCCCAGCCACTTCAGGATTATTGAATCCGATATGATTCTAGAGGCTTGTTCTGGCTAGTTTTTAATGTCTCTAGCAATAGGACTGGCATTGCTTTCATTGGGAGATTATTGTAGCTCTTCTTGCTGGAAAGATTTTTTTAATTAAAAAAGAAATGTATTCAGCCTAATTTTTCCTTTTCTTAATTTCCTGCCGGTATAGAAGTGCTACTTTCTGGTGCCTCCATTCTAATTTTATTTAATCTGACAAATGAGGAGTGACTCCTTTTTAAATTACAGTCCCATGGTGTAGACATTAGGAGTACTAAGTGCTAGGTTCTTCTCCTAGCCATAATGATTTTGTTGTTGTTGAAACTCTTGTCGGTGTGGAGAAAACAACAATCCTAATAGTAGGAGATGGCGGGTAGAGTGGGCTTCTTGTAGCCATACGTTTAATACCCCGGACCTGATTTTTCTGTCACATTCACAGATGTAATTTAGGAGTGATAAAGAGAAAGAGGATCATGCCCATTGTTTAATTTTGCAAATTAAATTTCAGGGATCGCATATACTGAGGAAAGCTTGAGTGTTTTCCTTTCCAGAATGGATTCAGCTAATATATTTCCCTACACTTTCAAAATTTAAAGTTTTTGTAACTTTGTACTTTCTCTACTTTAGGTTGGCGATGGCTAGGATTCAGACAAGGCAGTCTTTTTTGAGCTTTCACTGCTAAATAAGAATAATGAATAATAAAGTATTTATATAATGCTGCAGTGTACCTGACACTGAGCAATAATTAATTAGACACATGCCCTTGACCCAAGGGGCTAACAACTGTGTAGTATTTTGTAGTGTGAAAATAGTTGTGATGCTGCTGTTTTAATTGGGACCTAGTGTAGGCTGTAAAGACTTAATCTGTGAAGACAAGAGTACAACGTGATAGTTGAGTGGAAGAAATTATTAAAGGGGCAGGGGAGCTCAGAGAGAAGAAATATCCAGGAACAGAGAACATGAGAGAGAGAGAGAGAGAGAGAGAGAGAGGTTTATAGCAGCCGGGAATGGGAGAGTTGTGACAAGAAGAGCACCAGAATGAAGGAAAAGATGAAAGTGCAACAGACTAATAATTTATTCTCCTTCTAAGCCTGTGGTGGCCAAGAGGCAGATTGCGATTCACTGGTGGATCATGCCCCACGAGCTGGTCTCCAGTAATACGCAGCATGGTGAAAGGGACCAGCTGCTTGGAGATTGCTCTGAGGTGGAGACAGGGCCGGCCTTACCATAAGCGGGGCCCAGGGTGGGGAACAAATGCAGGGCCCCTATCTTCCTGCGCTACCCGGGCCTGGGCTTGGGGATGGGCGGAAGGGCATTCCCCTCCGCCCATCTCCAAGCCTGAGCAGCCATTCGGATCACTTACCTGATCCACTGCCACTGCTGCCACCACCACCATCGCTACTGCCACCTCCGGCCTGGGCCCCACACTGGGCTCGGAACTTCAGATGGGGCAGGCACCGCAGCAGCAGATTAAATCTGCCGGCACGCTGACCACCACCACTGGAAATTCTGCTGCCTCCCCCTCCCTCCGTGCTGCCTGTCACAGTCTCAGCCAGGGAAAATGAGGAAGAGAGAGGCAGAAGCCCCGTCTCTCCCTCATTTCCCCTGGCCAAAACAGCCAGGCAGTGGAGGGGGCCAGCAGCATGAGGGAGAGGCGGGACCTCTGCCTCTCCCTCACTCCTGCTGGCTCCCTCCACTGCCTGTCAGTCGAAGTCGGCTGGGGCCCCCGCACTCAGGGTCCCCAGCTCCCGGCCACTGTCAGGCTGGGAACTGGGGACCTCAAGTGTGGGCCCCCCCCAGGAGTGGGGCCCGGGGCGGCCGCCCCGCAGTAGGGACAGCTCTGGGTGGAGAGCCCCAGGGAGTGTCTCTAGGGAGGAGGGGCTAGTAGAGCGCCTCTAGTGCGACAGGGAAGGCAATTTGAGGGGAGTGTTCATCTCCACTCCAAAGACCAGTTGCTGAAGTGCCCAAGAACTGAGAGCCAGCAGGAGGGTCCACCCCTCGAGTGCCAGAGCCAACTGGAGGGGTCCTGCTAGATCACTTGAGGTTGCCACCTGATTCAAGTGGATCACATGCACTATACGTCTGGTCACCCCATTCTAAGCAATTTAGTTGTTGGTTCTTGCTGACTCTTGTTAAACACATAAAAGAAATGATAAGCAGAAAAACGTTCAAGGGCAGGTATATAATTGTCAGTGAAAGTTAAATCCAGTTGGAAAAAGTTAATTTATGAACTACAGTTATTTTGTGCTCAGATCTAAAGCAGGTTATAGACAGGTTTATACCCTATAGGGTATCGGTCAGCTACTGCTGTTAGTTGAGGTCTCCCATTTTACAGCTTGCACAGCTGTCACTTAGGGCAGAGCTTGGAATATATGTTTAGATAGAAAATCTTTCTATTTTAAAAAAATTAATCAGCCATTGCACATTTTACGTTTCAGGAGTTTGGAATCCTGCCCCTCCTCCCCAAGAGTTTTTAGTACTTGCTGATCATCTGATTCACTTGATCCCTCTACTAAAATATTTGTTTAGGAATTTCCCTGTAAGAGGTTCTGGCTAGGTCACTTTACACTGACCTCTTTATACTGCTCTAGCCATATAACGAGTCCTTGGTGTAAATGAGAATCAGGCCTTGGGGCTTATGGTCAAGATGTTCCAGAATCCGTGACATCTTCTGTTCCCTTTGATACAGTGGAGATTTAGGCCAGAAGAACACCAAAGAAAATGTGAAAGGCCAAAGTACTACCAGCAAATAGATTTTGTTCATCCTGAGCCCAGTCCTGTGAATCAGATGGAGGAGGATCAGGCCCTAGTTGCAGAGAGAGGCTCCTGCATAGTGTAGAGAAATGTGCACAGTGGGAACTAGACTATTTGTCTGGCCTGAACTGAGCACTAGTGGGTAGAAAGCAGAATGAGCAGGGGTGATCGTGTTCAGGACAATTCTGCACATGCAAATGATGTGTGTATGAAACACTTTATCTTCGTAAGACAATCCTAGCCAAGATTGTGGTATTCAGGTGTGCAGAACAGCTGATCTTAGAGAAAAAAAATTAGACTAGAGGATAATATCACAAGGATCCGTTCTTGCCAGCATTCTAGTCTACAGAGCCAGTTTCCATTGATTCAGTTTGTGTCCTCTTATTTTATAATGTTAACAATGAATGCACCAGACTTAGCAGGTCCTAGCAGCAGGCCCTACTACCTTTCAAGACTGAGCCCTTAATTATATGGGCATCTCCTATTGACTAATGAAAGTTTGGCCCTTACATCATTCATACATGAGTCATAGTTTCATTAAAATTTATATAAACATTATATTTAAATGATATTCTATTATAAACATTATATTATAGATGAAATTAATAGATTAAAAAACATTCAGACATGAGAGAAGCCCTTTGTAGTTGTCACTCTAAACTGAAATTAGCATGATGGCATCTGTGAACGTTCTAAATGAGGAGAGGAAAGATGGTGGAAAGGGTACCATGTAGGGGTGGGAATATCGGTTCTCCCGTGATCCGATATTGCCGGTATTTGGGTGTATCGGTTTAATCCGATATTTACCTGTACCGGCATACAGGCATTTTTAACATTGGCCACGGTACTGGATTTTTTACATTGTGGCCATTGAAGTCAATAGCCGCAGTGTAAAAAATCTGGCACCATGGCCCATGTTAAAAGTCCGGTATGCCAGTACCTGGGAGATCTGATACTGGTACATCCGGTACCCGGTATTCTCTCCCGTGTCCCACTCCTAGTACCGTGCATCCAGATCGGATCCAACTTTCTTGTGAAGTCAGTGAAAGCTTTTACCAGACCATCAAAACAACACTCCCCCCATCACCCAATCCAGCATGGAAGTGGATTTATGCACATTTTCAGTATACTAGTTTTTGAGAGATGGCAATTGACTACTGCACATCTCTCTCTAACTTGCTTGTTTGTATTCCTATTATGTTGTCAGTTTTTATTGCTCTGTCTCCTTTTAAAAAAGATTAATTTTGACATTGGGTGATGACATAAATTATGAGTAATTATAACTAGAAATGAGTACATTATGTGCCCTTAACTTTCAGCATAGAATTTCCTATAGAATTTCCTGCCTTCAGGGTCTCACATACAAGAAAATGGTACTCTAGTTCCATCTTGTAAGTCTTTATTATCTAGAAACTACAGATTATTATCCCACTGGACTAACTCCTTGCATCAATTTTTCACATTTGCTCCAGTTTTTATCAGAAATTATATCTGGCACAGGACTGAAAGTAGATTTAAAAAAAGTAATAATAATAATGCAAAATAATTTGTCACCGTTCTGGAAAGTAAAACACTTAGGAGGGCATACCCTCCTAAGGGACATGGAGTTCCCTGAAGGTGGATAACAACTCCTATTAACTTTTGGGGAATTAGATGTGCACTGAAGGAAGTGATTACCTTTTGCTATTTAATGTGACATTTTGGTGAGAAAATGTATATTTTTACATTTCATTAAATTTACTTAAAATCCTGTTCACTTTCTTCTTCTGACTAGCCTGGAAA
Organism: Sphenodon punctatus; assembly: GCA_003113815.1. Classification (NCBI taxonomy): domain Eukaryota; kingdom Metazoa; phylum Chordata; class Lepidosauria; order Sphenodontia; family Sphenodontidae; genus Sphenodon; species Sphenodon punctatus. The sequence goes on from QEPC01000347.1 coordinate 179,066, forward strand.
GCAGACTTTCTTCTTGAATGTGGATGATATTGTACATATTCAAGCAGAAAAATATCTGTAAAACTAATTAAAAATAAATAAATCCGGGTTCTTTTTAACGTCCTGATGCAAGGACTATTGACTTCAGTACATTTTGGCCCTTTTCTCATGGGCTGCAGTGGGTGGGGGGATGGATGGGTGGGTGTTGGGTGGGGGTGCGTTCCCAAGGACTCCCACCCATCTCCATGCATGGCGCATCGGGCATTGGCACCTGTGGCTCCATGTGTACGTGATGGTTGAAGGTGGGTGGAGTGTGGGAGCGTGCATCCCCCCTCGGAGTTCCTACGGGTGCCCACCCATCCCCCCTGCACCCACCCACATGTGCGGGGGGGGGGCACCCATGTGAAAAGGGCCTTTGGGTCAGTCTCTAGAAAAAGAGCAGTATTTTAACATTTTCTTTTTATAGTTCTTTTAACATAGTGCTTTTTATTTATTTTTAGTGGTTGACTTTTTCCAAGAAAAGTTAATCTGACCTTTTAATATACACATTATTATTTGGGAATTAGACAATATCTGAAATATTAGAGAAAGAGTTAAATATAAGAAACACCTTTCCTCCTCTCATGTCTTGATAGTCTGCAGGGTTTGAACTTGATGATGTTAGCACTAAATCACAAACCTTTATAGCAGTACGCTGTTATCTTCTATGTGAAGTAGCCACCAGAGGGTGATACAGCATGATTTCAAAGCACATTGTAAACCATAATGAACTGATATTAACCCATCAACATGTCCATTTTTGATCAAATTTCACCAGTGCAGATTTCTGCTTAACTTTTGGAATGGAAAAAACAAAGGTGATAAACGATAAGTCAAACTTTGTCATTGTTGACATAACTGACTTATTAGCTTGCCCAGCTGGGTTTCATATGGGGTATTTTTGCTGCTCTCTACGTAAGGATGCAACCTTTTTAGAATTGCTTGTTTTAAAGGGGGAAAATATCTATCAAAACCAAAAAAAGCTCAGAGAGAACTGTGAACATTTCCATTTGTAGCCTTTAGAATTGGGATGTTGTTCAATATCTTGAAGAAATAAATTATTCTGGTAGGCTAACAGTGTGGCAGAGTATAGGGGAATTGGCCTGGCTGGAGGCTAAGACCATGGGCATGCTCACTAGGAGCCTGAGCAAGCCTCCAAAACTTAACATGCTCACTGAGGGTTCTGGCTGTACTCTGCGATTAGGCCGCTTTTAGATGGGTATTTAGTTTGTGGTTTTAAATGAATGCGCGACCGGCTTTAACGCGCGAAACGTCTCGTCTAAACCTGTGGGATTTTCAAAAGTCACGTCAGCGGGTTGCTCTTCACTCGTCTAAAAGCAGCCAGAGTCCATAGACATGCTCAAATGGATCAGGTTTTCCTGAGAATGTGGGTGATTTCAGACGTGACGAGATCACGCTGAACCACACTGAACCACGGTGAACCCCGCAGCGGGGCGAAAGGCCCCTACACGTCTGCACAGCGTGCGCCAGATGTTGGCCACGCTGAATCTGCAGACGGGGTCAATTTGAACCACGCTTCCCGGGCTAGCCGGGGGAAGGTCCCGGGAAGCGTGGTCAAATGGACCGCGGGCCGTGGCGACCAAAAAGTAACGTCTGTTCGCGTGCCACGGGCCGGGATCCCCGGCGGGATCCCGGGCCGTGGCACGATCGGCCAGACGCGGCGGCCGCATTGGCCCCGCCGCCCGCCCGTCTCCTCGGAGGGCGGGCGGCGGGGTGCGTGGAGGGGGCGGGGCCGTGCGGCCGCACGTTGCGCCGCGCGGCCCCGGCTCCTCCCACTTTCCCCGCCGGGATCCCCCCGGCACGTCTGTTGGGCCGTGCCGGGGTGACCCCGGCGGGGAACGAAGGGTCTGTGCAGACGTGCAGGGGCCTTTCGCCCCGCTGCGGGGTTCACCGTGGTTCAGTGTGGTTCAGCGTGATCTCGTCACGTCTGAAATCACCCGAAGACGTTCGTTACGGTACGGGGCCAAAGGGCCCCGTAACGTCTGAAAATACCCTGTATGAGATTTCTATAAGCCTGCAACCCAGTTGGCTTGGTGTGACTGTAGGAGAAGGTTCTCCTGAGACAGCTCTTCCCCAGCAGTACACCCGGAACAGGAGAACGAATTGACAAAGGCGATCATCAGGATCAACTCCAAGGGATCTGCATTGATCTACATCAAGGTGGGGCCTGTCTTGATGATATTTACAGAGATTGTGGGATTTATAGAAGGCCCTTGAGACTTAAAGGGGTTTAACCCTACTAACAATATTGAACTTTGCACTACTGGTGCTGATAGGCCTGGCTTGAGGGGAGGCTGGAGACCAGGACCAAACTCACCCAGTGAGTTTGCGTATTCAGTAAATAAATACTTACCCCAGGATTGGGTCTCTATATTTTGGTTGGCCACTGGGACAGTGGATTGTTGCTAAAATGGGAGTGTGCAGGGGGGAGGGGGGGTCAAGGCTAATTCCCCATAGGCTGGCACAAGGTAGGCGATTCCTGGGTGGGGAGGTAGGGTGATCCCTGGGGTGGGGTGTGTGTTAAACCACCCTCCACCCCAGGGATCACCCTAGTACTGGTACTTACTTACCTACTGCTGGACGCTGGTGCAGGCTCCAGGTTGCCGGCGGCGGCCCAGAGCCCGCACTTGGGACTTAAAGAAAAAAAAAATGTTTTTTAAATCCAGGCTGGGCACGGTGGGTGGGGGGTGCCCCCCCTTCCACCCGCACAGCCTGGGAGGGGGAGGGGGGAGGAATTTGTTTTGTATTCCATTGATTTCAATGGGGACAGTTCCCCATTGAAATCAATGGAATAATTCCGGTACCGGTATACCGGGTGCAATCCGGGAATCTGGTTTTTTGAGAACCGGTAACCGTAAAACCGGTAACCAGTATTCTGCCTGGTGTCCCACCCCTACAGTATTTATGTGTTTCACACTACCCATGATTTTATAAACTTCTATCATATCCCCTCTGGTGTCTCTTCTCCAAGCGGAAGAGCCCCAACCTATCAAGCCTCTCTTCATACTGGAGCCGATCATTTTTGTTGCCCTTCTCTGTACCTTTTCTAGTTCTGTTGTCTTTTTTGAGAGGGGGTGATCAGAACTGCACACAATACTCCAGGCACGGTCGTCCAATAGATCTAGATAGAGACTTTACAATATTTTCAGTTTTATTCTCTATCCCTTTCTGAATAATTTCTAACATTCTGTTTGTTTTTTTGACCACTGCCACACACTGAGCTGAGGATTTCACTGTATTGTCCACAGTGACTCCAAGATCCTTTTCCTGAGTGGTAACTCCTAAATTAGAATCCAGCATTGTATACATATAGTTTGGGTTATTTTCCCCTATGTAAATCACTTTGCACTTTTCCACATGTCTGTGTTAGAGGCTGTACATACACATATGTTTGTATGTGCAGGACTGATGGTTTGAGTTACAACTCAGTCTATTAAAAAGTCAAAATTCTCCAATGAGTGCATTGACTGTCACTCTAAAATCACTCCGATGATCTCTGGTGGAAGCAGTGACAGTCCCTTTCAGCATGCTAAAGATAGGCCGAGAGCAGGTGCTCTCATTTCATCGGGAAATACTGACTTTTCAGGAGTGAGGAGAAAATCTACTGACATTTTCCAGTATTACCGATAATATTGGAAATTACCAGAAATTACTGAAATGTCAGAAAATAGGGGAAAATCACAAAAAATGTCAAAAATGCTGGTAGATTTTTCTTGTGAGAATGAAGGTGAAAAAGCTGTTTCCATTAGTAATAGTATTCTTGGAGATTTTTCATTTCAGCTCTACTAAAGTATCATATCTTACAAAAACACCTGCATCCCTTCTACCTTTTTTAGTTTTCATCTTGCTCCCAGGCACACAACTGCCTGGATGTTAACACCTAACTGTGTGGGTGCTAATCTTTGTTTTTTGATAGCAGTGCTTATCCCAAGCTTGTTAAAGTGAAAAGGGTGCCCCACACTTGCCATTCAGCAATAAGTCACAGCTCTTTCGTCTGCTGGATTAATGAGATGTTAGTTAACTCCTTTGTCTGCTGAACGAGGTATGAAGTTTATATTGCTTGGAGCCCAGTACAAGATAGGGAAACCCATAACTGCATCGGGAAAAAGGTACTACTGGAGGGCATGCATCAAGAGTGGAAGGGCAGTAGTGAATCAGCCAACCATCACATAGGGTAATTTCAGATGTGATGAGATCATAGTCAACCACCCTGATTGTGAATTGTGGTCAACCACAGTGGATTCAGGATGGTGGCTGTGATCCCGTGCACATCTGTTTGAGCCCCGCCATATGTTCACCACAGTGACTCTCTGGCAGGGGTCAAAGCTAATCACGGTTCTGAGGATGGTGCCGGCCCCATCCCCAGAATCGTGGCTAGCTTGACCACGATCTGTGATGGGCGAAAAGTAACGTCTGTTACCTGGCCCATCACAGATCGTGGTCCCGACGGTATGGGATTGGGTGCAAACGGTTGCTGCAGTGCGCCCACCTGTCTTGCCGAGGGCAGGCAGCCAGGGGAGTGTGAAGGGCGGGAGCATGCTTCATCATTGATGTCTGGCTTCATCACTGACCGGGATCTGAGATGGATCCTGGTCCGGGGTTCAGTGTGTTGGGCTTCCGGGCCCAGTACGTCTGAAATTACTCATAGAATGGTGCTCAGCACTAGAAGCAGAGTCTGTATTAATTAGAGTTATGTTGGCCAAACAAAGGTTGGAGTTGATAAAAGAAGTTAGTAAGGTGAGAAACACATTCCTGAATGTGGGGAAAACAAAACATAAATATGGGTAAAAACACACATGACAGCAGCCTAGCAGCGGCCTGATTAACCCTAGGGAGGAAATCCGTGTCGGATATTATTTAATTAATTAATTATTTTATTTAAATTTCCTACCTCATCCTTCCTGGGAAAGGTGGCTCATAGGGTGGCTCAGAACATTAAAATACAGAGTGCAAGATAAAACATAACCCATCAATACAAATAAATACACAGCACTAAATATCCCTACACCATCCCCCCAACTCGTCTCCACCCCAACCCTCCCAACTCACCCTTGTCATCCACATCTCCCCCACCCTGCTGTAGCCCCCACTGCCAAACACCCCTGTGAATAATACTGTTTTGCACTGCCTCCTGAAGGTGATCAAGCTCAGACATAAACGGACCTCCCAGGGGAGGGAGTTCCACAGCTGCGGTCGAGAACGCCCTCCTTGTCGTAGACACCAAGTTAAAACCTGGTACCTCTAAATGAGCGTCCCCAGCCAACCGCAGAGACTGTGATGGGATATGGTAGGCCAGGCCAGATAAATGGGCCCCAAACCCATTGGCTGGACAGGCCTTAGCCCGGGCTGTGACCTTGGAGGTTTTCCAAGGTCACATCTAGGACTAGCTGCCGACACGACCCGTTTATGTCCGAGCTTGAGCACCTTCAGGAGGCACTGGGAAACAGTATTATTCACGGGGGTGTTTGGCAGGGGGGCTAGGATATGGTGGGGGAGATGTGGGTGATAAGGGTGAGTTGGGGGGTTGGGGTGGAGAGGGGTTTGGGGGGATGGTGTAGGGATGTTTAGTGCTGTGTTTTTGTATTGATGGGTGTTTTTACCCATATTTATGTTTTGTTTTCCCCACATTCAGGAACGTGTTCCTCACCTTACTAACCACTGGGCCAACATCTGGCAGCATTTGCCTCACATGCAGGTGAGGTCTGGGCCAAAATGTGACAAAGCGGGACACAGTGGGCTGCTGTCACCTCTGTTTTTACTCTAGGTTGATACAACTAACAAACCAGGCTGCAGTTGGTTTTTGTTCATGATTAGTAGGCAAATTGTAGAGGCAGTAGATGAATTCAGTTAGCTTCGATTGTAGATCCCCCACCAAAAAGAAGGTGGGGTTGTGTTTTTTTTTGCAAAACAGGAGAAAAAGTGAAAGTCTTTCTTAGTATTGGCCCTGCCTTATGAATGTTTGGAAAATCTGTTCCATCTTGAAATGTATGAAAGTTCAAATGAAGAAAAGCTTCCATTTTTACCACAGCAATTTATGGATATGAATCATGGGGAATTAATGTTGCTGATAAGAAGAAAGCGGAATCCTTGGAGATGTGGAGCTGGCAAAGACTCTTGTGTTAGCGCCCCGATGAAAAAGAAGATGAATGCTTGTGTTAGAAAAGTTCCTGAAAAGAAATGGTCCCTGCTGTCATAGATCAGCAGACATAACCTTATACATTTTGGTCACTAGGAATAGAGATGGAAATAATTTCAGGAAGTAGATGGTGATGGGTCATGGTAGTAGGGGTTTGGGGTGGCTATAGACTGTGACCTATGGAGACGGATAGAGGTGTGCTGCAGGTCAATGAGAATTCAGCTGTTGACCTAGCAATAGATCAAGAAGGCTTCCAAAAACTCTACTACGATGTCACCAATATTCAGACATGAATATCCTGGCAAACTTATGAAAAGAACTATTAATTTTCTAATGTCTGTGTGAAGCAGGGAGGACATTTGGTTTAATACTTCCATGTATGGAGTTCACCTATTTTGCACTCACCAAACTGCATGGAGCTCTGATTCTCTTCACTGGAGATTTCAGTTATTGTGTGCCTGGTACAGTGGAATTCACTTAAGTTAAACTTGATTAACTTGAAATTCTTTTGAAATAGAACTGTTCTTTTCCCTCTGCTCCTCTAAGGCTGTTTTTACACGGACGCCCCCTCCCTCCACCACACGGTGTTCGGGCGGGTGGGGGTGGGGGAGGCAGTCTGTGTATATGGGGGAGGGGAGTCTGTGTATATGAGGGAGGCAGTCTGTGTATATGGCCGCCGGTTGGTGTGTGTGTGTGTGTGTGTGTTTAGCGGATGTGCGCCCGTGAAAAACACCACGGGCGGCAGGTGTTTTTATGTGTGCACTCCCGTTGCACACCCACGACCACCCACGAAGCCCTCCAACATAACGGAAGATGCTCCATGGGTGTAGGTGGGTGGAGATGGGTGTTTACACGGACACACACACACCTACACCCACTGTGCCCAAACACCCACCCCCGTCCATGTAAAAACGGCTGTAGTCAGTTCAATGTGGTACATTCTGTGAGGGATAATTCCATCTTCCATCCTCCAATTTCCTGATAGCACAAAGCTGCTGAACTGAAACCCTACTAAGTGGCCTTTAGCACACCCTGTTAGGTGGTGTTAACCCATTCATTTTTGAGCCTGCATACCACAGCTTAATGGTTCAAATCCAGCCTTCAGTCCTAAAAGAAAAGTATGTGTCATCTGGGACTTAAGCAGGTTTCCTCCCCCACCAGACCCAGTACATTTTTCATGTAGGACTTAAGGTTTGTAGGACTTAGGTTTGAACCACTAAGCCATGGTATAGGCAGTTTAATATGTTACAGGTCACTTAACATACTCTTAATAGTTCCCAGAATTTGCAGTGTGTTGGTGGTTGCAGGGAATCTTACTTTTTAGGATTCTTCCTTTCAGCTAATCATCTGGGAAGCTCTTCCCATCCCTTACAAGCCTCTTGCAAGATGACAGCCCCTTTGTGTCAAATTTAGTCACTTGTAATTGAATGCTAGGAATGAAAACTGCCACATTAATTTCTATTGGACTGAGTACTGCAGCTTTAATAAAGATTATTTGCTTGTTTTTAAACATTGGACAATATATGCTACCAAAGACGCATCAGTTTCTTCAAGGTTTGCTTAACTGAAGCTCTGCTAAGGCAAAATATTTTAGAAGACCCATGAAAAAAGCAGACTCTACTGTATCATTCTAATTGCTCTAGTGTAAAATCCTATTATAGACCAGTAAAACTAGGCAAGTCAAAGCTTATAGTGATTTTCTGAATCCCTAAGTGTCTCATGTTTCTCTCTCTTCTTTCTCCCTTGGGTTAATTGTAAATCCTGTTAAAAATCTACATCAAATAAAAGAAATCATTCTAGTTCTGATTAAAATTCTTTCTACAGGTATCTGCTTACAGTCTCCAAAACTAACTTTCAAAGTGAAGTGGTTTATTTATAGTCTTCAAAAGGAAAAGCTTATGACCAGCAAAGTTGTATTAAACTAACATTAGTTCAGTTCTGAAAATGAGATGCATTCTGGCTGCAGTGTAAATAAAGTAGAACTGGGAAGGTGGTCACCTGATCAGTCAAATATTGTCAATTGACTGCTATTTTACCATGGTCAGATATTGTCAAATATTCCATGAAGCCAAGAATGGCCTGCTGTTGGCATTGCATCATGCTCAGACTCATGTTTATTTTCCAAAAAAGAATTCCAAATGCTGCAACTATGGAAGCCAAAGTCTGCAAATTCACTGAAAGCAGAACAAATTTGCATAATTATACATTTACATGCATAAGTTTGCTTTCTAGCTCACAGTCAGTGGCGGCTGGTGGGTTTGGCGACTGGTGGGGCAGTGGGTGGGTTGAACCTACCGATGGCGGGCCTAGGGGCAGAGCCTGGCCTAGGGGTGGAGCCAGGACAATGGTAGGCCAGTGCCATGGCATAACCCAGAAGCAAGGAGTTCCCAGGGTTAACATTGGATAGGCATTACATTAGCTAATGTTGGGAATGCTGCTGTGTGAAGCACTGCCACTGGGGGATAGAGAGCCCTCTTACAGGGGTCCCAGCCACTCTCTTTCCCACCGGGTCCAAATTAACCATAGTAGGTTAAAAAAATAGATCACATTGCCATTGCCTGCCTTTATCATGAACCCTTGAATCCTCAATTTTCATGGCATCCATGGCCACCTGTAGTCTTCTGAAGGTGTAGGCTTTGGGACAAGCCTTTCTTCTGGCCTGGAGAACTGGGAGGACTGAGTTAGCTCCCTGTCCTGCGACAAGCTGAATCAGAAGAGAATGAAAGGGAAGAGAAGAACAGGACAGAGGAGAAGTAGGAGGGAAAGGGTTTGGATTTGGAGCACGAGAAGAGGAAGGGGAAGAGATGGGTTCAGTGGGGGACAGGGGAAAAGGGTGTCCTTGTTGTCTGCAGCCTAGGGGCTACACCCTATCCCTGACAGCCAAATGCCAGTCCAAGCAAACATGCCTTTTAAAAAAGGTTTGCCCTGTTGCAGGCCGGCACTGCAAGCAAAACTGGCCCAGCGAGACCAGCATCCCTAGTAGCTCCACCCTATCCCTGACAGCCAAACGCCTATCCAAGCAAACAGGCCTTTTAAAAAAAGTTTGCCGTTGCAGGCCTGCATTGCCACCAAACAACTTTCCAGCAGCAGGGAGAAGCTGTAAAACAGAAACGGGAGGGTCAGGAGAGTAGTCACGACACACAAATTCACAAAATGGCCTCTCTACTAGATAGGCTTAGGCCATTTTGTCTCTACTCACAACATCCCACCAAACTGCAAAGGGTGGGGCCATTTTAAAATGCAAAGATTGGATTTTTTAGAAACCCTTCCTCCATCCAAGCCCCTAGGTCCCCCACCCGGAAAACAGAAAGCAGACAATTTACATGTAAAACAGGAGAGGGACTAATTTTAACCCAGAGTAGCCATGGCCAGTGGAGCCCCAGAAAATGGCCATGGCCTTTGCACATGCCTGGGGGAGGAGGGGGGAAACCAGCAACGCACCGGCAAATACACAACAAGCAAAAGCAAACCACTGAAACCACATCTTAAGCCAACCATATTATCCTCAGCACACCACAAAAGCAGCAGCGAGAAGTTCCACTTGTCCCCCAAAACATGGTTCACTTCACATCTGTTGCACTCCTCCCCCATGCATCTCCCAGTCTACCCCCTCCCCATTGTCTCCCACTGCATCCCCCTCCCACAACCCCATTCCCTAGCCCCAAGTCCTCCCCCTCCCCATTGTCTCCAAGTGACCCCCTCCCTCATTCCTGTGTCTCCCAGTCCACCCCTCCTCCACTCCACCCCAGTCCCATTCCACAGTAAGATTCCTCTCCCCCCATCTCCATTCAGCCTCCATTCCCCCACTCCTAACTCCCCCCCCAGCTCAGCCCCATTCTGGCCCCAGTGGCTGTCTCCCAGTCGGCCCCCCTTTTCCACAGTATCTCACATCCCCCCACTTCCCCCCCAATTTAATACTCACCCCACCTCATGCAGCAGGAATCCGGATACTGGTCTGGTCCAATTCTCCAAAAGAGTCTCTCTGTAGTCTGTCCCAAAGGGGGTCGGGGCAGTCTGTCCAGCAACCGGGTGTGACTGAGTCACTTACTGAGCCAAACAGAGTCCCCTCCAACCGTGCCAGGACACTCCACAAAATGACACCGCCGCAAATGCACGCAGCTCAGCAGAGCAAAACAGCCTGTGCCCTCACTGAGCATGCATGCCCTCACAAAAAAGCAGCACTGCCTGCCTGCCTGCTCCAGCCAAGCGCACAATCGCCTGGGCGCTTGCAATCAGCGTCCAGGTGCTGTTTTAAAATTGAGCCCATAGGGCTCAATGAAAGCCTGCCCCCTGGTGTCTGTAATGGGAAACTGCAGTTTCCCATTCCACGCGCTTGGACGACTCCCCCTAGCCGCCCAAGCGCATTCCTGTTTTGTTTGTCCCTTATGGGACTCCATCAGCTGCTTGGTCCAGTCCCTCCTCCAGGCTGGGGAGGGCGGAACTGGCTGGGAGAGAGTGATCTGCTCAGAGTCAGCTGAGCTCAGCTCACTGCGCTGGCTCAGTCAGCTCGTCACAGCTGACAAATGTAAACAGAGGAGTCGCGGGGCCCCCTCCTTCGTGAAAATGAGCAGCAGCCTCGACAGGAGTTCTTGCGACCCACAGAGGGTCAAAGTGGGTGTGCAAGCAGCACTATGAGCAGATCAAGGCACTGCAGGTAAGGCTGTGTGTGCAGGGGGCACAGGAGTGGGGCAGAGGGCACAGGAGGGGCATTGCCCCTGATGCCCTCAAGTGCGCACCGTGTCTGCTCACAGTGTGCCAAACCAAAGCACATGTCAAAAGCATCCATGGACTCCCCAAGCAAAACAAACAAATATAGAAAGCCCCCTCACCCCAAACAAAAAAAAACTTTGCACTCCAAACCCTGCCTCTACACACTAATGAAAGCCAAAAGCTTGCCCCTCCCCCAATAACCCAAGTACACTAACAGCAAACACAAGGTAAGAGGAAAACAGGCAAGGAGAAGAATTGTTCAGTCTTGAATATCATTTCATATTTATACTAACCTAACCTAACATTGTTAAAGTTATTATAATTCATTACAATTTTCTAGAATTTGATTTCATTGTTTCACAATAACAGTTAAACTAACCTGTTTTTTTAATTAGCATCTGTGTCTATCCTATTGAAGATTAAAGTCCCTTTGTTATTGTTCGAATAGATTAAAGCTTTAAAGATGCTTGAGCATTATTTGACAATATTTGACTGGTCAAATATTCAGTCCTGTTGCAAAGAAGCTTCTGTTCAGGGGCGTAGCTAGGGTGAAATGGGCCCCTGGCCAAGAAGTCAAGATGACCCCCCTTCTTTGTGTCACGCTGCCCCCACCCCATAACCAGTTCATTTGTGCCTATGGGGCAGCATGAATTGATTATATGGGGGGCGCAAATGAACTGGTTATGGGGTGGGGGTTTAAAGACAGTATTCCTGTTAGCAATAACTTCATTAAGAAGAGTTAGTGAAATAGCAGCCATAATAAACTCAGAACCATATTTGCAGATTTTCCGAGATAGAATAGATATTGCTTTACATCCTACATTCCTACCTAAGATAGTATAAGTAAGACAGTTGTGAGAATGTGGCACTTTTTACATAGGCCGCTCCCACCCATGGACACACAGATTTCTGAGCGTTCATGGGTGGGGGAGCCCTAAGTGAATGATGTGGCATGTGTGTGGTGAATGGGGGTGCGTGCACGTGCCTGCCTAACATGCATCCCCACTCACCTCCCATCTCATCTCTCTGCATGGAGCAACCAGGGAAAACAGCGGTTGCTTCATGGGTACGGATGAGTGGGGGGTGAATGGGAATGCGTGTGAAACCATGTGCATGCCCTGCCCACATACTGGTGTGCCCATGGATCCCCCACCTGGCAGAGCCGTGTAAAAACAGCCTGTGAGGAGCCACTCAAAGAACAGAAGGTTGCTGCTTTATAAACAAGGTTCTTTGAGATGGCTTTAAACAGACGCACAACACCCACGGTTCCAGCCCCACAGCTTATCCTTCTGTTTCATTTAGATAATTTATTCCTTCTACAACACAGAATGAATTCTGTTTCCAACAGCTGAGATGTGGCTGCAGTTCTAAGATGGGTAAGGTGATACCTAAATGTGTTATAAAACAGCACATTGGGTGATTTCTAACATGATGGTGTTAAAGCGCCACCGTCGACTTAACCCCTCCAGAGTGGTGCCACCACCGCGGCTGGGATCCGGCCAGTCCCCTGAACTAATGTGACGAGTGCCTGACTGCTGGGAGTGTGGAGACTGACCCTGCTCCCCCACTGTACCCAGAAGCCCAGCCCCCTCCCTGACAGATGGCCAAGCCCGCTTTACTCCTGGTTGGGCAGCGGGATCCCAACCATAGTGGCGGCTAGACCGGGCTGCAACTCAGAGGCTTCCCTGAGTCACACTCCAGGTTAGCTGCCACCACGGACAGGATCCAGCCCGTGCTAACATCTGATGAGCACAAACTTATGTGACGGTAGCCTGCGGAGTAAAGTGTACTAAAGCCGGCCACCATCAAGTATGAAAACACCCACTGAGATCTTTAGCCTTCAGCAGGAAGAATGATATAATAATTAATTTCCATATTTATTTATTTAATACAAATTTTTATCGGCCTGTCTCTAACCTAGTGCTGGTTTTAAATTTTCTAACATTTTTACCTAGTTCAAACCTCTGCTGCTTCTGATTCCTGTTATCCTTGGCTTCCTCCTTCCCCATTTATGACCACTCCACTATCCAAACAACTCCCCTTTTCTCCCACCTGCCAAACTCCTGAGGATTTTGGAATGTGGTTTACATTACAACCAGAAGCTTATTTCTTAGTTCTCCCTTCCTTCCTGTCAGTGTGTTTAATAGGAATAAACTATAGGTGTGAATATTTTTGTTATTGGGAGAATGATGTATAGACTTGTAAAATTTTAGGAAATAATAGAAATGGTAAGCACTGCAGGCAGAAATGGTTTCCATTGATCTTTTCCTGACACATGGCACAATCCTCCATCTCCAACTCACTGTTAGTGATCCATAATTACTTGTACACTAGCTCAGAATGAAATTGGTTTTGAAGGGGCAGGGGGAGATTTCCTGAGTGTTCAGTGAAGCAAGCTGTCAATGAAATACTTACGTATTAGTCAAGTAGGTGATTCAGCACTAGAAGTTGTAGGCATATAAAACTTTAAACAATGAAGTGCTAAATTGGCTGAAATTTTAATTACTTTGCCTGTACAGCTGTGGGCACTGGCCACTGGCCTCATCCATTGGAGTCTATGGCAAAGCTCCTGGTGACTTTAATGGTGGAGGTATGTGCCCTGTCAGTAATTTAGGAAGGTCGTTCAGCAACCATTTCAGGGCATGGAAATATCGGGGGCTGGCTCGGAGTTCCTTTACAATTTTCTGGTGATAGAAGCAAAGTGGATTCTAGCTGAGCCTATTATGCTCTTCAGTTCCTTAGCTTTCATGCGCTTAAAATTTTAAGCGCTTAGGTTTAAGTGCATGACAGTTGAAGTGCTTCATAGGCTCAGCTAGAAGCCACTTAGATTCCAGTAGGAAAATAAAAAAAATCTTTAAGGACTTAGTAGGGTTAGAGGAAACTATTTTTAAGATACTAAGATTCCCTGGATGTCTGGCTACTGCCTTTTTGAATTCATAACTCCACTTGATTTACTTCCTGCCCAAAGTTAACCTTTGCTCTTCTTAGCTTTTAGTGTTTCTTTTCGGTGATTGGAGGTAACGGTGCGACTTACTTTGAGCTGCATTTAGATACAGTACGTTAAATATAAGTTGGTCTTGTGTGCATGTCAAAAGCCCTTTTCACACAGGCCCGGGAGGAGCCGTGGTTTTGGGGGGATGGGTGTGCACTGCAGCGGGTGTGCGGCACGTGGGCATCCAGTTGCATGGACGCACACCCATCTCCACTGATCTCCACCCACAGAGGCATCTCCGGTTTGTCCAGTGCCTCCGTGTGTGGGGATCGGTAGAGATGGGTGGAGCGTGGGAGCGTGAATGCACCTCTACCTACCCGCACCAGCAGTTGCATGGATGCCCCCCCCCTCATTGCCTCCATGGGCGAGGGGGCGGGCATTTCATGTGAAAAGGGTCAAAATATGTATCAGCTATGAATGAAGTAGTATAGTTTAATAACGCTATAAATTGAACTATGGCTTCTATTTATATAGTCTTTCATGATGAAGGGTTCCAAAGACTAAGGCATAGACCTGAATTGTGGGCAGTGGACAGGTGCACTGTCCTAGAGGAACCCTAGGGTGCAGTTTATTCCAGACAGAGATATAACATTTTCTGGGTCTTCATGGAGCTACGGTGGACCATGACTTTGGAGAAACTTCAGTGTATTCTGTCTGGTTGACTCTACAGACAATTGGGACACGGTTCTAGCTGCTCTCAGCCCTTGTTGAAGATCTAGAACTGGCAGTGATAATAGGATTATCATTGAGTATCCTTAGACATAACGTCAGTGGGATAACGTCGTTAGGCCCTGTGTTCACCATGTGGTACTGCTGCTTAGACACACAGTCCATCTTGGGTGTTTTGCTCGCCACCCGATCTCAGCATGCAAGTGCTGCTGCCTTGTTCCCTGTGTTCTACCTGCTAACATGTCACGCAGTAGCATTAGAAACAACGTTGGCCACATGTTCAACCGAAACATGCAAATTCTCCTTGCGATGCAATGGTGTTCACATTGCGTGTTCAATGGGTGGCCAAACTGGGGTTGGAATTGTTATGGTGCACTGGCTGATCATAGTGGTATCCATATTAAAATCGCATTACTCAGTAGCAAAAGGAAGCCACCTCTGAAGCGTAAACAGCAGGAATGTGGCATGATAGTTTAGATCCAGAAGTGAATAATAAATGGCATAATAGGTGAAAACAAACATAATGCTAACTCCACTTTAACACCACTGCCCATCATGGCAGGGGTGGGGCTCTGGATGCAGTGCTGGGGTAGGGCCAGCAGGCCACACCTTTGTGCAGCTCCTGCCAGCCCTGGACTGGCCACATGAATGTTTGTTCCAGGGCCGGAACTGATCTTGACCAGGTTGTAAGTGGCTTCCCGGTCCAGATTGAGTTGTGATAGTGGTGGTCCACTGTCACTTGTGGTAACACCCATTGAGTCCAAAGGAGTGTTGCTCTCAATGGTATGGGCCTTAGTATTAAAGGTTTAGACAGACAATTTGACAGAGTTGCTGCATGGCTAGGTGTAGAGCACAGGACAAGGACTGCATTCACACCTGACAGCAGCGCGGCCTGGAAACTGCCACAAGACAAAGACATGGCAGGGGGAGGAGGTGGATGCCGGAAGTATCGTCAGTGCGAATGGGGTTCTGCCACGATTTTACTCGCGGTTGTCAAGGCTCAAAATCCAGCCTTCACAACTGAGAGTAAAGTCATGGCAGAATCCTGTTTGCTCCAGCGGTACTTACGGCATCCGCTTCCTCCGTCCGCTGCTTTTTTGACTCATGGCAGTTTCCAAGCCGTGCTGCCGTCATGTATGAACATGGCCTAGGAGACTGAGGGCACAATCCTCTACCATTAAAGTCAATGGCAAAACTCCCATCAACCTTAATGGTAGAGGACTGTCCTGTGAGTTTGTAAGTAAGTCTTGAACTCAGTGAGAGTTTTGACTGAGTGAGAGGTGTAACCTTTTCTTCCTCAAAGAGGGGCAGAGCCCACATATTTATTCCACCAGGTCCAATGTTTTGATGTTAGGAGACAGAACAGGGTCTGTTGCTTTGCTCCTCTGTCCTTAACAGAAGCAAAGCCTAATGACCTGTTCCCCTAACAGCTCCCTTCTAAGTGACTCCTATAATATATAGAATATGAATATACACATGCATGTCCTGCGTTTGCTCACTCTATGGTTTTGACTTTTTTCCATGACTGAAGAAGGTCCCTGTGTGGCCCATAATATTTCATACTCTCACCAACAGTAGTTGGTCCAATAAAAGATGTCATCTCAACTACTTCGTCTCCATCTCTTAACCAATGCAACAACCACACTCTTCCTGTCCTCAGTGTCCCTCCTCCCCCATTGCTGTCCAAAGTAAGGACATTTTAAGTAAGGATATGTGTGTGTATCAGGGGTGGGGGTGGGGAGTTGTATTTCTGGTTTCAGTGCCTTTTTTTTTTTTAATTAAAATTTGGGGACCCTTTTTAAAGAGGAAAAAACTACAGTTGTTTGGGAAGTCAACAAGCAGGGTGTGTGTGTTTATGTAAGGAAGTGCAGTCCTTTGTGTGCATGTGTGTGCGGGGGGTGGGGTGGGCAGGGGGGAAGGCATACAGTAAACAGCAAAGGACTCTGGTATCAGTGAGCTCTAGAGCACAGACGGGGATCCTATACCCTCGCCCCATCCCAGGCAGGAGGTTACCACTCAGTAGTGTCCTTCACTGAACAAACACAAGGATTCAGTTCCCTGGGCATAGCTCTACCTCCAGCTGCCTCTGGAAGCAGGCCAAACTCCAGAACCACAAAGCAGTCAAAGATGAAAAATAAATTCAAATCAAGACACAGTCCACTCCTATAGGTCACTGTTGGGGCTAAACTGCTCCTGACCAGTACAACGTAACACGAAACTTGAAAGGTGCTCAAACTGCGAGGCCAACAATTAAAAACATTAAATTAGAAGTGGAAATGGTAGAGGCACGAAGCACGTTATCGGATACTTCATAGCTGCAGGGCAGTATTTGTGTTTCAAATATGGAAACTGGAAAACGTGTGTGTGTGTGTGTTTTACCCAAACTCGAATGCACAGTCCTAGGCTGATTTTAGATGTGTGTGGCGACGCCCTCACTTGTTTTCCAAAAGACCCAGAAGTCCGCTTTACACGTGACGCCGCCGCCGGATAAGCGCATGTGCGGGCGGTGCGCATCCATTTCTGGCCACGTAAGACCGGCCTCAATTGCTGACCCGGTCAGTTCGCGGCCGGAAATGGATGCGCATCGCCCATGCATGCGCGTATTCGGCGTTGTCGTCATGTGTAAAGTGGACTTCCGGGTCTTTTGGAAAGCGGGCGCCGTCGCGCACGTCTGAAAATGGCCCTAATTTTAAGGAGGTGGACCAGAAGCTGTAGCTTAGAAAGTGGAGTTGGATCTTGGGTATTATTCGCACCTCACTCTGTTGTAGGGCTGGGCAGGAGGGGACAAGCTTCTGGAGCATGTTGTGTTGGGGCTACTGCATCAGTGGTATTTGAAGGAAGAGTGAGCAATGACTGGATGTGGCAGGTATATACGTTATGGTTGGGGGCAGAGGAGAATAGCTATTTGGACATCTTAACTTGAATCTTACTCTGCTGCATATTATAGCTCCTGGAGTGGGGAAGTGTACACCCTTTCCTTCTTCTCCAGAATGGATTAGTCTGTGGCTGTAGAGCTTGCAGACTTGCACATTTGTGTGTGTCAGCAGCAGCCAACTTCAGTTTCATCTCCCTGGGACCCAAGACTTAATCACCTGTCCTGTCAGATGTGCGGAGAGGGGCTTTCTTAAGTGGGTGGTCTCATTATTATGAAGTTTTTGTTTGGTTTTTGTAAGAGCACATTTAAAAAAAAAAAATGCTTTTCTGAGGTAGCAAATTTAACTCCTGCTGAGAGCAGAAGTAATTACCTGATGAAGAATAAAAAGCTCTTTAAAAGGTTTAACTCTGTTTACTTCCTTTCTTTTACAAATATTCTTAGTGTCTGCGAATTATGCGTTAGGGCAAATCTTTATGTGTTTGTGGGCATTCAGCTGCTGGAGTTGGGATGAGGATAATTACACTAGGTGCTGCTTATTGATTATTATTTTTGGCAGAATTGCTTTCCTCTCCAGATCTATTGGCAGGTGCTCCCCACCCTTACAAATTGCTAACTGGTGCCATTTCTACTATACTATAAATTAGGGCTCCCTTCTCCCTTGAGCTAAGCATGGGCACCTGCGACTGCTCAACATCAGGAATCTATCCCTGTTTCTCCCTATGTTCCCCTGTCCTTTGTCTCCCCTCCTTTGTCCATCATACATTGTAAGCCCATTGGGGCAGGGACCTGTCTCTGATTGTTCAGTGCCAGGCATGTTAGTGCTGGCACTATATAAATATGTAATAACAATAAAGCTAGGTTGGCCAGATATGCAAATTTCAGAGGACACTTATGAGAAGTACAGGTTGCAGGGTTGCATTGGCACCAACGCGGTCCTGAAACTTGTATTTCTCATCAGTGTCCTCTAAAATTTGCATATTTGGCCACCCTAAATAAAGCATACCTCCCAATAGGCCTAGGTTTCATGTGCTAGGCCACTTTTAGACGAGACAAATTTGCACATGATTGGTGAAAAATGCGCGTGTTTTAATGCTCGTTTAAACACCTAAACCGTTTTAAATGCGCATTTGCCATGATCATGTAAAAGCCAAAACTGTTTTGAATGTGTTTTTTAAATAATGCGTATTTTTTAAAACCGGTTTTGAGCCCCTTTGATGATCGGGGGATGTCGAAACCGGTTTTAAAAATGTGCATTATTTAAAAACCACATTCAAAACGTTTTTGGCTTTTACACGATCATGGCAAATGCGCATTTAAAACGGTTTAGGTGTTTAAATGAGCATTAAAACATGTTGCCAGGTTTTAAGGTAATATTGATTTATTTGGATCCATTTCCTAATTGATAATTAATTAATAATTACGTAGGTTCAAAACCTGGACACACAGCTAAATTATGCTAATACCCAGAGAGATTAAAATGACTACATAAATAAAGAGAAACACATAATTAGTAATAAGAATATAATTGAAAATATTTATGAAAACATAGAAAAACATTTTCTATGGGACAAGACCCCAAAACAGAATAAACCCTTAATAAGTGGTTTATATAAAAGTATTTCAAGGTACATGTTACATGGATAGAATTAAAGTTAAACTTAAGATTGTTTTAAGTATTAAAAGTACAAAGGTTAAAATAATAAACTTAAAACTAGCATAGTTACCCAGGCATACAGGCTTAAGAAAGATGAAGGAAGATCATGTGACCAGAGGATCACCATGGTGACCAAAGAGCACCACGAGAGTGTTCATGGCGTCTAAGGTAACATTTCCTTGGTGACTTACTCTTTTATAAGAAAACTGACGTCACACTCAGGCTAAGTAATTCATATATTATTAACTGCCAATAGCATGGTTGAAAAGGGTTGATGCCTGCATAAAATTATAAATGTATGACAACGTTTGTGGTTAAGATATTGGGGAACTAAAGTCATTACCTCCACCCATGAAACATCCTGTTTTTATAAACTGTTTTAAACCTCAATCTTGCAACCCATTTGTGCAACAAAGATGTTCCCTTGAGTGTATGCCTCTACTTCCCTAAATATGAGCTTACTCATATTTTCCTAAGCATTAACTAACAAGGTTAAAAGTTAAGCAGGGGAAAAGTTACCGGAAGACCAAATATGTCCAGGCCTTTATGTCCAAACTAAAGCCAATATGTTCAGACTATAGTCAATCTGTTAAACGTATCTCACATAGGTCAAAACTGAAGGTAACAGACCCCCCCTTGAGGCTATTGAGGGTAAAATAATATAACCCGAAATATCCTCACAATTATTAATCAATGGATACGTTTAACTATTACCCCCCCAACTTCCAAACGTACAACTCTAACCAATATATTTTAAAGTCCACATTCCAACAATCCCTTCATTAATACATAAATTTAACCAATCTTTACAATCGAAACAACTTTGAAAAAAAAAGGAACTGCCTAGATTTAATAATAATTTTAAAAAAAATTCCAATTGATGAGTGACACTAAATTCAATTGTTTCACCTGCTTGTCCCATTTTCACTTCAAATATCAAAGTATTGCATTCTGGTACAACTGAGTTTCATATCCGTGATGTTTTCCTCTTTACATGAGTACCCACCTCAAATACCTGTCCCCACCACACCAGTTTATAACACAGGCGTTCGGGACAATGGTTTTGAATTATTAATGGTACTATTGAAGATGAAAGTCTTTCTTTTCCTTCTTTATTAACTTACCAGTGTCCAGATTATGCCAATAAAAGGATCAAGACAGGGAATGAAATAAGGAAATAAAATATTTTTAATTTATCTAATGTAATAGGAGGAATGTTTTCCGATTCCAAAATAATTTGGTGATCATTATGATATGGCCCTTGCCCATAAAAAAAAAAAAAAATGCATAGGTCCAAGGTCCCATGGTTACATTGTTTAAATATTATTATTTTTTTTCTAAACACAAAAATCATTTGGATAGGATTAATGCAATGTGGAATTCCTAAGGCTCCCTACTGGTTAAAATAAAGCCCCCTTAATGGGTTTAATCAAAATATAATGTAGAATGGCCTCATAAACATAAATCATTTGATGATAAAGATATGCTAAAACAAATATAAAAATTTAACTTGTGGTTTTTTTTATATGAACTATATAAAGGAAAGGAGTAAAGGAAAGGAAAAGCAATACATATATATATATAAAAAAAATATATTGAATAACTAAAACAAAAATCTTTGCTCATCGATTACCACATCCTATAATTCCTTCTAACCTGTTTCTCAATTTTTTTTTTTTACATTACTTGCTTTAACCTTCTACCTTTCCCTTCTTATTCTTCTATACTTAACTTAATCAAACTAAAATGATAATATAACAATAATTAAAAACAACAAATAACAAACACAAGTAAAATTCAAATACAATTATTCTGTGGTGATACAATAAAATGATACGTGAATGTATGGTATGTGGGGTTTCAATTTATAACTTAAGTCCTGAAGTATTCTTCTTTATGAAATAATGTTAATGTCCAGGTACTAATACTAATGTCCAGGTGAGTGTCCAGGTGAATGATGATAATAGGTGTTAGCTTTATTTCACAAGTGAAAAACAGATGATGACACGTATGACACTCAGGATCATCAGTATGAAGTATGATGACATCATTATGGAGTATGAATTAGGATGAAACAGTTCATCTCCTTTGGACATCATATTCAAAGGACTGATTGTAAACAACGTCAGGGTAGGATACTTTAATTTCCTGTATAAAAGCAATCTCAAAACAGGTAACAAAATATTCATTAATAAAATATAAGTAAGAAAATGTTCAGGGGCATAATAAAGTAAACCATAATGGTCTATTAATGTGAAATTACAAATTTGGCATGCTGGGGTGTGTCTATAATGCTGTTGAGATTATTCCGGACATAACCCCAAAAACAAATATATATATATATGGTACCAATTGTCCCCTCTCAAAACCTGGCCAGGATTTAGAGAGTAGATATATCCATAAGCTTTATTATCAATATGGACATCCACCAGCAGCCATACTAATCATAATGAACATGGATGATGAACATTAATGTGTACATTAATGATGATGAATAACATTAATATGTGCACACGCATGTAAAAATAAAAAGTATGTAAAAATCAAAAATATATCTCAAAAATATATCTCAAAATATATCTCAAAAATATATCTCAAAAATATATCTCAAAATACCTCAAATCTCACCCCCCCTTGATTTCTTTCAAAAATATTGAAAAAGGGGAGAAAATATGCTGAAAGAAATCAAAAATATAGTTAAAAATCAAACATGAATCAAGGGGAGCAACTAAAATGGGAGGAGAGAAAATAAAGAGGAAAATTAAAACTAAAACAAGTTTTCTTTCCCCGTTTAAGGCCATATTTTTTTTTTTTTTTTTTATAGGCCTTGTTTTAAAATAAATTATTATTAATTTGGTTAAGTTTTGGACATATACAAACAAAAACAAACAAACACCAACAATAACAAAAAAAACAAAATAAAACAATAAAAACCTTAAACAAAATACGCACACGTAACATGTATAAGTCTGCAAAACACAAACCTGTAAATATAAAAACCAAAAAAAAAAAAAAAGCACAAAGCACAAATAATAATAAAAATATATAAAAAGTATAATACCATATGTTAAACAAAACAATACCATACTTAAAACATCCAATATAAAACAAGTATATAGCATGTAAATAATGTAAAATCATAACCTTAAAAATAAATTTGCATAAAGGACAAACACAAACGAGCAATGCAAAAATTTAAAATTAAAGCACAAAAAGCCTTATAATACTTTAAAACAAACAGTAAAACAATAAAACAAAAACCTAATGCCAATTATTCAAAAAGGAAAAATTAAAATGCAAACAATTACACAACTGTTAATAGCATTTAAGGTTTAAACCAATTCCTGCTTTGCAAGAAAGGAAAGAGTTAAACTTCTTTCTTAACCTGTAAAGGAAGAGTTAAATGTTTTTTAAAAAAAAACAGTTAACCCGGATGCCAGCTATTTCCTGAAAAGTGGGCAAGTATAATTAATTTATTTAAAACAAAAATGCAACAGCTACAGTAAATAAAATATTAAAACAATAATATATATATAATTATAACATATGCAACACAAAACGGAAAACACATTTAAATTGTAACCAGCAGCCCAACTTAAACTGTTTTGTTTTTAAAACACCAAGTGGTGGTTTGCTCAATTAGTCAATTTCCTGTTTCACAGCAACATACTTTTAAGTTTTAATACCAACTTGCTGCCAGCCATTGCATGCGTCTTCATTATGGGTTAAAAAAAAGTTAAAGAGACATATTGGATTATTGGACTTGCATGGATTGTATAAATTCTTATTTGTAATTTGGATTATCTTTGGAAATGTTTTTGGACCCACTTAAAATAAGGTAAGACATTTTATAATATTTAATGAACCATAATTAAGCTGTGGGAAGATGTTGGAAAAACATCCTCAGAGAAACTGAGAATTACCTACCATTGGGATTTTAATAAAAAGTGTGTTACTGAATACAAAAGTTTAAAAAAATAATAATAATAATACACAGATCCAAGTGACAGGGCAGTTCTTTTTGAACTCCCCCCCTGGGGACGTTACTAAAGCTACGGCACCAAAATGGTCTGGGGAAAATTACACTCTGGGGACAACTTCCTCTATTTACTTTAGTAGTAAAATTTTTACCTTAGATTCAAAAATTATCTTACTGCTCCTACTCTGCATATCCTGTGCCATAAGGAGATACTGGGCTACATGTAAACTACAGGTCTAACAAATATATAAAGGTAAAAGTTGAACATGTATGCAATGTGAAAGCTGAGACTGAAAACTCACTTCACAAAATGAACAAATGCAAAGTCATGCTGAGTGTGTATTTTCGAGTATAATCTTATAATGCATGCTTATCTATCTTTTATTAAACTTCCTTTCACTGAACTTCATATGGTTCAGTGGAATTACTAATTTTAACATTTGCAGAACACAGTTTGGGTTAATTACACACAAACACAGACAGACCTAAAGAGAAAGAGTCTGTGCTGGGAAATTCTGCCACTGAAAAGGTGACAAGAGAGTTCCCCCATTGCAGGCTCAATCAGTTCCAAAAGAGAGCTGATCCAGTGAACTGCAAACCAGGGAAACTGAGTCATGGCAGACTAGAGTGGGTAGTGAGCCCCCAATGCCATGACAGTGGTGCCCTACCAGAGGGAATAAATTCCAAAACTGTGTAGGAACTAAAGCAAAAGAAGCAGGCAAGAGATTATACCGGAGTACTGTATTTATTGTTAATTTCTCATTTCGGGCGACACCCTGTATGGAAAAAGGTGGACATTTTACCCGGGTGATATTAAGAGAAAAACAAGGAGCAGTTATTTACCCTCCCAGCTAGTACTAGAACTAGGGGGCACTCCATAAAATTCATAGGTGGCGAGTTTAAAACAAATAAAAGGACTAAAAGGACTAAAATTTAATTATTTATTTATTTATTTATTTATTTATTTCCACTCAGCATATAATTAGGTTGTGGAATCTACTGCCAAAGGCTGTGATTAAGGGCCAGTACTAGAGCTGAGTTGAAAGAGGTTTGGACAAATTTTTTGAAGATACAGCTATTAGCCAGACAGGATCAGGGAACATGACGGAAGCTGAGGGAAGACAACATGGCCCCCATTGTGACCTGTTGGGTGCTTTTCCCAAGCCACCATGATTAGCCACTGTCAGAGACAGAATACTGGGCTAGATGAACCATTTGTCTGACCCAGTATGGCATTTTTTATGTTTTTCATGTTTTTAAACCCTGTATTTACAACTATGCCTGGAAAGGCTGATACCTGACCACATTTTTTTAGGTTTAGGTTTTAACCTAGAAGATTTGGGTGATTTGGACAGGGGTTTTAATACCTTGGGAAATAATCATTATGTACAGACCCAAAGCTTTTTATTTAGCATACAGCTGGAGATGAAATCTCCAGGTGTCTACTTATAACCTATTCTACTTAATGAGAACACGTTTCCTGTTTTTGTCACTGACAGGTTAAACATGCTCTTAAAACAAACACACACATAAAACTATTTCAGTTTACTTCTATTATGTAAATATATATATATATACAAAAGTAGAACTTTTCCTTTCTGCTACGTTCCTCGGAACTAGTCAGAGTTTAAGTTCCTCTTTTTCACTGACGACCGCAGTCTGTCAGGTTTTTTTCCCCAAGAACTGAGAAGTTTTCAAGACTAGAAAACTAATTCAATCAGTCTCAGAGAGTCTAACTCTTATCTAAGATCAACTATTCAATGAATGACGCTCAATCAATGAATTAATGACTTTTAATCAATTACTGACTCTCCTATCTTGAAAATTCTGCGTTACTGAATTCCCTCCGATCCGAAGAAAACCTTTGGGCGAACCTACTCCCGTGTTCCTTGTGGATCCAATAAGGAACGGTTTTTTAAGTCAAAACAAAACGCAATGGTCGGGCTGCGTAACACGCAATCACGACTTACATTCCCTGGTTCAAATGATTTAATTCTTTTTTTTTTTATTGGAAATGCCTGACCGCAGTCAAGGACTTACGTTCCCTTGATTGGGAGATTGCCTGACACGCAGCCAGGGCTTATGTTCCCTTGTTCAAGTGATTTATTTTTTTTTTTTAAAAAAAAAAAAACCCCTCTATAAACGAAACAAACAACATGCATACAAAACGTGTTTTTTTTTTTTTATAAAACAATTGGTCACCAATCTCTCTCAGGTATCCCATCCTCGTCGCCAATCTGTTGCCAGGTTTTAAGGTAATATTGATTTATTTGGATCCATTTCCTAATTGATAATTAATTAATAATTACGTAGGTTCAAAACCTGGACACACAGCTAAATTATGCTAATACCCAGAGAGATTAAAATGACTACATAAATAAAGAGAAACACATAATTAGTAATAAGAATATAATTGAAAATATTTATGAAAACATAGAAAAACATTTTCTATGGGACAAGACCCCAAAACAGAATAAACCCTTAATAAGTGGTTTATATAAAAGTATTTCAAGGTACATGTTACATGGATAGAATTAAAGTTAAACTTAAGATTGTTTTAAGTATTAAAAGTACAAAGGTTAAAATAATAAACTTAAAACTAGCATAGTTACCCAGGCATACAGGCTTAAGAAAGATGAAGGAAGATCATGTGACCAGAGGATCACCATGGTGACCAAAGAGCACCACGAGAGTGTTCATGGCGTCTAAGGTAACATTTCCTTGGTGACTTACTCTTTTATAAGAAAACTGACGTCACACTCAGGCTAAGTAATTCATATATTATTAACTGCCAATAGCATGGTTGAAAAGAGTTGATGCCTGCATAAAATTATAAATGTATGACAACGTTTGTGGTTAAGATATTTGGGGAACTAAAGTCATTACCTCCACCCATGAAACATCCTGTTTTATAAACTATTTTAAACCTCAATCTTGCAACCCATTTGTGCAACTCATGAGCTTACTCATATTTTCCTAAGCATTAACTAACAAGGTTAAAAGTTAAGCAGGGGAAAAGTTACCGGAAGACCAAATATGACCAAGCCTTTATGTCAAAACTAAAGCCAAAATGTTCAAACTATAGTCAATCTGTTAAACGTATCTCACATAGGTCAAAACTGAAGGTAACAAACACCCGCATTTTTCACCAATCATGGCAAATTTGTCTCGTCTAAAAGCGGCCTTAGTATCCTAGGTCAGAGCAGCAGTAGGAACCTGACCCAATCCAGAACTGCATCACTGGAGTGGTTGCTGCTGGTGTGGGCCTTACAAGTGTGGGATATGGTTTAAGTTGTGGAGACGACATAGAGAGCAGGACCTCGGTAGTTGAGTCGCTTAAAGAGGCTAGGGAGTGGGGGTAAACCATTTCTGCGAAGTGGGGAGCCTGGGAAACTGACTTCTGCCACTTACTGCTTGAACTGAATGGAGAGACTCTTCCTGTGGTATAGCTCTGCACCTCCCCTTCCCCGCCCCGAAGGTAAAGATCTCTCTTCCCTCCCTCCTTCTCCTAGGACTTAGCCCTGGCATTGTTATTTTGACCCTGCTCTACCCCACTTTCCCCAGGCTCCAGTGCTGCCTGCCCCCCAAAAGGCTCAACTCACCTTTCCACCCCAAACCTCAGGTGTCCATCCTCCCCTGCCACCCATTCCCAGCTGCCATTGAACCTGTTAGCGCCATCCTGCCCTCCCTTCTGTTAAAGTGACATTGCTGCTTTTAAAGAGCCATTTTCCAGCATGGTGATTTTTCACACAGATCAATGGTGTTCTTCCCACTGACGCCTAAAGGGTTGCACACTTCATTGCTTATGTAGACTGAGTGTGGTGAACTTTCTAGCGTCTTTAGTGCAAATGGCTATCCAGATAATTAGGGGACTTCTAGGAGAAGGAATCACATGTACTGGCAATGCATTGCTTTCCATGATCTAGGGGGTGAGGCGTCTGCTCTTGGGTTAGATCAGCATCATATTAAACCCCTTCATGTGCTAGCTCAGCTCTGAAAACGGATGCATTTGGGGAGGACCTGGAGCACTACCCATGTGCTCAGGTAATGGGAGGGAGGGAGGGCTGTACTGCACCTGCTTGCTCCTGTCAGTACTCAGGCCTAGATAAGCAATAAGACTGTTTTGTATGGTCAAATGTGCATGCTGCAGCCCCTGCTAACCACTTTGGGTGCAGTACTCACCCATTCAAGACAATGGGACTGTTCCTGTTGACTTCAGTGGCTTCAAATTGGAGCCCTAGGCTAAAAAGAGATGTGCAGGTGGTGTGGTGGTTTCCTCGCCTGGGCCAGGGTGGGAAACCACAGCTGACATGGCCCGGGGTCAGAGAGGGGCACTAAACTAATGTGCTCAGAGAGCCATCCTGCTGCCTTCACGGCCTGGGTAGGGTCGGGAGCTAAACAAATGTGTGGATGGTCAGCCCCGCACCTGTCCTGCTCCCTGCCCCCTGCCATGATGGGCAGCCATGGCACTTGGGCATGACAACCCCTGGGGCTAAACACACATGCTAGCCTACAATTGGCTCACATTGGTCTCCATGGGTGGCCCTTAGCCCGGGCTGTGTCCTTGGAGATTTTCTGAGGATGCAGCCTAGCCTAGCTGCCTACCTGTCCTTTGACAGTCCCAGGCTAACATCTGGTGGTATGTATACACATGTGCCGGAGGGTCCCGGGCCAAAGTGGGTCACCGTCATGTGTGTTTTTACCCACAGTATCTATGGCTACGTGCTGGCATCCCTGCAAGCAGATACTGCTCTATGGCACAAGCATATTTATGTCGTACACACGTGCAGATACCAAATTCACAGTGACACTGGCTGTAACTTTGACAGTTAAAATGTTGTATAGTTATATGGCAGTGTCATGTAAATAAATGTTCACACTGAAAAGGATAATATATATTATTAATAATACTGGGAAATGTAGAGTTATTACTAAGAGTTTAAACTTTTTTTTGGTAACAGTTTGTTATGTAATTCTTTTGGAAGGTAACTGAAATAAAAGAAGTTTATTGATATTTGTAAAAGGTTCTTTGAAGGGAATTCTGACACTTTTTTATTGTTACTACTTTGGTGCCAGCAATGTGCTTGGTGCCACGCAGTTATGATTAAGACTGAACTAGATCATCCCTTTAATCTCCCTGGAGATTATCTGTGTCTTTGGAATGGTATGTGATCCAACATGTTTTTTCTCATCATGATGAA
This sequence comes from Sphenodon punctatus, assembly GCA_003113815.1. NCBI lineage: Eukaryota > Metazoa > Chordata > Lepidosauria > Sphenodontia > Sphenodontidae > Sphenodon > Sphenodon punctatus. The sequence goes on from QEPC01000347.1 coordinate 207,321, forward strand.
TCTCCACATACTGTTTCAATCTGAATCTCCGACAGAGCAGGGACCAGATTGCAGCTAGTCCTTGTTCCGTCTAATCTGGGCGGATCTGTTGGAGACAGAGAGTGAAAACAGACATGCACGTTACTCCACTTTAACAGTGTTTTAACATTTCTTATGCATGTTGCAGGCCCATACTGGTGCTCTATGCAGCCCTCCAACATGCATAAGAAATGTTAAAGCGGTGTTAAAGTGGAGTGAAAGGACATGTCTGTTTTCACCCAGAATCTGCCTGGAAAATCCATTTAAGCTGTAGTCGTGATTAGAGACAGGTCCTTGCCCCAAGAGACATACAATCTTACTTAATTTTGCTACAAGGGGAAGTTGGGGATCCTGAAGGATAAGAGAGTATAAGGAGGTGCATCAGTGAACAATCTGTGAGGGTGAGGAGCTAGAGACAACCTGTTAGAAGAAGTAAGTTGTTAAGAAGGACTTGGCGGCCAGGAGGGAGGGAGCAGAGCATAAATGTTTAAAGAGGGTTTTTTCAGACAAGTGTTCCAGAAGAAGGTTTCTCTCTTTCAGGGCAGGTGGGTGTGCAGCCTCTAGGTTCTTGTCAGTGAGCTAGTTTATGAATTTTTTCTTCAGAGAGTGAAGAGCTTGGGGATGGGGCTTAGGGTGGTGGTGGTAAGGGGCAGGACTTCTAACGATATGGTGGCTGGCTGTACATGATGTCCATTGTGGCCACTGTGGCTCCACTTGAGAATTTCTGCTCTGTGGTGCAGAAGGGTGGACCAAGAGCCTTATATGGGATTGTGGTGTGTTGTGGTGTTGCCTGCACAATAATGAAAAATGCTCCTTACCCAGAAACCCAATGTTTGGTGTGTCCCCCCTCCCCGCCCCCGGCCAGGATTGCTAGAGCTCTGCCCACTGACACCTAAAGTTCTCTCTCCTCCTGGAATTGGTCAGCTGTGCATTTTTAAGTTATCCCATTGCAAACAGAGGGATGTTTGCAATTCTTCTGATTCTGTGCTGTAATTCTTCATACACAGGACCCAGCGCATAAAATTTGCAGGCATCTGGGAGTCATTGGCGCCCAGAAAACTGAGGCTGGAGACTGGTTCAAGGGTGTAGTGGGGCAAGAATGGTTTAATATCAGGATAAAGTCTGGTGATTGAATTATTATTTTTTTGTGGCTTCCAAGGGTATTGTCAGACGTGATGGGGCCAATTGACCCCGTCACGGAACCAATCTGTTGATCCCCCGCCGGGGCCACCGGGTCACGGCCTAACAGACGTGCCGGGGGATCCCGACGGGGAATCGGGGCAGGGCTGCACGCCGCAACGTGCGGCCACAGCGCCCACCTGAATTGACCATGGGCTGGAATCCCTGTGGGGATTCCGGGCCGTGGCCGCTGTCCAGACGTGACGGCTCGGTTCATCGTGGCAGGGAATTGCCTTCACCACGCGATCACCGCTGGCCCCGTCGGTTCAGCCGATTGCGTGATGAATGTGATTCCCCGCCGCGATTGACCGTGGTGAACATCTGGGGGGGGAACATCCGTTCCCCCCATCAGACGTTACGCGGTCACAACCACCACATGGAATTGACTGTGGTTGACTGTGATCTCGTAACGTCTGAAAATACCTCAAGTTTGATTTGAAATTTCATGCCCTGCGGGTCCTCTGAAAATTCTTGCTACCATAACTCCCTCAAACATTCCCCTTTCCTACCCATTAAAAGGGAGCATATGATGTTTTCCTAAGAAAAGATTGACTCGTTACCTCCTAATATGACACTTTATTGAATAGTGTGGCATGCTAAGAGTCCTTGTTCTAAAGTGGCGAGATTCCCAATACAGATGGTGGTCATTCTATGGCAAAATAAAGCAGGGGACTTCTCTTTGGCTCTTTTCACACAGACACTCTAACACCGGTTAAATTGGTGTTACACTTTATTATACATTTTGTAGGGCTGCAGGTGTGCTCTATGGGTGCCCTACAACATGTATAATAAAATGTAACCCCCATTTTATCGGTGTTAGAGTGTCTGTGTGAAAAGGGCCTTTATTCCGCACAGTTGTGCTTTATATTTGTTACTGATGCAGAATGACTAAGTTATGCCGAGCTGTAAAATTCATTGCTGTTTTAAATGGTGAAATAAAGTGCAAGGAAAGAGGCACAAAATATTGATGTGTTTGCAATACAAAACCAGCTTGGTACTTGGGGGCCAGGGGGCGTGGTTCATATGCATTCTTCTGGGGGAAGGACAACAGATGTGTCAGAGGGAAAGGTATGTAATTGAAAAAACAAACCGAATATTAAACGATAAATAGTAGTCACCTGTTCAGCCATTTTGCAGTGCGCTAGACTGCCAGTGATTTGCGGATAACATTTTTATGATTGTTTTTTGTGTTTATTACTATTCTCTAGCCTCAGACCATACGTCAGACTCTCCAGAGGACACTGCAGCATTATGAACATCAAGTTATTGGGTAAGTAAAAGGAATTCCAGTAGTTATCACAGGGGGAAAATAAAAGATAATGTATAATGGATACTGAGATACTGCATTCCTGCCATCCAAGCCCTGGGTTTGTGGGAGCAGCCGTTAAACTTGACTGGCAAGGGGTTAAGCATGTTCCTTGGTCATTTCTCATTTATGTACATCATTTAAAATAATTGTGTTTAATTCTTTATCCTATCCCATATTATTTTCCTCCTGTGTTGTTTAATTTTAGCAGCCATAAAATATCTACTTCTGTGGCCCAATTCTGCTCCCACACAAATTAGAAGGAGGAGGACTGAGACAATGGGTTTAACATGTATTTGAAAAGGGTGTGTTAATGGGTGTGTTGAATAAGGCATGTTAAAATCTTCATGCAGAAGTCAAGCTCCTGTGAGTAGAGATTAATCCTGTGTCATCCACTGGGCTAGCAGTTTAAACACCAGAGCCTGTCTGAACCGGAGGTTGACTTCTGAAGTAGTCTCCGACATTTGAGAGCTGGGAGTAAGCAGCAGGGAATGGATCACTCTATGATGTATTTCTCTGAAGGGACTGAAGGTGACCACAAAATTCTGGGTTCGATGGACCATTGGTCTGATCCAGTATGGCACTTCTTACATCTTAGCAGCCATGTGCTAAAAAATACTTGTTCAACTAAATGATTTGGTGCCACTGATGACTAATGATAAATTCCATCCTCCCAAATTGTCATCACGGTTGATAGGCTGTATGTTATATGCGGACGATCTCGTCCTTTTATCCCAGACAAGAGTGGACTTGAAGCTTGAAGAGGCTTCAAGAGACCTTCTCACAATATTGTTATAAGCACCAACTGCAGATAAATGATGGAAAATCAAAGATATTGGTTTTCACAGAAGAAAGGAGGGTATACCAGTGGAAAATAAATGAACATAATATCCAGCAAGTGACAGTTTTTAAATATCTGGGGATTACCTTCCAGCAAGATGGGCAATGGACTACCCACTATCGGCTGGCAAAATCTGCTATAGGGGGTGCCCCATCAGCAATAGTAATTTTTTTTGGACGTACGGGGAGAACTGAATTGGGATGGGCCATGCAAGTCTTTAATGTCAAAGTGAGAGCAAAATTTCTATATGGGGCTGAACTATGGGCTATTCCTTCCCCTAAGGGCATCTATAAACCTTTAAACAACTTTTTGCAGTTATTGTTAAGAGCACCTCGGGGAATTCCACCGGATGCAATTAGAGTAGAAAATGGGCCAACTCAGCTGGGAGGCGGTGGCTGGCAAGAGTGCCCTGCTTTTTTGACTTAAAGTAAATTATTCATCAAATCCTTTATTGATAGCCTTAAAAGAGGATTCTTTTCAATGTCCATGGTCGATAGTAATGAATAGACTCTTAAATAATTTAGGTTTCTCCAGGGCATTTTTGGCCATGAAAGAATTATCGGGTGCTAGATTTGAAGTAACTCAAAGATTTCATGATATAAATAGCCAGCTGGTAACAACTAGAATAAGAGATACTTCCTTTCTATGTGACTATTTATTTTTGCCCCCCAGGCAGGGCTGTATGGCCGCTTATTTGACCCAGAAATTGGCGTTTAGACCTAGATACTTATTTTTTTGCACTCGATTAAATTCACTACCTAATAGAGTATTAGAGGGTCGTATTCTAAAAATTAAATTTGATTTTTGACTTTGCCCTTTTGATGAGATGGCTATTGAAACGGTAGAGCATGTTCTGCTCGATTGTCACTTATATGACAAGATTAGATCGCAACATCTGGGTATATATTTATCACAGCATTGTGGGAGGACTGGCTTGTCTAACAAGATATATGCTAGGGGATACCGATCTGCAACTTGCACTATCTGTAGCCAGGTATCTGGAGGAAGCCTTTGTGATTAGGAAAAATCTCTTAGGTTTTAAGCATATAGAAGAGGATCATGGTACATAGATATTCTTATAAAGTTCTGCGTATATTGGTTCAAAATTTTCTTGTCTGTATTTTTTATTTTATTACTTTTATTTGAGGTGATAATGTATTGTGGAGTAAATATAAAACCGCGTTTGAGTCTTTATATGGTATATTATATATTATACTGAATAGAGATATGATTTTAATAATTAGATAATTGTTAATAAAGTTGGATAGAGCGATAACCGATGGTTAAGCCTTAATAAAGATGATTGATTGATTACTTGTTAAACTTCTGTGTAGATGTGAGTTTGGGAAGACATTCTATAAAGAGTATAAGCTTCATCAGGACCTGTTACTGACACAGGGTAAAAGCAAACAAGACAGTGGCCCGGATTGGCCTGCTGTAGCCCACATTGACCCAGGGGTCACTCACTTGTCTGTTGGTTTGCCGCCAGATGTTGGCCCACGACTGTCCCAGGGCGTATAGGCAGCTTGCCCGAAATATGCCCTGGGCCTAATTCTCATCGACAATCCTGGGCCAAGGGTCAGCCCCTCGGACCAGTGCAGGCCAACACAGGCCTACAGTTTGTTCAGTCCCGCCTACCCCCACCAGGGGATGGGAACAGCCATGGCTATTCTCCATGGCTGCTCGTCATGGTGGAGAGTGGGGCACTGGGAGTGGGGTGGGAGCGAGGGTGACTGCTCGCACATTTGCTGTGGTCCCCCACCCAACCTGGGACTGGGGGAAGTGGGACAGCTCTCCAGCCACTGGGGGTCGCAGATGCATCTGTTCAGCACCCCTCCCCGACTCAGGGAGTGGTGGCTGCAGATTTCCACCCCAAGTTGGGCCGGGGAGGTGCTTTGCTGCCATCCCATCTGTTTTACCCACAGTCGGTCAAGATGGCTTAAAAGCTTGATTTTTCTAGAGTGTAGTAATGTAGACTGGACCCCCATTATGCTGGGGCCTGTTTTACACATTATAAATGACAGCATTTGTCATTTGAGACCCTCATCCAGTGAACAGTCACTACATTTTTAAATTTTATTTATTTAAACTTAGGGTGTTAAAACTAGATGGGTGGGTGGGTGGTATCCATATCTGGTGCGGCGGGAGGGTGCGTGGACACTGTGTGCGGGTGAGCACTTCACACAAGCAGCTCCATGCACAGCTACCCTGGCCCTGCCCACTCACCGCCAACCCCATCCCTGCACTTTCCCCCCAAAGCCCCATTCCTTGGGGGAGGGGGCTGAGATGCATGGGGGATGGGTGGGCACGGGAGCGCACACTTGCCCCCTCCCCCCCAATGAAATTTAGACAAGACAGTTCCTTGGGGCAGGCAGGGACAGGTGGTCCTTGGGTAATTTCAGACATTACGAAAACGCCTTTCACCACAGTGGATCACAGTGGATCCTGCGGTGGTGGCATTTCCGGCAATGTCTGTTTGGTCCCGGCCAGATGTTCACCATGGTGAACCCCCAGCCAGGATCAAGCGTGACCTCGGTTCTCGACCTCCAGCCGGCCGGATATCGAGAACTGTGGTTAGAGTGGCCCCGATCTGGGATGGGACCGGCGATGGCGGCGCTGCACATCTACTCGTCAGCCCCGTCCCGGAATCAGGCCCCAACCATTGTATGGGGTCGGGCGCAGCGGCCTCATTGGCCGCTGCGGCCGCCCGTCTCCCCATGGGCGGGCAGCCGAGGGAGCGTGGGGGATGGTGGGGCTGAGCGGCCACACATTGCGCCGTGCAGTCCCATCCCCTCCCCGTGCAGCCCCGCCCCCTTCCCGATCCCCCTCAGGGATCAGGCTGGCACGTCTAAAGGACGGACGGCCTGATCATGGAATGGGATCCGAGACGGATCCTGGTCCAGGGTTCCACGTCTGAAATGACCCCTTGTGTGGAACTGTCTTTTTTAAAAAATACCCTTATATGCCACCCTTCCCAAATGGCTTAGGGCAGCTTACAATTGAACACACCCAGGAGCTCTTTTACTTGTGAGCAGCCCCATGGAACTACATATATGCACAGATGTTTGCAGAATTGGCATCTAAATGGGAAGTTATGATAGGCAGCTGAAATAAATGGCTGGGCTGAGAGAAAGGACATGGTATAAAAAATTAATTCTCCTCCTAATTATTGCTGCCTTCTCTTATTTTTTTCTGTTAACCTCTTGTCCACTCGAGTATTATTATGGACACACACAGCCCACCCACTCCAACTGAACACAACTGTATAAGCTAAACAGCTGTGACAAGTGGCAAATGTAGTACAATGTCTTTGACTGTATTTAATTATGCAGGTGTAACGACAACTTTTTGCTGTGACTCAAGTTAGGTCAAAGATATATTTAAAATTCGTGCCATGGATCCGAAGCTCTGTACGCTGGAGGGAATTATCCTTGTACATTTCTTAACCTTTTTGTTGAAATTCAAATGGAGCACTATCCTGATACTTAGCATTTATAATGCTTTCACGTCTGGCATGTACCCCACAGTAGCAAGACAGCCATTGCTGTGGGGATCAAGTGTACCTTTTTGCTGACAGATATGACGTCTCTTATGGCACAGAGGAAGACTTCTGTGGGGAGGAAGGCTTCTGGCAAAAGGGTCTGAATTTGTTCCCTACTGCTAAAGGGATTTCTTTGAGGCCGTTACTAGATCTCAGGGGGTGAGAGACTGCACATTTCAAATAGCAATACAGCTTTAATTCCTGGCTGTTCATGACTCAAAATTACTGGCTTTAATGGAATTGTTAAAACAAGGCAGCTCACGTCAGCTCCAAAAGACCTATCACACCTGCTATCCGATAATACTGCTTGCCTCTGTTTTGCAACTCTCAATCACTCTTTGTTCCTAGAGTCAATGGACACTCTCAAGGGGTCCATTGTTGTACACCTTGAGAGTGTCCACTGATTGTCAGGTGTGCAGGATTAGCTGTATTGTAGCTAATCCTGAACACCTGACAATCCCATGGAAGTTTTGCTTTGTGAAGCCTACAGCATCCTCCCCAAGAGGTTTACCAGAAAGTACAAGGCTCATAACTGGCTACAGAGCCAATCTTTCTTGCTGGCCAAGTAGCTTTGTGCAATTTCCCCCACCTGTTTATTATTATTATTATTATTATTAACAAACATTTATATAGCACCAGCAGTGTACCTGGCACTTTACAAAGTAATAAAATAGACACGGTCCCTGCCCCTAGGGCTTACAATCTGAGAGACAGGAGCTGGGGGAGAGACTTAGGAAGGGGAACAGAGGGAGAGACAAGGGGTCTAACATTCATGAAGATGCGAGGTCTCAAGTGCACGTACTTGGCTTGGTTACGATGAGAATGACAGCAGGCAGGTCCATGTTGCAAGGATAAGGGTAAACCGATCGTAGGTATAGGAATAGTGGCTCAGCAGGATAAAGAGTCAGACAGAGCAGAGCGAAAGAGGTGAGTTTTAAGGAGAGATTTGAAGGTATGAAGGGAGGGGGCAAGGCGGATGTGGACAGGGAGGGAGTTCCAGGCATGGGGGGCAGCAAGTGAGAAGGGACGAAGGCGCTTAGGGGAGCAGGGAAGGCGTGGAAGGGTGAGAGAAGGGACAGAGGAGGAGCGAAGTGCACGGGCTGGAGTATGGAGGGCGATAAGTGCAGAGAGGTAGGGGGGAGCAAGGTTGTGAAGAGCTTTATAGGTGAAGACTAGGAGCTTGTGCAGGATTCGTTCAGGAAGGGGAAGCCAGTGAAGCGAAGAGAGGAGGGGCTGCACATGGTCGAAGCGACTGGCGAGGTAGATGACCCTGGCAGCAGAGTTTTGGACAGAGATGAGGGGAGAAAGGTGAGACCGGGGAAGGCCAGTGAGAAGGAGGTTACAGTAATCGAGGCGAGAGATGACCAGAGCATGAACAAGAGTTTTGGCAGACGAGACAGAGAGAAAAGGGCGAATCTTAGCAATGTTATGGAGGGAGAAGCGACAGGATTTAGCAACAGAGTCAATGTAGGGTTTAAAAGAAAGGGCTGAGTCAAAGATGAAGCCTAGGCTACGGGCTTGGGGGACAGGCAGGATGGTGACTCCATCAATAGTTATTGACAGTGAGGAAGGAGAGGAAGGATGAGGGGGGAAGATAAGGAGTTCAGTTTTAGCCATGTTGAGTTTGAGTTGACGTTGAGACATCCAGGTAGAGATGTCAGAGAGACAGTTGATGAGACGAGCTTGAACAGAGGGAGAGAGAGAGGGAGTAGAGAGATAGAGTTGAGTGTCATCAGCATAGAGGTGGTATTGGAAGCCATGGGAGGCAATGAGTTTGCCTAAGGATGAGGTATAGATCGAGAAGAGGAGAGGGCCAAGAACAGAGCCTTGAGGAACACCAACTGAGAGGGGGAAGGAGGAGGAGGCGGAGTTGGAGAGAGACACATTAAAGGAGCGGTCAGAGAGGTAGGAGGAGAACCAGTTATGGACAGAGCCACAAAAGCCAAGGGAGTGAAGGGAATCCAGCAAGAGTGAGTGGTCAACAGTATCGAAGGCAGCAGAGAGATCAAGGAGGACAAGAATGGAATAGAGACGTTTAGATTTAGCCACCAGAAGATCGTTGGTGATCTTAGCGAGAGCAGTTTCAGTAGAATGAAGGGGGCGGAAGCCAGATTGGAGGGGGTCAAGGGAGGAGTTGGAGGATAGGAAGTCAAGGCAGCGGGAGTAGACAACACGTTCAAGCAGCTTGGAAGCAAAAGGAAGGAGTGAGACAGGACGATAGCTAGAAGGGTCAGAGGGGTCAAGAGTGGACTTTTTGAGAATAGGAGAGACTGTGGCATGTTTGAAGGCAGAAGGGAAAGAGCCAGTAGAGAGGGAGAGGTTGATGATGTGCAGGAAGGAAGGGGCGACAGTGGGAGTAATGGAGGTGAGGAGGCGGGAAGGAATGGGATCAAGGGGGCAAGTGGAAGGGTTGGAGGAGGAGAGCAGAGAGGAGATTTCCTTAAGGGAGGCAGGGGAGAAGGAGGACATGAGAGAAGGAGGGGGAGGAGGGAGAGGGGTGGGAGTGGGAAGAGAGGAGTGGGAAGCGATGTCGAGGCGGATCTTGTCTATCTTGGAGGTGAAGAAGGAGGCAAGATCCTGAGCAGAAAGGGAAGAAGGAGGGGGAGGACAGGGAGGCTTGAGGAGGGAGTCAAAGGTAGAGAACAGGCGGCGAGGGTCCCGAGAACAGGACTCAATGTGGGAGGCATAGTAGTGTTGTTTAGTAATTTTCCCCTGCGTAAAATAGATGCAGACAAATCAGAATGGTAGTTTTACCAGGAATGGAGAACCTCTGGATCCTGGGCCAAAAATGAACCCATATCCCCTAAATCTGCCCCACTATGGCTCCTCTGTGGCTGCAATTGAGTTGCCCCACTGCCAAGTGGATGCTGCCCCAGAGTGCAGAAGCGGGGGATGGAGGGCTCTGATGCGTTCAGCCATATGCAAGCTCCAGTCCACGTTTCTCTCCCCCAAGCCTGGGATGGACTGTAGCAGGAGTCTACATGGCAGGCAAACAGGGAGGGGACTGCTGTTCACTTATGAATCTCTGATTGGTGGGGAGCAGCAAAGAGCTCCTCCACTTTTTTTTGGCATTGCCCACTGGCTAGTTTTATCTTGTTACTGTGCTTCCCCCATCCAAAACGTTTTCTAATTCCTGATTTAAACCCATGAAGAACTATGTAGTGTTCAAAGCAGAGGATCACTGGGCCACAAGTACATGAATACTAATAGTGAGGAAAAAGTAAGTAGGAATAATTTGCCATTTCTCATAGTACAACGTCTCTCTCACTGGTACCTCCTCTGCCTCCTTTCCCTCTTGTTTACAGATTCCCAGGTTTCTGTCCTGGGTCCTTTTTTTCCTCCTTGTTGTACTCTCTCTATCCCTACGTAAACTCATGGAATCTCATTGCTTCCAGTATCACCTCAATCCTGATGACATCTGATTTTTTCTTTCTACTCCTCTCTGGCTTCCCCTCCGTCCATCTTGCATCATAACTGCCTCCAGGGGTGGATGGTGGGTCTTGAGCTTGGAGGGGCAGTAAGGCCGGCTGGCCCGCTGGCGGGCAACGGTGGGCAGAGCCAGGGCAATGGTGGGCGGCATAACCCAGCAGCAAGGAGTTCCAAGGGTTAATGTTGGATGGACATTACATTACTTAATCAAGCAATTTCAGTTAGGTTAGGCAGGTTATAATCACCTCCTCTGCCAGGTTTAAAAGCAGGCAGACAACCTTAAACCTCACTTGCAAGCAGTTTTAGCAAAGACACACACACACGCAGCAGAGGTTAAGAACGCTGCTTCAGAAAGAAGGAACTTGCTGCATGTATGTTGGAGGGACCCCAATCCCTGCTACAGAAGTCCCTTCTGAAGCAGTATTCTTGGCCTCTGCTGCATGTGTGTGCGTTGGGAGGGGGAGGGGGGATTTCAAGGCCCATGAATTACCAGACTCACAGTTACATCTCAGGATTTAAAAAGCATCCCATTTCCAGCATTGTGAACACACACCTAAAGATCTCCAGACTCACAGTTACATCTCGGGATTTAAAAAGCATCCCATTCCCAGTATTGTGAACACACACCTAAAGCTCTCCAGACTCACAGTTACAGGAGGCAGGGTGGGGGGACCTTCGGGGGGTGGGTGGGAGCAGGATTGGGGAAGGGTTCATCAGGGTGTTTTGTGAGTGACTGTGAGGTGGGGAAACAGCTAGCAATCTGCTTCACTACTCGGCCCTGAAGTACTCTCACCCACCGCTGGCTGCGTGTGTTGGGGGGGGAACCCCAATCTCATTCCCTGGTTCAGAAGGGACTTAGGAATGGGTGTTTATTGTTTTGTTTTTTAATTGTGAATCACGGGGCATTAAATACTAATTCCCCCCCCCCCCAATGCACACACAGCAGAGGGGAGGGGGAATTAGTATTTAATGCCCCGTGATTCACATTTTTAAAAAAAAACAACAACACCACCACCCATACAGAAGTTCCTTCTGAACCAGGGAATGGGATTGGGGTCCCCCCCCAACACACGCACCCAGTGAGAATACTGCAGGGTAGTGAAGCAGATGGCTAGCTGCTTCCCCACCTCACAGGCACTACAAAGCACCGTGATGAACCCCAGAATCAAGAACCAGTCGCTGCTATGTCACTGTGCCCTTAGTACACTACTTCACAAAGCACCTCTCCCCAATAAAATCCCAGACACAAAATCTCCAGCGCTTCATTGAACCTAGTAGCAGCAAGCAGGAGTCCTGGCTCCCACCCACCCATCCCGGATGGGTGGGTGGGAGCCAGTACTCCTGTGAGAGGAGTGGGGGGGGGCTAGTGGGTTAGAGCATGGGGTGCTGGGAGCCAGGGCTCCTGGGTTCTCGGGGAGGGGAGTGGGTTAGTGCAGGGGGGACTGTGTGTGGTAAAATGGAGTTTTGGAAATCCTGAGATGTCGCAAGTCATGCAATTTCAGTTGTGTTAAAAAAAATGCTGAGTTTTGCAAGTGTTTTGTCAGTGTTTTGGGTGTTTCCCTGTGTTTTGGGTTTATAAATTATTTTTTTAAAGCTTGATGTGCATGTAGACTGTGTTTTCTTCCATCTGATGTTAACCCTGGGAACTCCTTGCTGCTGTGTTTTGCTAGTGTTTCCCAGTGTTTTGGGTTTATAAATTATTTTTTAAAAACTTGATGTGCATGTAGACTGTGTTTTCTTCCATCCGATGTTAACCCTGCGAACTCCTTGCTGCTGTGTTTTGCCACTGTTTCCTTGTGTTTTGGGTTTATAAATTATTTTTTTAAAGCTTGATGTGCATGTAGACTGTGCTTTCTTCCATCCGATGTTAACCCTGGGAACTCCTTGCTGCTGGGTTATGCCATGCCACTGGCCTACCATCCCTCTGGCTCCGCCTACCATCCCCCTGGCTCCACCTACCATCCCCCTGGCTCCGCCTACCTTCCACCTGGCTCCGCCCCTAGACCTGTCAGCCCAGCCTTACTGCCCCAGTGCCCCTCCAACATCAAAACCCACCAGCCGCCCCTGTGGTCAACGGTATCAAATGCTGCCGAAATATTTAACAGGATCAATAGGGTTGATCGACCCCAATCCTTCTCATGGCGGAAATCATCTACTAAAGCCACAAGTGCGGTCTCAGTGCCATAACCCGAATGGAAGCCAGACTGAAAGGGATCAAGATAACCGATGCAGTCAAGATCCTCCAGGAACTGTCGGGTCACTACCCATTCAGTAACCTTCTCTAGAAAGGGAAGGTTAGAGACAGGCTGATAGCTGGCCCCATTGTCTCCTGGCAGCTCTTAACTAGGCAGGATGGGAACGGATCTAATTCACAAGAGGTGGGCCGAACCGCCCCCAGAACCTCCACCACGTCAGCGGGTGTCACCAACTGAAATTGATCCCACAAAATTGGACATGACGGGGTTTCTACAACCTCTACCTCCTCTACTATATTAAGTGTGGCATCAAAGTCGTGGTGAATACGAGTGATTTTATCCACAAAATAATCCGCAAACATGTCACAGCGGGCAGATGATGACTCAACTCCAGGGTTGAGGGAGGCCGAACTGATCAGCCTCCGCACAACCCAGAACAGCTTAATAAACATGACTTAATAAACAAATTATTATTATTATTATAACCCATGGAGCTCATTAGCATGGGATGTGTAATAAGGACAGTGGAATAGTTGTATTCATAAATAAGTGAGACAAATTATTGATAAGTCAGTGGCTAATTTGCCAAGATGGTCAGAGGATGCAACCTAGTGCCATAGAAGGACTTAAATATGTGGGAGCAAAAATCAAGGGGATAAAAACAAGTAGCAACAAACACAACAATATAAAATAAACCAAGCTACTGGACAACAAACAATGTATTATATAAAAAGTTAAACATATACAGAGAAAATAGATGGCTATATAAACTATATAGGCCTCAAATGGTAAATATAAAATCAATACAAATGTCTTCTTATTGAAACAAACTAAAAACTAATAAAAAATGATTGCACCATGTCCCGACATGTTTTGGGTTAAAAACCCTTCATCAGGGGAATTCTGTGAACACTAGAACCATAAAAGAAACGCTTAAATCAACGAAGATTATAACGTAACTTCACAGACAGTCTATAAATTGTGCGCATCATTTCTATAAAATGTGATGTGCAAGAATAAAATAATTTTTTTGGTCAAACATGGGCCAAACAAGCCCTATGTTTATACCCAAGAAGTCAAATAAGACAAAAAAGTTAAAAAAAACTTGTATTGTAAATATGAATTATATTTTCCTCATGGACAGTCAGTCTTGCTAAATGCACCAAAATGGTTGTCTAAGAAGGGAAAAATAAAACTGTAAAACCGTATGGGATCACACTGTCACTAAAGAACTAAGGATCATAAATTTGATCTAAATCTCAATTGACTATCCTGGAGATGAACTCAAATCAGTAGAGAAAACAAACTAATGCTATCTATTGTAAAAATCTCTGCTAAAATCTGTAGAAGTATATCAGAACATCTGGGTTCCACTAGACCTCTGCTGTAATAATATAAACCCATTTTAAACTAATAAGGCTGTTAACCCTGAATTGCTAATAAATTATTCTAGTTTCTAATGAATTCTTCAAAGCAAACGTCACATATTTTGTGAGTATAAGACTACAAATGGGATCTTCTCTTAAATAAAACTGAAGCAAATATCTAAAGACTTCGAATATCTGCACCCCCCCAAACCATGTGTACTAGAGTCAACAATATAACACTCTAGAGGAGGAAGAAACAAAACAAAAAGAAAAATAATAATAACCGTGCAACAATGTTTACTGCAGACGCTCCTCCAATCCTCTCTGTCGGAACAAGCTCTCTCTATTGGCTGCTGACACAGCTGTATAAATTCTAAAGAAAACCCCCATTTGTGATGAGCTAAAAAAGGTGGCTGTTAAAACAGTTGTCCCAAAGATAAAAAAGGAAAATCCCGGGGCGCTAGTGTGCATGTCCAAGGAGTAGAAGGATTCCGATCACGCTCTGCCTGAGCCGGGAGCTAAACAACCTCAAACATAGGTATAAAAAAGACAATAACCCAAACTATTTGAATAATAAAGGAGTCGGGAACGAAAGGAATAAAATGAGCCGACAAACAAAGAAAATGGAACGGCCGTCGATAAAAAGATTTTGTGAGCTACAGCCACAAGAGCGGGAAACTGAGACTAGGGCCGCTTTTAGACATGCAGCTGGGATCATGCATGGGAGTGGCGAAACAGCCGCGGCACTGTTTTAGACGAACCGGAAGCGGAAGTTGTGCGCATGATCCGGGGCCGTGCATTCTTTGCCGACTGCGATCAAACCACCCTGATCTCTCTGGGGTGACATACGCGGCCGGAAAAGAATGCGCGACGCCGGATCACGTGTACAACTTCTGCTTTCGGTTCGTCTAAAACAGCGCCGCGGCTGTTTCGCCGCTCCCGCGCCTGATCCAGGTGCACGTCTAAAAGTGGCCTGAGTCAGGTCCTAATATGGCCGCTGTCTCCGCAGAGGAGTCTGAGGGAGAGACGGACCAATTAACAGTAATAACAACTCTGCTTAAAATGACTAAAAAAGACCTAGATGGAGTCAGAAAAGAATGCATAAGGCTAAAGGAAGACACAGGCTTTCTCAAAAATTCTTCAAGGATATGTCTAGGAGAATGGAAGGCGTCACCGCAAGAATGACTCAGGTGGAAAGTCGTATTAGTGCCTCAGAAGACTTGGGACTACGAGCTGCGGATCAGTTCCAGACGCTGCAAGCATCAGTGTCCCAGCTGGAGGCAAAATGCGAGGATCTGGAGAACAGGAGCCAGAGGTCTAACCTCCAGATCCTGGGTTTAAAAGAGGGAGTGGAAGGACTGGATACAAGGGCTTTCATCAAACATCTTATGATTGAACTCTTCCCTTCTGAAGTCCAGATACACAATGCCAACATCGAGAGGGTGCATAGATCATTAAGGCCAAAGTCTAATGAGGGAGACCCACCCAGGGCCTTGCTTGTTAAATACTTGTCCTATCAGGATAAAGAAAAAATATTCACGCTGGCTAGGAGCAACCCACAACTAAAGTATAAGGGAGACAGCATTAAGATCTACTCTGACCTCTCCCCGGAGACACAGCGCCGTCGATGTGAATTATTTAAATATATGAATCTGCTCCAAAAGAAGGGAATAAAACCACAGCTGTGGATACCGGCCAAACTGGTGTTTACGTACAGTGGTAGGAAGAGAGTATTCTCAGAGGTGGAGTCCTTCAATAAACTTTTGCAAGCTAACCCAGCGCTCAGGGAAAAAGAGGTGGTTGCAGCAGAGGAATGAAAGCCTCTAGCACTGAATGGTTAGGAAAAAAAGTGGTGATTGCAGTGATGATAGAGGTATAAATACCTTCCTCTCGGGGTTGAAAGGGTACTTTGTTGTATGAATTTAACTCTTTAATAGTGTTGGGTTATTTGGCTCAGACGTACCGCTGATTATTGGTGCAATGGGTTACAATAGTAAGAATAGTGCAATGAGGTTAATGGTTATATTCCCTGAAAAATGAAAAAAAATTAAACAGAGAGGTAACACTCTCTGAATTCGTCTGGCTCATAGGGGCGGGGGCAGTGGAATTCCACTCAAATTGACATCACTTGCTCTGAAGAAATGGTCATAAGTTGTAGGAGGGGGAGAGGGGAAAGAGGAAGATGGGAAGGGGGCAGGGAGAGGGACAGGAGAATGAGAGACAACTTTGGTTTTCAGTATAGAAAAGTGTGTTATTTGGTAAAACAAAAAATAAATGAAGTGATTAAGGTGCTGAGAGCACAGCAGAAGAAATGGGACACGAAAACAATGGGTAATTTCAGACGTTACGCGCTCCTGGGTCACCACAGTAAGGATTCCCAACTGTGGCGAGCTGGCTAACCCCCTCCTGTGGTCCAGGAAAGCCCCGAACAGATGTGACGGGAGCGGGACCACAGCAAGGAAATGGGCAGACAGACCATGGCCCAGGGCGGTGCAACAGACGTTACGCGGATTCCGGACCGTGGTCAAAACCACCCAAAAGACACTGGGGCGGGGCAGGAGGCAGACATGGCCAGCTGAAGGCAAACGAAGCCAAAAGAGCCAAAAGGCAATGCCCACACAAGGGAAACAGGAAGGGAGGGGGAGGGGGGAGAGGACTGGCTGAGGCAGCACACACAACAGGCCCAAGCAAGTTGCAGACACTGCAGAACACAAAACACACGCCCAGGCGATAACGCACCCGAATGGGACAGGAAGGAAGGGGGGAGCACGCAGGGATGTCCAAAACACAAACCACCATGGCCGGGGGTGGGGAACCGAAGAAGGACACAGCCAGGGCAGGGCCCGCCTCCACCAGACAGGCCGCGAACCTGGCCAGGCTACACACTGAGGGGGCAGACACAGTCTCCCCCAGGGACCACGCAACATGCGAGCACCGCACCTCCAGAACCTGCCCATCGGGAAAGGGACGGAGGCCAAGCACCTCCGCATGGAGCTCGCACTCGTGAGCGCTTGCCTCATAGCCGAAGTAGCGAAGCCCGGAACTCAGACTCGCATAGGCACCAGAGAGGGTGTCAGAGCAGCACAGGAGCAGTTGCACGGCCAGGGAATGCCACAGGTCACAGAGGACCATGGTCTCACAGAAGGTCCAGCTATGGGAGGCGCCAGGTGATGCAGGGCGCGGGAGCCCCGGGGTAGCACTGCCGGCCATGGTCCAGNACTCGTGAGCGCTTGCCTCATAGCCGAAGTAGCGAAGCCCGGTCACAGAGGACCATGGTCTCACAGAAGGTCCAGCTATGGGAGGCGCCAGGTGATGCAGGGCGCGGGAGCCCCGGGGTAGCACTGCCGGCCATGGTCCAGCGGGCAGAGGGTCTGAACAGTAAGGAGAGAAGGGTCCCTCATTCCCATGGGGGCTGGGAAGGGAAGCTGGGGAGCTCCAAGGACACGCGATAAAGCCGCAGGCCGCAGCATGAGACGGCTAGCGAGTGATGCATGGGGTGTGGACCCATCACAGCTGCCTGAAATGAGCACACAGACTGTACAGCAAGCACTGATAGCAGGGAGGTGTTGACAACAGGCAAGCAGCTGCGGAACGACCAGATGCATGCATGCTGGCCCGGGCAATGGGCCCCCATGGTGGGAGCGTAGGTGCACCCAGGAGGTGGGGGCGCCCCAGCTCCCACCCACCAACCGCAGCCCTGACGGTAGCGGGGCGGGCGGGTGAGGGCGGATGACACAGGTGCGCTGCCCCCCCCAGGTGCGAGTGCGGGGTACAGTGCCGGGGCGGACCTGGGACACGGGCTGGGTAGCCATGCGCAGGACCCCATCTGAGGCACAGTCCACGACGGACATGGTCCAGAGGGCCGCTTGTTGGATGCACCTGGCCCTATGTGCGGAGTGGTACTGGGCACACACCGACCTACTGGGCCTCCCCACTGACATACTCCACCTGGGCGCCCGCATTCGGGAGTGCCTGGCTAGGAGCGCTGCAGCTGCCCGGCGCTCCCACCATGTGCGCTGGCACTCCCTGGCCTGGATCAGGGCCCTGTGGGCAGCAAGGATGTACCAACAGGTCCTGCACCTCGCCCGAGGGCAGGCAGGTGCCCTCAGGGAGGCAGCCGACTGAGACCATTGGCACTGGGTGGCCATGGAATGAGCTGCCCTGCTCGCCATGCCCACGCAATGCCAGCTCTGGATCACGGAGTGGACATAAGAATGGTGGGCTGGGGCTCTGGCTCGGTGGGATGATGCAGCATGGAGGGCACACATCCAAATGGACAGGCGGTCTCTCCTGCAGCNTCTGAGGGAGAGACGGACCAATTAACAGTAATAACAACTCTGCTTAAAATGACTAAAAAAGACCTAGATGGAGTCAGAAAAGAATGCATAAGGCTAAAGGAAGACACAGGCTTTCTCAAAAATTCTTCAAGGATATGTCTAGGAGAATGGAAGGCGTCACCGCAAGAATGACTCAGGTGGAAAGTCGTATTAGTGCCTCAGAAGACTTGGGACTACGAGCTGCGGATCAGTTCCAGACGCTGCAAGCATCAGTGTCCCAGCTGGAGGCAAAATGCGAGGATCTGGAGAACAGGAGCCAGAGGTCTAACCTCCAGATCCTGGGTTTAAAAGAGGGAGTGGAGGGACTGGATACAAGGGCTTTCATCAAACATCTTATGATTGAACTCTTCCCTTCTGAAGTCCAGATACACAATGCCAACATCGAGAGGGTGCATAGATCATTAAGGCCAAAGTCTAATGAGGGAGACCCACCCAGGGCCTTGCTTGTTAAATACTTGTCCTATCAGGATAAAGAAAAAATATTCACGCTGGCTAGGAGCAACCCACAACTAAAGTATAAGGGAGACAGCATTAAGATCTACTCTGACCTCTCCCCGGAGACACAGCGCCGTCGATGTGAATTATTTAAATATATGAATCTGCTCCAAAAGAAGGGAATAAAACCACAGCTGTGGATACCGGCCAAACTGGTGTTTACGTACAGTGGTAGGAAGAGAGTATTCTCAGAGGTGGAGTCCTTCAATAAACTTTTGCAAGCTAACCCAGCGCTCAGGGAAAAAGAGGTGGTTGCAGCAGAGGAATGAAAGCCTCTAGCACTGAATGGTTAGGAAAAAAAGTGGTGATTGCAGTGATGATAGAGGGATAAATACCTTCCTCTCGGGGTTGAAAGGGTACTTTGTTGTATGAATTTAACTCTTTAATAGTGTTGGGTTATTTGGCTCAGACGTACCGCTGATTATTGGTGCAATGGGTTACAATAGTAAGAATAGTGCAATGAGGTTAATGGTTATATTCCCTGAAAAATGAAAAAAAATTAAACAGAGAGGTAACACTCTCTGAATTCGTCTGGCTCATAGGGGCGGGGGCAGTGGAATTCCACTCAAATTGACATCACTTGCTCTGAAGAAATGGTCATAAGTTGTAGGAGGGGGAGAGGGGAAAGGGGAAGATGGGAAGGGGGCAGGGAGAGGGACAGGAGAATGAGAGACAACTTTGGTTTTCAGTATAGAAAAGTGTGTTATTTGGTAAAACAAAAAATAAATGAAGTGATTAAGGTGCTGAGAGCACAGCAGAAGAAATGGGACACGAAAACAATGGGTAATTTCAGACGTTACGCGCTCCTGGGTCACCACAGTAAGGATTCCCAACTGTGGCGAGCTGGCTAACCCCCTCCTGTGGTCCAGGAAAGCCCCGAACAGATGTGACGGGAGCGGGACCACAGCAAGGAAATGGGCAGACAGACCATGGCCCAGGGCGGTGCAACAGACGTTACGCGGATTCCGGACCGTGGTCAAAACCACCCAAAAGACACTGGGGCGGGGCAGGAGGCAGACATGGCCAGCTGAAGGCAAACGAAGCCAAAAGAGCCAAAAGGCAATGCCCACACAAGGGAAACAGGAAGGGAGGGGGAGGGGGGAGAGGACTGGCTGAGGCAGCACACACAACAGGCCCAAGCAAGTTGCAGACACTGCAGAACACAAAACACACGCCCAGGCGATAACGCACCCGAATGGGACAGGAAGGAAGGGGGGAGCACGCAGGGATGTCCAAAACACAAACCACCATGGCCGGGGGTGGGGAACCGAAGAAGGACACAGCCAGGGCAGGGCCCGCCTCCACCAGACAGGCCGCGAACCTGGCCAGGCTACACACTGAGGGGGCAGACACAGTCTCCCCCAGGGACCACGCAACATGCGAGCACCGCACCTCCAGAACCTGCCCATCGGGAAAGGGACGGAGGCCAAGCACCTCCGCATGGAGCTCGCACTCGTGAGCGCTTGCCTCATAGCCGAAGTAGCGAAGCCCGGAACTCAGACTCGCATAGGCACCAGAGAGGGTGTCAGAGCAGCACAGGAGCAGTTGCACGGCCAGGGAATGCCACAGGTCACAGAGGACCATGGTCTCACAGAAGGTCCAGCTATGGGAGGCGCCAGGTGATGCAGGGCGCGGGAGCCCCGGGGTAGCACTGCCGGCCATGGTCCAGCGGGCAGAGGGTCTGAACAGTAAGGAGAGAAGGGTCCCTCATTCCCATGGGGGCTGGGAAGGGAAGCTGGGGAGCTCCAAGGACACGCGATAAAGCCGCAGGCCGCAGCATGAGACGGCTAGCGAGTGATGCATGGGGTGTGGACCCATCACAGCTGCCTGAAATGAGCACACAGACTGTACAGCAAGCACTGATAGCAGGGAGGTGTTGACAACAGGCAAGCAGCTGCGGAACGACCAGATGCATGCATGCTGGCCCGGGCAATGGGCCCCCATGGTGGGAGCGTAGGTGCACCCAGGAGGTGGGGGCGCCCCAGCTCCCACCCACCAACCGCAGCCCTGACGGTAGCGGGGCGGGCGGGTGAGGGCGGATGACACAGGTGCGCTGCCCCCCCCAGGTGCGAGTGCGGGGTACAGTGCCGGAGTGGACATAAGAATGGTGGGCTGGGGCTCTGGCTCGGTGGGATGATGCAGCATGGAGGGCACACATCCAAATGGACAGGCGGTGCCTCCTGCACTTTGAAGAGCTGTTGGCACGCTGGCTGGAGCGGCAATGCACCCCCATGCGCTCTCCCATACCAGTGGTCCAGCACGTGGCCATAGCTGTCTGGGCACTGGCAACACTGGATTCCTGTCGGTCTGTGGCGCAACACTTCGGTGTTGGCGTGAGCACCATCACGGGCATCCTCCGGGACTTCTGCGAGGCCGTGAAGGGCATGCTACTCGACTGAATGATCCAGCTGGTGGACCAGGAGGCTGTGATGGCTGGCTTTGAGGCTGGAAGCTTCCCCAACTGCCTGGGACCCACATTGAGATCCTCCGCCCCTCCAATGGGGAGGCTGCGGAATATATGTCAACCGGCACGGGTACCATTCCCTGTAGCTCCAGGTAGTTGTTGACCACCAGGGCCGCTTCATTGACATATTCACCGGCCACTCTGGCCGCAGCCATGATGCCCAGATCCTGACCATCTCACCCCTCTATGCCCGGATGTACAGGCGGGACTTTGCCAACATGAGAATGTCCAGGATCGAGGGGGTGCTCATGCCCCCCTGCATCCTGGGGAACCCGGCCTATCCCCTCCTCTGCTGGCTCATGAAAGCATACCTGGTCCCCAGGAACCCAGTGGAGGCGCTGTTCAACTCCTGGCTATGCGCCTCGAGGACTGTGGTTGAGAGTTCCTCGTGCCCCAGCGGCCACCAGGACCAATTCCGCTGTATGTGAATGCGAATAACCTTAGGGAGTACCTCTATGCCAAACAGATCCGCGCTGCCCTGGCAAGGCGTATCACCAGTGATGCTGGGGCCTAAGCCTACTGGGCATACCCTTGGCCAGCCCCACCTGTCAACGTGCCTCGCCCTGGGCGTTGCCCTCAGCCCCTTCCCAAAGCAGGTACTTGGACAATAAAGGTTAAGGTTGTGAACACCAGTGCATTTATTTCATGGTATGTGCCCCCCATAACTCCCCTGCCCACCCTGCTACTTCCAGACCCGCCCTATCTCCTCTTCCCCTGTCCCCCCCTACCCAGTTGCTTCCTGGGGAATCCCCTCAAATGCCCTGTGGGCGCCATTGAGCTCTGGGAGCTCCCCTCACCTCTGCTGTCAGTCTCCCCAACCGTGTCCTGGGAGGTCTCCATGTCCGGACTGGCCTGTGCAGTGTAGATGGAGGGCGGGGGTGGCACAGGTTGGGCCCCCATGGGTGGCTGCTGCCTCTGGAGGCTGGGTGGAACCGGGAGGCGTGCTGATGGTTGGGGCAGTGGGGGTGGCGGTGGGGGCACCGCGGGGGCCAGCCATGGTGCTGGGCCCGGTAAGGTGCCAGGGGGAGTGGCCGCCATGATGCACGCGCTCATTGTCCCTGTATGCAGCAGCAGTGAGGTGCCAGTGTACAGGGACTGGTCCATCTTCCTGGTGTGCTCCGCTCCCAGCCGATGGATGGCTTCACGTAGCAGGCCATTGCCTCCATCTGCCTGTTGTGCTCCCGGTGCTCCCGCCTCCTTTCCAGGTGCAGTTCCACCTCCTGGTGCCTGTCCCTGGCCTCCGCCTGCTGCAGGGCCTTCTCGGTGGCCACTTCCATCTGGTCAATGGCCGCTATCATCCTCTTCCCCCTGCTCCGCGCTGGTCCAGACAATGTTCTCCACTAGGTCCTCCCTCTGGCGCTGTACCTGTGCCCTGTGCTCCTGTATCCGTTGTGCTGGAGGCACGGGGTCAACTGGAGGAGGTGCTGCCAGGTAGCCTGTTTGGGAGCAGAGTGGGGAGCATTAGTCGGGCTCGTTCACATGCCACCTGTCCCTGAGCGGTGGTGGGGGTGTTAGTTGGGACCTCCCGCATGTGGCCGGCCTCGGACCTCCCCCTCGGTGCTCCCCCCATTGTGCCCCCCCTGACGTGTTGTCTCACCTTGCTCCTCCGGCTGCTGCTGTGGCTGTTCCCCCCTGTCCCCCTTGCCTGGTGGTCCTGTGTACTGGCACTTGTGCACCTATTGGGAAATGGGGGTGGGGGTATGGCTACCCTATCATGGGCCCGGTTCCCTTCCCACCATCCACCATCCCTCTGGCATGGGGTGCCGGCATGCTGCGCCTGCCCCACTGTTCTCTGTGTGGGTGGGCCCCCATGCATCCTGTGTATGTGTGGGCCCCCATGCTTCCTGCGTTCCCTGGTTCCTGGGGGCTGCAGGGATGGGCCTGCAACCTGTGGGGGCCCCCCACCCATCGGCCCTCCCCCACTGGTCCATTTCCCTCCCAGTCACTTGCCTATCCTCAGTGTCCATCTTGGATCCCCCTGAGGCCAGCCCCTCTGTGTGACTCTGCTCCCCCTGTGTCCACTGGCTGAGGGTGACCAGTGTGCTGACCTTGGATCCGCCCGAGTCAGAGTGCGGGTGTGGGCTCCTGGTGCTGGTTCACGAGGGGGGCCTGCTGCTCCCTGAGGTCCCGGGGCGTTCCTCTGCGGGGGCTGGTTCCCCGGAGTCGGTGCCTGCGTGCAGGGCTGCCGTGGGTGGGGGCAAATCTGCCCTTTCTCTGTCCTGGACCACAGCGCTCCCCACAAGCCGTGGGGCGACTATGGAGCCTTTGAGGTGCAGGATGCGGTCCAGGGCATTGTAGTAGGGGGCGGTCTGTGCTCCGCGTCCCGACCGCCTGTTGTTGTCTTTTATTGCCTTGGACCCACTCTTCAGCTCCTTGACCTTTGAGCGACACTGGGTCATGGTCCTGTGGTGCTCCACCGCCTCCATGTCCCGCACTATCTCTGTGAACACATGCTCATTGCGTTTTTTTCACAGATAGCTCCACCTGGTGCTCCAGGGATCCCCAGATCCGGATGAAGCCCTGGGTCTGCTTGTGCCCCCATTCCCCCCCTCGCTGGTACTGGCGTCTTCTGCATGTGCCCTCCTCCATCTCTTATGATTTCTCCTCCTCCTGCTCCTCTGCTTTCCCTCTGCCGGTCTCCTCTGGGGGCTCCAGCTCCTGGGCCTGTGTCTGGATCTGTGGGTCGTAACGGGGTGGTGGTGGTGGTGGTGGTGATTAGGTGTCTCGTTCCTTCAGACCTGCAGCCCACCTCCCTGCCCCCTCCCACTGAGCACCCCACCTTCGTGCCCCTGTGCGGCCCCCTCTTGCTCTCCATACCCGTTTCCGGGGTGCCTCCATCCCCTGACTGGTTGTCCCCTCTGGGGAGGCCTGCCCCGGCTGCTGCTGCTGCACCACCACCTCCTCCTCCTCTTCCTCCTCCCTTCCTTGCTCGCCCTCCCTCCGCTCTCCTCTCCCTTCCGCCTCGCTCCATCCCGCCACGATCCCCTAGTGCTGTGTGCCCTTTAAATCTCCCTCCCTCCTGTGTGTTGCTTGTTGCCTGGCAACAATGCTGCATGCTTTCGCCACGGCTGGGGATTGTTTTGTTTGATTCCGCCTGGTGGTTGCCATTTAGTCGTTACTTTTTGCGGTTTCCTGGTGGGAATCGCTTTGACCACCATTCCAGGGATGGTCCCATTCCGACCTCTGAAACCATGGTTGGGTTTGGCTGCTATGGGTGATTGACTGTGGTGAACATCTGGCGAACACCGATCAGACGTTCAGGGCTCTTTGGTCCGGCTTCAGGATTGACTGTAGTTCACTGTGGTTGACTGTGATCTCGTAACGTCTGAAACTACCCAGTGTTGGCTGAGAGGGGATAGCAAACAAGGAAAACATGATGAGTAGGGACATGCAACCTCCAAGATCCTCTCCCTAAATGTGAGAGGGCTGAATAGCCCAATAAAGAGAAGTAGGCTGATTTATTTTCTGAAACAAAATAGGGCAGATATATTCTATTTACAAGAAATGCATTTGGTACAACAGGGCACAAAAAGAGTGAAGCAGAAATATATTTTAAAAATCTACTTTGCTTGTGCTAATAAGAAGAGGGCGGGTGTGGCTATTGGATTTTCCCACAACACGTGTTTTGAATGCAAGAGGCAAGTTAGAGACCCAGGAGGCAGATACCTGATGCTGATAGGCGAGTTGGATAAAGAAAAAGTCACCTTGGTTAATATCTATGCCCCTAATGGAAACTCGATAGACTTTTTAAAAAAACACTGCACAAATTAAAGACGTGTCAGAGGGTAAACTGCTGATCTTAGGAGACTTAAATATCCCCCTTTCTCTATTAATTATTATTTATTTATTTATTTATTTATATAGCTCCAGCAATGTACCTGGTGCTTTACAAAGAATAAGATAGACACGGTCTCTGCCCGAGAGCTTACAATCTAAAGACAGGGGGAGGGGAGACAGGGAAGGGGAACAGAGGGAGAGACAAGGGATGCATCATTCATGAGGACGCAAGAGCTCAGGTACACGTTCTTGGTTTGTTTACAGTAAATTGGGAATTTGCAGATAACAGGTGGGGGATAATCCTGGGTGGGGGTGTTTAGCAAGAGTTAGGAAGGGCAGAGCAGAAGAGGGGGTTTGAGGAGGGACTTGAAGGTGTGGAGGGTAGGGGCCAGGTGGACAAGGGCCAGGAGGGAGTTCCAGGCATGCGGGGCAGCGAGGAAGAAAGCACGAAGGTGGTTGGGGGAGCAGGGGAGGTGTGGGAGGGTGAGGGAGGGGATGGAAGAGGAGCGGATTGCTCGAGCAGGGGTTCGGAGGGAATTCAGGAAAGAGAGGTAGGGGGGAGCAAGGTTGTGAAGGGCTTTGTAGGTGAAGACCAGGAGCTTGTGCAGAATACACTCAGGAAGAGGGAGCCAGTGGAGAGAGGAGAGGAGAGGCTGTCAGAGCGATGGGCTAGGTGGATGATCCTGGCAGCAGAGTTTTGAACAGAGATAAGGGAAGAAAGGTGGGAGCGGGGAAGGCCAGCGAGGAGGAGGTTACAATAGTTGAGGCGTGAGATGACTAGGGCATGGATGAGAGTTTTGGCAGAGGAGATGGACAGAAAAGGGTGGATCTTGGCAATGTTGTGGATTGAGAAGCGGCAGGATTTGGCAACTGAGTCAATGTAGGGTTTGAAGGTGAGGTATGAATTGAAGATGAAGCCCAAGCTATGAGCTTGGGGGTCAGGGAGGATGGAGACCCCATCAATGGTGCAGATGGGTCTTCCTCTCAGCCGCTAGAAAGATGGCAAGCGGCTGCAGATAATCTACTACAGAATCTTGGGGTGGCAGATGTAAGTAAGGCCTTCGAGCCTAACCATCGCCAGTACACCTTTTTTTCAACTAGGCATGGTACGTATTCAAAAATAGATCATGCACTACTGGACAAAAGTCTGATTGATAGATGTAAAAAACATGTGACACTTGTAGTTGCAATGTCGGATCATAATCTCGTCTTCTTACGGGGACGGGCCGCCGGGAGCATATTACATCGGTGCTCCGAGCTCTGCAATGGCTGCCGATAGTGTGCCGGGCCAAGTTCAAGGTCCTGGTGATGGTTTATAAAGCCCTACACGGTCTCGGCCCCTCATACCTTAGGGACCGCCTCGCCCTTTGCGCCCCAGAGCGGCTCC
Organism: Sphenodon punctatus; assembly: GCA_003113815.1. Lineage (NCBI taxonomy): Eukaryota > Metazoa > Chordata > Lepidosauria > Sphenodontia > Sphenodontidae > Sphenodon > Sphenodon punctatus. Next base: position 233,657 of record QEPC01000347.1, read on the forward strand.
TGCGGTCTGCTGGGGGTGCCTTCCTGGAGGTCCCCCGTGTTAAGCAGGGGGCCACGATGGAGAGGGCATTCTCGGTAATGGGACCACGGCTGTGGAACTCCCTTCCTGAGGAAGCTCGCCTGGCCCCTAGCCTTTTAACATTTCGGCAAAATTGTAAGACCTGGCTGTTTGCCCAGGCCTTTGGGAGGGAGGGTGGTTAGGGAGGTTTTAGTCCCCTACCCATTTGTTTTGTGGTTTTGGTTATTTTCTAGCCCTGTTTAATGTTTAAAGTATTCTATGACTGTTTTAAATTGATTTTATTGTATTTTATTATAGTATTTTAATGTTGGAAGCCGCCCCGAGCTGCGTTGCAGGAGGGGCGGGGTAGAAATTTATAAAATAAATAAAATAAATAAATAATGCTATCAGCATATACTAGAAGAGAGAGCCAAACTCCATAAAACAAACTATCAGTGGGCTTTACCTAGGAGACTGCTCCAAAACACGGTAATTTGTGACAAAATACGAGAATCCTGGGTGGAGTACCTAAAAAATAATGACACACCAGAAATATCCATGCAGACACTGTGAGAAGTGGCAAAGGCGGTCCTGAGAGGGAAATTTATTGCCACAGAAGCATTGGAAAGGAAGACGAAAGCCCGCACGCTGGAAGATCTATATGATCAACTAAGAGACATAGAACTCAAGGATAAAAAGTCTCCCAATACTAAAAGAAAAAAACAAATTTTAAATTTAAGGGGGGAGATAAACTGACTTGAGACTGAAAAGGCTGCTATGCAGCTATGCAAATCCACAGCTCTGTTCTATGAAAAAAGCAATGGATGCTATAGACTCTTGGCCAATATGGTTAAACAAAAATAAAAAAAGCTAAAATAGGTGCCATAAAAAACCCTTCTGGCAAGACAGACACAACACAATCGGGGATAGCCACCAACTTTAATGATTATTATAAAATTTCTTATGATTCACAAACGCTGGCTACAGAGGAAATACAATCCTTTTTCCAAACAAAACTTTGCAGGGAACATGGGAAGACATTGAATGCAGTCATAACCACAGATGAAGTGGAAGAAACCATTAAATCCTTTGCTAAAGGAAAGGCAGCGGGCCCAGAAGTTCTTGCAACAAGACTAAATCGTTGTATTTCCACAATAATAGATCCAGACCAAGTGGGTTTCATGCCAATGCTTTTAGGGGCCGACAATGTGCGTAAGGCAGTCAATTTAATGTATCATATAAATGAAACAGATATGGAAGCGATGGTGATATCTATGGATGCAGAGAAGGTCTTTGATCACATTGAATGCCCTTTCCTATTTAATACCATGGAAGCAATGGGCATAGACGGGAACTTCCTTAAATGGGTCAAGGCAATTTATAAAAAGCCGATATTACAGTTAATAATAAATGGTGAACTCTCCACTCCATTAGAGCTTCATAGAGGTACCAGACAGGGATGCCCCCTTTCACTGCTGTTTTTCAATATTTCACTGGAGCCTCTAGCAATAGCCATTAGACAGGATATGAGCATACAGGGTATACGAATTGACGAAACAGATCATAAGCTCATGTTATACGCTGATGATATGCTGGTGTTCCTCACAAAACTGGAAAAATCATTACCCAGGCTTACACAGTTGATTTCTAACTTCAGGGCCTTGTCAGGGTATAAAATTAATTTGCATAAATCATCTGCTATGCTATACGCTCAGTCGAGAAAGATATGCTAGATTGTCCATCATCTCCCCATTCAAACTGGAAACAGTGAAAATTAAATACCTTTGAATCAATTTGGCAAAAGGGGCGATAAATTCTGGCCTGTAATCTATATACAGGAAATTTCCCAGCAATGCTAGACGTCGTTGGGGGGGATGATGGATAACTGGGTGCTGCTAACATGCTCATGGCTGGGGTGGATCAATTTGTTTAAAATGGTAATTTAGCCTAAATTGCTATATTAAATTGGTTTTACCGATAAGGATTCCTCTATTGTTTTTCAAGAATATGGAAAAAAAATATTAAAAATGGATATGGCACAACAAAAGACCTCGTACAAACCAATATAATCTAAAAGTAGGCAGGGGAAAAGGGAGGCATGAATATGCTGGTTGTAGTGAGCTACTACAAGGCAGCTACTGTAAGGGCTACTAGATACTGGTATCAAAACTCGTCCAATACGAAGTGGGTAGCTATAGAAAAACACCTGTTACAGGTGAAGAACTTTCCAGAAAATTTGGTCACCCTAGCTGTCCCAGGTCGAGCCACTTGGAGAAAACACCCCTTTGCAGGAACTGCATGGAAAGTGTGGACAAAGATTTGTGATAAAATTGATACAGGCCGGGATTTATTGCCCCTTTTGCCAATACTGAACGGGGCACTAGTTCACTGTCTAGGGTCCAGAACAATAATAAGGGCTCTAAATAGTAAGGATATAAGGCTTGCTAGAGATCTTTTTGTGGGAGAAAAATTTAAATTGCACAAAGAACTTCAGAGAGCGAGTCAAAGCCCAATTAATTTTCTTCAATACACACAGCTCAGGAGCTTCTTTGCAAGTTTTTAAAAAAATGTCAGTGCTACACTAGACCAATAAAAACAATGGAGGCTATAACATTAACTAAGGCCAAAACTAGAGATCTGTTATCCCAAAAAACTTCCAAAAATGCTACCACAAAAGCTGCAATCCTTTCTGTCTGAACAAGCGCTCCCTACTGCCTGTCAGCACAGGTGTCCTATATAAATACTGAAAGCATTAGCAAAAGCTAATTAGCAAAACCTGTGACAAACTTCACAGGGTAATAGGCAAAAAGGCTAGTCCTAGAGAAAAAACGCAAATATTTCCTCCTCCTGTTGTGTACATAAAACTCCAGGCTAGGTACTAATAAAAAATCTTATCAGAGAAAGGGAGTGAAATCCAAATCCTCATTGAGACCAAATGCCTCCACGGTATTCAACTTGAAGATCTGCTCGGTTTCTCTCTTGGATAAAGCCTTGTCTCTGTCATATACATTATTATGACCAATGCACTCTATAGCCCAAAAAACAAAATCAGAAGCACTATGGTCTCTGGAAATGAAATGGTTAACAAGTGGTGCAGTAACTCTCTGGTTCTTTATATTGCTCCTGTGTTTGCTAATCCTAATAATAATTTTCTTCTTGCCTTCTCAACATATAATTTCTTGCATGGACATTGAATGATATACACCACAAATGGTGAAGCGCAAGTGGTAAAGTTCTTAAGCGAAAACTCCTTAGAATCACTAGGATTAATGAAGAAACTAATCTTGCGGGTTTGTCTGCAACAGACCCCACTATCACAAGGCAAATGGCCATTAGAAACAAATGTCCTATCTGAATTGCCATAATGATGAGTTCTGCAAACGTTATTAATATTAGCATGTACTAGATACTCTTTAATATTTTTTGTCCTTTTATATGCAAAATAGGCCTTGACTGGAAAATAGGTAAAACATCCTGGGTTTACTAATGTTGAAGAACACTGTTCCTTAAACAGGAACTTACTTCATTGTAAGTCAAACTGAAAATGATTTTATCTGTTGTAGTTTTAGGTTTTTGTGTAAGCAACTCTGATCTAGATTTATTGCATGCTCTATAATATCCATCTAAGATCACTTTTTTGGGTAATCCCATAAATTGTCTTGGCTCTTGTTGGAAATCCTTATCCAAACTATGGTTTCGCTTCAATTTCAGGAATTGTCCATGTGGTAAATTCTTGTGGATATTTATTTGGTGGGAACTATTGAATCTTAAATATGTATTCTTATCACATGGGTGTTTTCAGACGTGACGGGGCAGCTTCACCCCATCATGGAAACAACCCTGAGATTCCCCGCCGGGATCACTCCGGCACGGCCAACAGACGTGCTGGGGGATCCTGGCGGGGAATCGGGGAGGGGGCAGGGCCACGCAGTGCATCATGCGGACGCACGGCCCCGCCCCCTCCACGCTCCCTCGCCGCACGGCCTCTGTGGAGACGGGTGGGTGCTGCAGCCAATGCAGCCGCAGCGCCTGCCCGAAATGACCACGGGCCGGAATCCTGGCGGGGATTTCGGACTGTGATCCCGGTCCAGATGTGACGGGCCCCTTCATCTCCGCCGGGAATCACCTTCACCACGCGATCGGCGCCGGCCCGCGGATTCAGCCAATCGCATGGTGAATGTGATTCCCGGCAGGGATTGAGCATGGTAAACATCTGGGGGGGAACTTCCGGTTCCCCAACAGACGTTACGGGACTATTCCCCACCACAGGGAACTGACTGTTGTTGAGCATGATCTCGTAACGTCTGAAAATACCCTAGGTTTCATATATAGAGAGGTGTATATACCAATGCCACTTTTTCAGTTACATCTAAACAATGAATTTCATGTGAACTGTAATCCATAGCAAATTTGATATGTGGATTACAAGTATTAATCCAATCATTTTATTATTATTTTTTAAAGAAGGAGGGTCTCCTCTCCAAAGCAAAAAAATTATCATTGATATACCTCCACCACTGTAGGATATCCACTGAAAAAGGGTTAGACCATCCCAAATGTATAGATCCTCAAACTCCCATTGTTCTGTAACCAAGCCAAGAACGTATACCTGAGTTCTCGCATCCTCATGATTGTTGCATCCCTAGCTCTTGGGCAGGGACCGTGTCTATCTTATTCTCTGTAAAGCGCCAGGTACATCACTGGTGCTATATAAATGCTTATAATAATAATAATAATAATAATAATAATAATAACGGTTAGCCACCTCCTGTGCCATGGTTGAGCCCTTTTGATCTGCCATTGATTGATAAATTGATAAATTGATAAATTGATTTTCAAAAAGAAAATAATTCTTGCACATAGCTAATTCAGCCAGCTCCACAATAAAAAGTGTGGGTGGACATATATTGTCCTCTTTGCTGTCTAAAATGTCCTTCATGATATCTAAAGCTTCAAATTGCGGTATGCATGTATAAAGAGAGTTCACTTCTAAGGTTACAAGTAAAAGTCTCTATTATTCTGAAAGATCCTAATTTGTTTAATAAATCCAATGTATCCCTAATATAAGAGCTCAACTTGGCAACAAAAGGTTTTTAAAAACAGTCAACTTTGGGTATTTTCAGACATTACGAGATCACAGTCAACCACAGTGAACCATGGTCAATCCCACGGTGGGGCCAAAGCGCCCTGAACGTCTGTTTCGGGGGTGCCAGATGTTCACCATATTCAATCCCCACCAGGGGTCAAAAATAACCACGCTTCCGGAGCTCTGGCCCGGACCATCTCCGAAAGCATGGTCAAAGCGATTCCCACCAGGAAACAAAAAAAGTAACGACTGAACGGCAACCACCGGCCAGAATCAAGCAACATGATTCCCAGCTGGTAACCAAGCATGCAGCATCGCTGCCAGGCAACGAGCAACAACACAGGCTGGGGAGGGAGATTTAAAGGGCACACGGCAGCAGCCGGGCTGAGCCGCCCCGGTGCCTCTGGGTGCTTTGACCATGGCCCAGCCCGGGATCGGCATAACGTCTGTTGCGCTGCCCCCGGCCGTGGTCTGCTGGTCCGATTCCCTGCCGTGGTCCCACTCCCGTCACGTCTGTTTGGGGCCTCTCTTGCCCATGGGGGGTGGCTAGCCGGTTTGCCACCGCTGGGAATCGACTGTGGTGAATCGGGCGCCTGTAACATCTGAAATCACCCATATTTAGAGAGGGGTTCCAATACAGAGTCATTGCCCGGCACTATAGGTCTCCCAGGTGGAAGAGAGACTCCTTTATGTATCTTTGGTAAAATGTAAAAAAGGGGAATTCTCGAAATATCTTTATACAAAAAATCGTACTCTGATTCCGAAATGTAACCCATGCTTAAACCTTCATATAGACAATCCTTTATAAGTTTTTGTATTTTCTTGGTAGGATCATAAGAGAATTTCTCATAAAAAGCCGGGTCTTCTAATTGTCTCAACACCTGTTTTATGTAATCTGATTGATTGAGAACGACAATGGCTTCTCCCTTGTCTGCTGGTTTAATAACAATGGTATTGTCTACTGAAAGTCTTCTTAGTTCCGTAAAATCATCTCCAGAAAAATTACACCATTTCCCTTTATTGTAGCTTAGTTCATCATTTGAGAGATCTTTCAATAACTGTTTTTCAAATACTGTGATTTCTGGATACTGGACCCCTGGTGCTGTAAATGTGCTCTTGGGTTGAAAAAGAAGATGACCATCATCTATATGTATATTATTTTGAAAAAAAAAATGCATTTTCAATTTGAGACTAAAGTTAAAAATCTCTAATCGAGCCTTGAAGGGATCATATCTAGGGGTAGGAACATAGGAGAGACCTTTATTCAAAACTTTAGCCTCATTAACATCTAGAGTTCTATCTGATAAATTTACTACAAAAATCATCTACTTCTGAAAAGTGTGGGACCTCAGTTTCTTGTAAGGATGTTGTCATCTTTCATATCTTAAGATCCTTTGGGGTTTTCTTTTTGCTGGATCTAAAAAAGAATGCTTATTAACTGTATCAAATCCTCCTTTATCATTATCTGAATTAAATTCAGAATTATTGTGCAAACTAGACTCTTCGAGGGTGGAATTGTTGATAGAAAAAGAAACTTTCCTTTGAAGGCATGAACTCTGGCTTGTTTTCTTATCCTGCCTACAATATACTTTAAATTCATAGTCCTTATTAGCCCTCTGGAATTTCTTAAATTTAAAATTTAAATTTTTTTAAAATTCTGAATGAAATTTCTTAAGATCTCTGTCTAACACCTCCATTTTACTGTCAAACTCTCTACCTTTGTAATTATCTCTGAATTGGTTTAATTTGTCTGATAAAGTATCCTCTAATGCAGATGCTTCCTTCGTGGTTGTATCAATTATAAGGATCATAAGGTCTAATGAACATTTTGTCCAGAATTGTACACCATTTATCAACAAAACCCTTAATACGTAGACCTCTTGGAATGCGTTTGACATGGCAGTATTCCTTAAGAGTCTCTGAGTGCAATTTCAGTCTAATCTGTTTCTTCTTAAGATGCATGATTTCATCCCAACTGGAACTGTTTTTATTATTATTAACAAACATTTATATAGTGCCAGCAGTGTACATGGCACTTTACAAAGTAATAAAATAGACACGGTCCCTGCCCCTAGGGCTTACAATCTTTGAACTTCTTCTGTATTTTATTTTTTTTAAATTGCTACCTTGCCCCTCCTGCCACAGGCAGCTCGGGGCGACTTACAATCACAACAAAAATAAAACAACAATAAAGCTAAAAATAACTCATAAAAGGAGGATAAAAAAATCCCACCGGACCCACCACCCTAACCCACTCCTCCCTTTTAATCACCCATCTCCCCCGTCAAATGCCTGGCGGAACAGCCAGGTCTTACAACTTCTAAAGGAGGGGAGATCCGGGGCCAACCAGGCCTCCACTGGAAGGGAGTTCCACAGCCCTGGTGTGGCCACCAATAATGCCCCCAGTGTGGCCCTTCGGAAGACTTGGGGGACCTTGAGCAGGTCACCCCTGGATGACCACAGGGACTGATCCAGAATCTGGGGTGTGAGGCAGTCCCACAGATAGGTAGGGCCTAGGCCATTTAGGACTTCATAGGCCATGAGCAACACCTTGAATTGGGCCTGGAAAACTACTGGCTGCCAGTGCAGAGAATAGAGAACCGGCGTAAAATGCTCCCGGCGGCCCAGTCCCACCAGGAGATGGGCTGCTGCATTCTGCACCAGCTGCAATTTCTGAGTTGTCACCATGGGTAGCCCCACATACAGTGCATTACAGCAGTCCAATCCGGAGGTGATGAAAACATGGATGACAGTGGCCAGGTCAGAGCCTGAAACATACGACCAAAGCCATCGCACCAGATGTAATTGGCGGAAAGCACTCCTTGCCACAGCCTCCACCTGAGCATCCACGCGGAGCTACGAGTCGAGGAGCATCCCTCAGACTCCGTACCTGGGAGACTGGTGGAGGGCAGACCCCCATCAATAAAGGGGGATGCCATCTCCACTGCCTTACCCACCAACATCACTCCGTCTTGTCAGGATTCAACTTCAGCTAATTATTTATTTATTTTTATTTATTATAAAAGTTGTATGCCGCCCCCTCCTGCTCAAAGCATCTCGGGGTGGCTAGCAACATATAAAACAATTTAAAACAGTAAAACAACAATAATACAGTTAAAAAAACCCCAATAAAACAAATTAGCCCTCATCCAGTCCCCCACAGCCGTCAGACACCAAGTAAGCACTGAGACTGCCGGGCCTGGGTCTGCTGAAAAAGAGAGGTAAAGCTGGGTGTCATCAGCATATTGATGACACCGCACGCCAAATCCCCTTATCACCTCACTGAGCGACTGCGTATACATGTTGAGCAAGAGTGGGGACAAGACAGAACCCTGCGGGACTCCACACAAAAGGTCTCGGTATGATGAAAAATAATCCTCAAGCACCACTTGCTGAGTTCTTCCAGTTAGGAAGGAGCAGAACCATTCAAGAACAGTCCCGCCCACCCCTGCACAATCACGCAGGCGCGTCACCAACATCTCATGATCAATGGTATCAAAGGCATCTGACAGATCTAATAAAAACAGCAGGGTCGAACAACCCTGATCCAATTCCGAGTGTAGATCATCAACCAATGCCACAAGTGCAGTCTTGGTGCCATACCCCAGACGAAATCCTGACTGAGAAGGATCAAGAAAACCGATACGATCAAGATGTACCTGGAGCTGTCGAGCTACTACCCGTTCAGTAACCTTTCCCAAAAAGGGAAGGTTAGAGACAGTCTGATAGCTGGCGAGGGAGTCAGTGTATTGAAAACAGACAGGATACAGGGTTAGATGGATCATTGGGTTGACCCAGTGTGCCCGTTTTTGACTTTTATATTCTTATGTACATGGTCTCGAGGAGGTTCCGGAAATCTCCCGTTTTGGTGTACGCCGCTTGATGTGGCAGAGCATTTAAGAGCCCTTTTATACATCCCAGTCACAAGGAAAGATATTAGTGCATTGGACCATCTATGTCACACAGAAGATCGCTGGATTTAAAGGTGTCCTTTAAATCTCAGCATTTTGTGACAGTGCTCTTTAACCATGAAGCTTTTTTGAACACAAGGGCAGTGTATATTGCAAAGGCATATGAGATAGATAAAGATAGCCTAGTGGTCCATGGCCAAGCGGGCCACAATGATGGAATACATAGTAAGAGGAAGGCCAGGCAGGCAGTGACATACCCTTTCAAAGGAAAGGATATAGCAGCTGTTACGGCTAGCAACTGTAGCAATATGGTAAACTCCATAAATGTAAGGAGGCCTGACGACTTGATTGATCGGTCGGATCGGTCGATGGGAATTCAATTGCAGGAGGAGGTCAGGCACTCTACTAATAAATTTAAGGAAAAAACGGTATTCTAATCAAAGGGCGGAAGGTGTGTTATTGTCGGCTCAATCACGATTTGTAGAAAATATGGGGATATTATACGATAAATTAGAATTAATACAAAAAACAAGTCTCTCCCCCTCCAGCTGGGGGATTCAAATAGACTATGCTCTAAGAAAACCATTATTTCCGTGTCCATGCTGGTAGGGTTAATATCTGGTCATAAGCGTCGCTTGCGTTCAGCCTCTATTGAAATTACCAATTTATCTGAGGCAAGTCTATTAAATAGTGTTAATGGGATTAAAGAGTTAGAATCACAATCTTCACAGGTGGGACACTGACCAAAAGCATTAGGGGGGAAAAGGTTCCAGTTGGTGAAAATGCTATTCCCCTCCCTGTAGATCCAAGACCGCAACCCTCTAAGGAGGGAAATAATAATGTTTTTTATGACTCAACTCAGGTTAATAGCAAGCAGCAGGAGAGCTCAACTCAGCTAAGTAAATTCGAGCCACAAAAATGTTTGACTCTTTTCCTTGCCCATTGGGGCACTGAAGCTTCTATATTGGAATATTGCAGGATGGCGACATATTATTAAGGATCCAGATTTCTTATCGTTTATTAGAGAGCATGATATAATTCTTCAGGAAACCTGGATGCTGGAGCCCTTCTCACTTCCAGGTTTTAGTACTTAATGTATAAATGCAGTACCTTCAACCAGTGGGGGATAGACCTAGTGGGGATTTGGCCCGCCTTACCAGTGATTGTAAGGGAATAAGAATATTTTTGGTCTCTTTTTTTCTAGCATTTTTTGCCATTTGGCATGTCATTTTATATCCAAATTTTGAATTGCTAATAATTACTGCCTATGCTCCACCGAATTCATCTTCATATTATGATGATGAAATTTGGAGAACTATGAATGAAAAAGTGAAGGAGGCAATAGGGAAGTACCCATCTGCTCCTATCCTTTTAGGAGGGGATTTCAATACTAGGATGGGAAACCCAGGAGGCATACAGAATGAGGAATGCTCAAGCCTCCTCTTGGTTCCTCAGTTCAATAACATCCGGACCTCCAGAGATGTGAAAACTTGCAGTAGAGCCCCAAGATTGCAAAACCTTATTGATAAGTGGAATTTGACCATTTTAAATGGGGCTTTAGATGGTGAACTGGAGGGTAACTTCACCTACCATTCCCCACTGGGGTCTAGTGTGTTAGACTTTATTATGATCGCAAACTCTTTATTATTTGCGGTGGTGGAACTACAGGTGATCCCCCACCCTATGACGGAGCACTTACCTGTAATATTAATCTTTTGCAATCCGACAAGAGCTTGGGGGAATATGGAGAGTTCTGCGCGAAGTAATCTACTCATTGAGGGGGAGGAGCATGCTATTGTAAGGATGCAGAAAAAATGGTCCGCTAAGGTCGAAAAGGCCTTTGCAGAATGAACAGAATCAGAATTATTGTTGGATCTTTGCCGAGCCTTTTCATGTCCGGGGGCAGATAAAATATTTATTTTTGAGGAAATAATGAGCTCACTAACCCCCTTGTTAACTGAGGTTAAAAACAGAACTAGGGTCTACCCTCAACCTAGCTGGTTTGATGGCGAATGCACCATTGAGAGCCAAGCTGCGGAAATTATCCAGGAAATTGAAAAGTAATTCCCCCAGAGAGGACAGAGTGGTCCTTCAGGCCTGTAGAAGACATTATAAATCTACTCTTGCTGCTAAAAAACTGGCGGTACAGAAGCAGGAGTGGAACGATTTGTTAAAGGGTGCGAGGCAAAATGATTCCAGAAGTTTTTGGAATTTAATAAAGAAGGCAAAAATAGATGATAAAGTGCAGAACCTCCCTAGTCTGTCCCCCACAGTGTGGGTAGATCATTTCAGGTCCCTTTTTTCAAGACCAGTTAAGTTAGATATTAGAAGCTGGGTTTCATCTTCAGAACCTTTGCAGGAATGGCCCATGGTAAACCAGGAAGAAATTATAGACCTGATTAGTGATTTAAAGAGGGGTAAAAGCCCCAGACGGGGACTTTGTCCCCCCAGAACTTTTAAAGGCAAAACCCGAATGGTGGGCTGAGATATTAGCTCCCTTATTTACCCTAATTAACAAGACCGGGGTACTTCCTAATGCTTGGCAAAGTAGTATCGTAATTCCAATCTTTAAGAAGGGCGATCCTGATAACTCACAAAATTACCGCCCCATCAGCCTCCTTTGTCTAATCTCCAAAATTTACGCTAAATATTTATTGGGAAAACTGTCCTGTTGGATGGCAGAACAGAATATTTTGGGAATTGAGCAGGCAGATTTTAGAGAGGGTCAATTGGCTTTAGATCAGGTATTTATAGTATCCCAGCTGATCCATAAATACACAAAGCAGGTGAAAAGTGCGTTACTCTATCTCTGTTTCATTGACCTCCAGACAACCTTTGATTCTATAGATAGAGAGGGGCTGTGGAGGAAACTGAGTGCTTCATCTATTGATCGTCACCTTCTTTATCTAATTATAAAGCTCTATACAAATAATTCTCTACAAGTACGCTCTACACATGATCAGAAATTTAAAAAGCACATAAAAGTGGATATTGGAGTCAAGCAGGGGTGCATTTTGGCCCCTGCTCTATTTAATATATTTTTGAATATATTTCATAATCTAGAGTATGAGTAAGAATGAATATCATCCGCTTAGACTAGGGGGGAGGCAGCTCTCCATACTTCTCTACGTGGATGATACCCTCCTGATATCAACCACGCAAGTAGGACTAAGAAGATCTATGGAGAGTTTTGCAACATACTGTTCACAAGAAGGCCTTTGGATAAATTACTCTAAGACTAAAATCCTGGTTGCAGGGGCCAAAAAGAGAAAGTATAGATGGTTAATGTAATGGCTCATCAAGAGATAGAGCAAGTCACTGTATTTAACTACCTGGGAGTGAAAATAACTGCATCCCTGAGTTGGAAACCCCACTTTGAGGCTGTTTTCCAACAGGCCTCTTGCGTGACTCAGGTAACTGTAGGCTACTACTTTTCGAAGGGGGGTGGGGGGGAAACTAGTAGAGCCGGCCCTACATTTATTTAGGGCCAAAATAGTGCCAAAAATATATGTCTTTCCAATTTGGGGGAAGGATTTCCTGAACCTACTGGATAAGTTGCAGAATAGGTTCCTTTGTGTTATTTTGGGAGTCCCTAAGTGTACCCCACAGGCTTTGTTAAGGGCAGAAACTCGATTTTATTCTCTAAAATCCCAGGCAGTAATTGAATTACTCTCATACTGGCTGAAGTTATCCTCGTCTTGTTTAGGAGGCGGCTCTCTTGCTAAGGAGATCTGGAAGAAGGAACCAGTTTATAACTTACATAAACTGGGTTTTTCCAAAGAGTATTTTCAGTGGATGGATTTTCAAACGGCACGAAAACTGATAAAAAAGCGTGTATTAGAGCAGGAGATTCAAATAGAGGAAGCAGCAGTAGCTATGCAGAGGGTAGCTCTTATTTTCCTTAATATCATGCCCTCTCAAAAAGCTCCTTATTACCTATTTAACTGGACAGATTGGCAGACAAGACAGGCTTTGACGCTGTTCCGTTTAAATTTGTTTCCCTCGGCAACCCTTGAGGGTAGGTAGGTACCGAGGGATTCCACTCAATGATCGTATTTGTCAAAATTGTAATTTAGGAGCAATAGAATCGCTTCCCCATGTTATTTTTGAGTGTCCGACGTATGAACGCTTGAGATTAAAGTACTTGTACAATGTTGTATCTCAATGTCCTTCATGGTGTCGAGTTTGTACACTACAGAAACTGCTTAGCGGGGTGGATACGGATCTAGCAAAAAAAGTAGCTAGCTATTGCACTCAGGTTCTCTGGCTCAAAAAATATGCAGTTAAACATCGTGACCAGTTGTGAATAATAGCTTGACCCCCGCCACGGAACAGCTATGGATTAATGTATTATTATTTGTTAGTGTGGTAAATACTTATGAACTTAGGAGTGTTTTTCCTTTAAAATGCTTGATATCATAAATTATTTTGTATGTCATATGTATGATATTTTTATATTTATAAAATTGTAAAGGTTGGGCCACAATAAACATGATTTGGATTTGGTCTTGAGGAAGAGAGATGGCACTATGGGTAAAAACAGATGTGACAGTGGCCTGCTTAGGCCTGCTTTGCTCTGCTTTGGCCCACTGTGGCCCAGAAGACACCAGCATGTCTGTTTTGATGCTGCCAGTTGTTGGCCTGCTTCTGCCCTGGGGAGTATATGGTTAGCCTGGGCTATGTCTTCAGAAAATCTCTGAGATCACAGCCCACACTAAGGACCATCCATGCAAGCCAACATGGGCTAGCATGTCTGTGGAACCCCGCCACACCTACTGGCGGTCAGGAGCTGCCATGGCTGACCATCATGACTGCCCATTATTGGCTGTCATGGTGGGTGCAGGACGCTGGGAGCAGGGTGAGGATGGGACTGGCTGGCTGCACTCTTATTGTGCTCCCCACCCTACCTGGGCTGTGCTGGTGGTGGAACGACTCTCCGACTGCAGGCACGTTACTTCTGTTCTCCGACCTGGCCTGGACCATGTAGGCTGCAGTTTCTTCACTTGGGCCCGGGAGCCTCTGTGCCGCCTACACATCTGTTTCTACCCTATGTTAGAGGGACTAATTTGCTTACAGGAGTGAAGAACCAAACTGGACATGTTTTGCTGGTGGGGCCAGCAGTAGGAAGGAGGCGATGGACAGGAGAGTTCGAGCAAGGTGTGTGACCAAGCTGCAACAGAGCCAGTTTTCTTCTTCCTTCTCAGCATTATCCCAGAGTTTCCTCTTCACAGCTGAGCTAAATCTCCCCCTCCCCATGTAGTGACCCCTCAAAAAAGGATGCACCTCTGCAGCTGGCAGCCTTGTCAGTTGTTCATATTTTGTAGTATGGAAGGTAGTGGGTGCCAGTGCTGGCACCTGTTCCTGGTGAAGATCTGATGGTGGTTCTGAACAGCTTGTTAATTTCTAAAGGAATTGGGCATGCTTGGGCCCCAGCGACCTAAAATATTAACATGTCTTAGGCCACTTTCAGACATCCCCCCGCCCATATTCTTGCTGCGGGGGGAAATGCACAGCCAGAATGTGTGCGGGGATTGGCCGGTCTGAAAGCCCCCCCCCCCGGGTGCGGCTTTGATGGCAGAGACGCGCAGGGATGCAAATGCAGAGCAGGAAATCGAGCTCTGCATCCGTGCGCATGTCTGCCGACAAAGCCACGCGTAGGGGGCTGTCAGACCGGCCGATCCCTGTGCATATTCTGGCTGCGCATATTCTGACTACACATATTCTGGCTGCGCATTTCCCCCCACAGTCAGAAAATGCATGCGCCGGGGAGGAGGGGGGCATGTCTGAAAGTGGTCTAAGTTGTAGTAGTATTTATTTATGGCTATAAGCCAAATTCATATTTGTAATACAAAGAGGGACAATACCTCTAATTCATTAAAACATAAATATAAAAATAATTTGCTATAATTAATTATACAGCCATTATAAAAATCATTTCTCATAATTTCATCTTCTACTGAGAACATCAGAGGGTTGAAGGAAGGGGAACTGAGGGAGAGACAAGGAGTGTAACATTCATGAGGATGCAAGGTCCCAGGTGCACGCACTTGAATTGGTTACATCAAGAATGATGGCTGGTTGGTCCATGGGGTGAGGATATGAGTACACAGACCTCAGGTAACAGATTGTACTGGATGTGGATGGTATCAGCAGGAGTTAGGTGAGGCGAGTGAGGAGTCGGGGAAGGCAGAGCAGAAGAGGTGGGTCTTGAGGAGGGATTTGAAGGTACGAAGGGAGGGGGCGAGGTGGATGTGGGCAGGGAGGATGCTCCAGGAGTGGGGGGCAGCTAGGGAGAAGGGACAAAGGCGGTTAGGGGAGAAGGGGAGGCATGGGAGGACGAGACAGGGGACAGAGGAGGAGCGGAGTTCACGGACTGGAGTACGGAGGGAAATTGGCGCAGAGAGTTAGGGGGTAGCAAGGTTGTGAAGAGCTTTATAGATGAAGACTAGGAGCTTGTTTAGGATTTGTTCAGGAAGGGGGAGCCAGTGAAGAGAGGAGAGGAGGGGCTGCACGTGGTCGAAACCACGGGTGAGGTGGATGACCCTGGCAGCAGTGTTTTGGACAGAGATAAGGGGAGAAAGGTGAGAGTGTGAGAGGCCAGTGAGAAGGAGGTTACAGTAATCAAGGGTTTTGGCAGAGGATACAGAGAGAAAAGGGCAAATCTTAGCAATGTTATGCTGGGAGAAGCGACAGGATTTGGCAACAGAGCTGACGTAGGGTTTAAAAGAAAGGGGTGAATAAAAGATGAAGCCTAAACTATGGGCTTGGGGGACGGGAAGGATGGTGACCCCATCAATGAGGATCGACAGGGAAGAGGGAGAGAAAGGAGTTCAGTTTTAGCCATGTTGAGTTTGAGTTGACGTTGAGACATCCAGATAGAGGTGTCAGAGAGACAGCTGGTGAGGCAAGCTTGAATAGATGGAGAGAGAGAGGGAGTAGAGAGAGAGAGTTGAGTTGAATTGTCAGGAATTCTCCATGTTAAGAGTGTCTGTGTGAAAAGGGCCTATGAATGTGAGGTGCTTTGATAGGAACCATAAAATATTTTAGGTAGACTGGCTGAGTTGAACTGACAAGCCACCAAAAATTTGTGGTAATCAGTTACTACATTGATTGGGACCATATGAAGGTTTAATGGTTACCTTCACTGACAACAGATTTCCAGATTGGCAAATGTTGAGAGATTTACTCACTACAGAGATTTTTGGTGTTTCTTTAATAGCTCTGCTCAAGCCACTCCACTCCAGTATCAGTCCATGATGCTCATGTTGATGTTAATCGTGTATTTTTTGTTACTGGATATTATGTTGATAAAACATTTAAATGGGGATTATAGGCAGCATGTATGCAGCTGGGTCTCTTGTCTATTTGGATTACACAACTATCTACAAATTGTGTTTCTTTCTAGTTACAGGGATGCGGAAAAGAACTTCCATAATATCTCGGACAGATGCTCCTATGCAGACCATACTGGCAACGAGGAAACTGAAGATGTCTCAGGAATTCTCCAGTTCACAGCTAATATACTCGGTACGTGTTTTTTCTTTTTCCCCAAAGTGTCTCCTTGCTTTTGATTTACTTGAGCTTTCCTTCAGAAAATGTGATTGAAGGTGTTCCTATTCCTTTCAGAAGAATTTCTGTGTGGTACTGTCCTGGTATATTTTGCTTATATTAATTATTATTATTTTTATTTTATTAGCGTTTGTATAGCACCAGCTGTGTACCTGGCGCTTTACAGAACAATAAGATTATCTGAAGTAATCCAGCCTGCTTTTTCAGCGCAAGTTTTTTCTGCTTTCTTGTGGAGATGTGAGGGCCCAAAAAACCCCAGCATCCCCTCTTCTTTTTTTCCTTGAGGCCTCACAGAAAGGAAAAATTAGAAACTTGGGGGGGAAATCAAAAACACTTACAAAAATATTAGATTTTAAAAAATTATTATTTCTTTTGATTTTTTGCCCTCCCTCCTGCTGCAGCAGCCGCTCGGAGTGGCTCACAACATATTAAAACACATAAAAATATAATAATGCAGTATAAACATAAAAAAGGCCTCAATATAAGCATTAAAAAATAAATGGATACAAATATCAATATAAAACCAGTAATAAAACATACCCCAAGGTGGATCTAACCCCCCCTCCTAACCCCCCACCCATAACCCGTCTCCCTCGCCAAAAACCTGGAGGAACAGCCAGGTCTTATGTTGTCTTTGGAAAGAGCAAAGGTCTGGGGCCAGGCAGACCTCTGTCAGGAGGGAATTCCACAGCTGCGGTGCAGCCACTGAGAACACCCCCTCATCATCACCACCCAAGATACCCAGGGGACTTTGAGGAAGGTGCCCCATGCCAAGTGCAGGGGCCGATCCAGGACCCAGGGGATGAGGCCATTTAGGGCTTTATAGGTCAAAACCAACACCTTGAATTGGGCCCAGAAGACTATAGGCAGTCAGTTCAAAGAACGCAGCACTGGTGTAATGTGCTCATGGTGACCCGTCCCCGAAAGGAGACGGGCCACCACGTTCTGCACCAGTTGTAGTCTCCGGACCCTCACCAAGGGTAGCCCCACATAGAGCACGTTGCAATAATTCAGTCTTGAGGTGATGAAAGCATAGATGATGGTGGCCAGATCCGTGTCTGAGACGTACAGCGAAAGCTGCCGAATCAGATGTAATTGGTGAAATAATTTATGGTTATTTCATAAATAAACCTAGCAGTAAGTTCTATGTCCTTGCTAATTAAATTATATACATAATACATTTCCTATTCTTAAAAAAATAAAGTTTAGTTTCAAGAAGCAAGTAGCGCTGTTTATTTTTCTTTTCCCACCAATTTTTTTTGTAAAATCCTGTTTCCCCATGTTTTCAAAATTTCCAGAAATTTTACATCTCTATCCTTTTGCACCTTTCTCTCAAAGGGGAGGTTTAGTATATGGGATTTTATTTGGTTGTATTTATGTCTCCTTATAATGTAGGATTTTGTGTGTTATAACCTGCCCTGGGCATAGGGTGGGATGATAAATTTAAATAAATACACAAATAAGTAAAGGATCCAATGCATTTCTCTGTTACACTGATGCGAGCCTATTAAGTTTTAGTTGGGTTACACAGGTGTATCCTTTTTGAATTTGATCCTTGTTAGATAGATAGATAGATAGATAGATAGATAGGTTTATTTCAGCAAATTTGCTATATAAAGTATACATCAATACAACACATCACAAAATACACATAATAAATAAATAAATAAAACCCTCTTCTTTTCAATAAAACAATCATACAGAGAACACCTAAAATCATATATATATAATATCCAGATATAACAAATTCAAGATTAAAAGTTCAAAAGGGCAGGGAGCTGACCCTTCTCAAGCAACTCTGCCCTCTCGACCTAGCACTAGGAGAAACATAGCCACTGTTTTAATTGTTGACATATCCGTAGAAGCTATTAGCAGTTCATAAGTCTCTTCTGGGGAAGCTATTTCTGGGACCCTTGTTTTTTGGTCAGAGAGTGGCAAAGTGTTTTCCTACAAACCAGCAGATGCCTAGAAGTTCTGTTAGCTATAATGATATGTAGTTGGGCAAAGGAAAATGGGGCCCAGACATTGGTAAAGAGTGATCTTAAATTTATAATTCACCTCATTCTGAAGGATCTCAAAGAATGTTCCAAATGTAACAAGGGGTATTTTCAGACGTGACGTTGGGTATTTTCAGACGTGACGTTGACATGGTGAACCACGGTGAATACCCACCTGTGGTCACCGTGTCCCGTACGTCTGTTTGGCGGCCGCCAGATGTTGGCCACGGTCAATCGGCACATGGGGTTCGTTTGAACCACGCTTCCCGGGCTAGCCGGGGGAAGGTCCCGGGAAGCGTGGTCAAACGGACCCCGGGCCGTGGCCAAGTAAAAGTAACGTCTGGCTGCGTGCCACGGCCCGGGGATCCCGGGCCGTGGCACGATTGGCCGGACGCGGCGGCCGCATTGGCCCCGCCGCCCGCCCGTCTCCTCGGAGGGCAGGCGGCGGGGTGCGTGGAGGGGGTGGGGCCGTGCGGCCGCACGTTGCGCCGCGCGGCCCCGGCCCCTCCCACTTTCCCCGCCGGGATCCCCCCGGCACGTCTGTTGGGCCGTTACGGGGTGACCCCGGCGGGGAACGAAGCCGGTGGTGCCAGTACGGGGCCAAAGGGCCCCGTATCGTCTGAAAGTACCCAAAATCTCTTTACAGCATCAAACTATTTATTAATTATTATTAATTATTATTATTATTATTATTTCTGTAACACCCCCACCTGCCAAATGGTGCTTGGAACACCAAGCAACATAAAATGAGTAAACAACATAAAATAAGTACCATAAAATAGTATAAAATCCATTTAAAATATAAATCTATTTAAAACAATTTAACAAGGGAAGGTAAAGGGAGGAAAAAAACACATTAAGGGGAAACAGCAGTAGATTATAAAAGCACCTGGAGAATAAATGAGTTTTTGCATGCATTTTAAAGTGAGGAGGGAGGAAGAATGGGTGTTTCAAACAAGATGCTACCGCTCATGACCATGCAGGAGCCACTCATCCGACTGCCCGTCTGAAGGTGATGCAGGGGAATGTGCGCTCCCATGAGCCACGCAGCACCCACTGATGGCCACTCATGGCGCACTGCTGAGAAATCCGGAGCACGCTGTGTGCAGCAAGCTAAAAAAGTGTGTGGGAATGAGCAGGCTGGCGTTTCCTGCCCGTATGAGCTGGGGCCGCCATACATGCCAGCAGATCCATACACCACTCACAAGCACTGTGGGTCAGGGACACGGCCTTTGCAAGTCGCAGGAATTAGACGCGAGTCTGTGGGAGCCTGGGTTCCCCAGCGCTCATGCCTGGACATGTCAATTTCAACGGCCAGTCCGGCACACTTCCTCCTCCCCCATGGTCCGTGGCAGGGGTAGCGTGAGGCAGCTGCCTCCCCTGCACATCACCTGAGTGGGTGCTCCACAGCTGTGCCACTCAGTGGCCATGGACACCCCCTCCAGCCTTGCTCATTTAAAAACACCCTGTAACAGATGCAGTGGTCTGGGGTAAGTCCCTGCAGGATGCATCCCATATACTCAGTCTCTATGGAGATTAGCTCTAAACACAGTCTTTATTTACATCCATCATTATCATAGTTTATAAACATTCATGTATAGTCTCTCTGTCATATCTAATGCTAAGCAAGCAACCTCTCCAACTCCCAAGCCCTGTCTAACCCCAACCTAGCCAGTCACAGTCCTCAGGCTGGCTAGTCCCAGACTTGGATCTCTGCAGTACCTTAAGCAGTAGTTTTGCAGTACCCTGGAGAGCAGTCTTGAGGAGCTCCTCCTACCTCAGCTTCCAAGCACCTCTTCATTCTTTGCAGCCTTAAATGGCCAGTCACTCAACCCAAGTCTCTTTCTTAAAAACACAGTAGTCCTACTATGCTGCTCCCGGCTGCACACCCTAATACGGACACCTGGAGGAAGCAAGTTCCACACTGAAGGGCCTGCCACACTAAAGGCTTGATCACCTGCTGACTTAAGGTGTGATGGCAGGATCTCCGAACAATGGGTGGTTTCTGAGCACAGATAACCATCGGGGCAAGGCTCCAGGAGCAAGTCTCAAATATAGTCAGGGCCTATACCATTCAGGCCCCTGAAAAATAGCGATGTAATCTTAAATTCAATCTGACTTTCAACAGGCAGATCTATGAAGATAACATCATCTACTGAGGAAGGGTGAGACATGTAACTTCCGGACTATGCCATCATCCAGAAGTACAGGATTACCATATCTAATGGAAATTAGAATCTAGATTGGCAGAATGTGATTACTTGAGCAGGAATTGAGCCAGGCCCCATCTGTTCTCTGTATAGTGTCAGAATTGCATTGGAAACCTTCATCTAAATGTAAATCTAAACATTGGTGAGCTCTAGGAAGGATTTAAATGAAACCTAAGAAATGAAGTTTTCTGATGACTATGTGTTGTATCTGCTACCTTGTGACCTAGTCCTGATTGTCATGCATCCCCTTCCCAAATTACTTCTTCTGTGGTTGTCCTAAGACTCAAGCGGCTCAGCTGTGTCAGGCAGAATTCCCCTCTAGGTAAGCCATTAGAGACTATGTACTTTGTATATCTGCCTTTAGTGCAGTCAGCAGAGCTATCAGCTGGAGATTATTTTAATTGTCATCTTCACAAAGTGAACCGCACCAAAAAATGCCACAAGACCCAGTAGGCCTTAGCTTTCTTCCATCCATAGACTCACTAGTTGTCCTAATAAAGAGAACAATTTTAGGGCCTATATCTCGGGCCTTACATTGTGAAATCTTGTGATTATTTTAATTCTGATTACTAGATTTGAAATGAGTAGCAGAATTTATTCCTGTGGGTAATACCCCAAATTTTGGGTAGCTTATTGGATATCCAATCAGTACTTGAATACTGAGACGGATACCCAACTACCTGAAATACATTACTGAGCATTACCGTTGCCAATTTTCCATTTTACCATTCTACCGACCCATTCCAAACTACCATGTTACCATTTTAGTGTCACAGTATTCTTCATCAGGCAAGTCAGGAATTAGAACTGTAGACTAATTCTTGACTTACTTGATGAAGGACTTTGTGAGGTCTGAAAGCTTGCATACCTTCACCAACTGGAGTTGGTCCAATAAAAGATATCATTGTATTACTTTGTGTCTTTTGCCTATATTTGAGACCAACAGAGCAACCTTACTTTCTCTACATTTTCTGTCTGAGGCCCTTCTTACACAGGCGGTGGTGTGGCGGGGGGGAAGTTGGTGTCCACTGCGGTCTGTGTGCGGTGGGTGGGGGGAGGGTGTAGACAGGTGCACAGCCATCTATAACCACCTTCACCCATCAACACAGATGGAGCAACCGCCATTTTCGCTGCGGGTGTAAATCCCACCCGCCGTGGGATTTACACGGGTGGCACCAAGCATGAATACCCAGATTTATGGGTGTTCATGCCTGGGTGGTGCTCATGTAAAAAGGGCCTTAGACTCTTGTGAAGGGTTGATGAGCACTGTAAATCAGCTGATAAGTTTCATCCAATAGATGGATGCCTTCCACTGATACTTAGGGATGAGCGAATGCAGTTCAGAAGTTAGAAGTTCAGCCTGAACTTGGCCTGTTCGGACGACTGAACCAGAACCCAAAACCGAACCCGAACTGACCGAACCGAACTCAAGTCTGAACGCCGAAATGACCGAACAGTTTGGCCAGTTCGGATCGCGTTTGGGTGAGTTCAGGTGGCTAAAGTGACAGGGAGGGGGAGTCAGCTGAGGAGCAGACTTCCAGACACCAGGAGTGGAGGGTGGAGAGGCTTGGAGTAGCAGCCAGCCTGCCCAATCACCATCCCTTTTCGCCTCAGATCACTGGCTTCACAGTATGCAATTGGCCACGGGCTAGGCTGCATGGAGCCAATAGGGCTTGCGGTGAAGCGGGCGCAGCAAGAAACAAAACTGATTGCCTCCCCCCTTCCCAACACCTTTTGAGCTAGTCATTGTTCCTGAACAGCAGGCGTTTCAGAAGGCTCCCTCTCTCCCAGCAGTTTTTGTTATTTCCTATTCCTAATCCATTGCCATCCTCCTCCTATTTCACCCATCCAACCCATCTACCTCCATATTCTCATTTATTTAGCTTAGATAGATTTAGTTATTTTTTGTTTTTATCCCTCCCTGTGTTCAATCTTCCTTCCTCCCTCCCCCCTCCATTGAATCCTTTCCCTCTCCCTCTTATTCCATCCCTGATTATTCCCTTCCCCTCTTTTAAGTTTTGGATTTATTTAGAGTAGGATTATTATTAGATTGATTTTCATTTCAGTTTTGTACCCCGCCCTGCGTTCTTTGCGTTTCCCCCTGTGTAATATTGTATAGATAGATATTACGATGGAGTTATTAGATAGATACTTACTAGATATATATATATAGTGGTTAGCTTACTTATATAGAGAGATACAGTGTATTTGTAGGACAAGGCCTTTGTAGTTCATTATTAGGATATTCCATTTAGTTCAATAGATTTTAGAATAGTTAATAGCAGTTGGATTTAGTGTGTGTGTGTATATATATTGTATTGTACATCAGGGTTCTGGGGCCTATGTTACTGGCAGGGAGGACTGTGGCCAATATGTATCTAGAAGCTGCCACTCTAGCCCCAGGACCCACCATCACGGATCTGGGGCCATCATTCCTTGCACAGAGTCGCTGTCGTTCCACCGTATCAAGGAACAGCCACTCCAGCACCAGAACCTGCCATCAGGGTTCTGGGGCCAAGTTACAGATAGGGAGGGCTGTGGCCAATATCTGGAAGCTGCCACTCTAGCCCCAGGGCCCACCATCATGGGTCTGGGGCCATCATTTCTTGCACAGAGAGCCTTTTTCTGAACGACTGAACTGAACACGACCGAACTGAACTGCCGAACCCGAACGCGGCGAACGGCTGAACCGAACAGAATGACCAAACCCGAACCACAATCTGTTTGCCCATCCCTACTGATACTTGGAGTTCTCTCTGTAAACAGTCTTGTATTACAAGATCCTGAGCACCTGCTGAGAGCTTTTGAGTCCTTTTAACTCCTAATGGAAGCAGAGGATTCTCCAGATCTTAAAGGACAGCAGAAGCCAAAAGTATATATTCCAGCAGTCCCTATTTAAGATGAATAGTCCCTCTTTGGGTGTTGAATCCCACTGTCCTCTTTTTTAGCGATCAAAGTCCCATTTTTTGTCTCTTTCATCATAGAGAGACAAAAAGACCACTATTCAAACCTCAGGCAACTCTTTCCTAGTTCCCGCCCAGAAAAGCATCTGAGAGGACATTGGGGAGATGATGGAATGCCAAGAAACTAAGTGGAGTGATAAGCAGGAGATTTTCTGTCCCTCTTTACACACTTGGAATGTTGGGAAGTGTGTGCGGGCATATAAGGTGCACGAGGGAGGTGCATCATTTAACGTCATTCTAAATAATATTTTGCATTTAGCCAAAGTGACTCTGGGTGTTTTCAAATGAGGCAGTAGCCTGCTGGAGTCTGTGTTTGGTTCGTGTAGTTCCCACCCATCTCCCACTTGCATGTTTTAGCATGTAGAATTAATAAACAGGCAGCCCCTTTCCCTCATTTCATGTGCTGGTGGTAGTCACCACAGGTGGTGCCACTCAGTGCTTTCCCTCTCCCCAACCCTGGCTCTGATGGAAAGGGCGGTCACAGCCAGCGAAGGCTTCATCCCTGACTGGGAACCCCCCTTCCTTCGATCTCTCCTCTTGCAGCCACCCGAGCACACCAGTGCTGCTTCTGATGGAAAGGGGAAGGGGGGGTCACGGTCAGGGAAGAAGTCTTCTCTGACTGTGACCCCCCCTTTCCATCAGAAGCAGTGTTCAGGCAGCTGCAAAAGGAGAAGGTCCTTCCTTAGCCTGAGCACGCGATCAGTGATAAACTGTGATGCAGCTGCAAGAGGAGAGAGCAGGAAATGCAGGAAGGACCTTCTCCTCTTGTTCCTGCTTTCTCCTCTTGCAGCTGCTTCACTCTCGAGCAGCCACACTAGGCATGACAATATGGTGCTGGAGGAACTGGATGCGGGCAAGGTTGCTGGCGAATCCAATACATGGGAGGTAGATGCATGGGCGTGCATGAACATGAACTAGCACACACTAGCTTGCATGGTGGGTTCGCGATGTCCTTGGAAAATGCTGCGAGTGGGGGCTGCATGGGACGTGCAGACAAATATCTGGTGAACACCTAATAGATGGGCAGGCAAACACCCACCTGAAGGGTGCTAATGTGGGTTATCGTCTTGTTTATTTTTATCTCCTGAGTTCCGGAAGCTTTGGAGTGAATAAGTGGGGTTGGATGAGACTATAGATGCCTTGTCTTTGTAAATCTTCCACTGAAGAAGCAGGTATTGTCTGCTGCTGGACACAGGATAGATGGGCTAGCCATCTGGGCTAGATGAACAATTAGTCTGACTCTCTGTGGCAATTATTATTATTTTTTTTGTTCTTAAATTACCTAAGTTCTGATCCTTTTAGAATCTGCTACCATACATGAATATTTGAAACTCACATGGAGAGACCTTTCCCACATCCTTAGCACATCCATATTAACATATGCGCCAGCTAGGGGGAAGCCTGGAGGGGTGTGTCTGGAGGAGGAGTTGCCCGTCACTCAACCCTGTCCCCTTTATTTTTATTTTTATTATTAGCAAGCATTTATATAGCGCAAGCAATGTACCTTGTGCTTTACAAATGAATGGAATAGACACAGTCCCTGCCCTAGGGCTTACAATCTGAGAGACCAGGGGGGAGGGGAGGATGAGACAAAGGAAGAGGAACAGAGGGAGAGACAAGGGGTGTAACATTTACGAAGATGTGAGGTCCCAGGTGCACGCGCTTAGCTTAGTTACATCAAGAATGATGGCTGGTTGGTCCATGTGGTGAGGATATGAGTACACAGACCTCAGGTAACAGATTGTACTGGATGGAGGGTATCAGCAGGAGTTAGGTGAGGGGAG
>QEPC01000347.1:274747-285139 GCA_003113815.1 Sphenodon punctatus
CTGTGGCTGCCGGCGTCAGGATGCTGTAGGCCTTCCGATGAAACCCGGAAGTTCCCCGGAAGGCCTAGAGCGTCCTGACGCCGGCAGCCACAGCCGGCGCTGAGGCCGCCAGACCGCCCGCCGCCGCCGGAGCTCCCAAAGGTAAGCGGCAAGCGTGCTGTAGGGGTGATCCCTGGGGGGGTGGGGGTGTTAAACACCCCCCCCAGGGATCGAGTCATACTTACCGGCGGCTGCGGGGATGCCGCGGCCGCTGGTGCTGGGGGGTGGGCTCGCCTTCACCTTCGCCTCCGGGTCTGTCTTACTCTGTTCTTTTTTTAAACAAAAAGCCAGGCTGGGCAGGGTGGGTGGGGGGTGTCCTCCCTTCCACCCGCGCAGCCTGGGAGGGGGAGGGGGAGGGATATTTCATTGGTTTCAATGGGGACAGAGCGCCCCATTGAAACCAATGAATTAAATCCGGTACCGGCATACCGGATTTAATCCGGGAATCCGGTTTTCTTAGAACCGGTAACCGGTAAATCCGGTAGCCGGTAATGGGCCCGGGGTCCCACCACTAGTGCTGGCCAAAGAACCATGTGGACCCCTGGTGATGTCTTAGGGCCACTGTTGCCCTGCAGCTGCCATGCAACAGTGTTCTTCGCTCCAGAGGGCCGGCGAGACCAATCAAGAAAGTCCTGCTGGCCCGGCAACAGTGTTGTCAAGAATAGAAGCAGGGAAGTCCCCTGAGGAAGAGCGAGGGTTCCTTCTTCAAGGGAAGAGGGAAGTTTAAACAGTAGTTGGAGTAGCCTAGCAGCTAGAAGAGTAGGGAGACTAGGAGGTGAACAGGAGAGAGAGAGAGAGAGAGAGAGAGATGGGGGAATGGTTACCTTTCCTGGCCTGTTGCAGAGGGAAAGGGGACACCCCAAAGATCCAGCGTAGAGGTCAAGGTTAGATTCGGGGTAGACAGATGCGAGGAGCTGGGAATTAGATGGCAGGGTGGCGGGTACTGGGAGGAGAGCATGCCTTGATCACTTTAAGGTGGGGTTGATAGCCTGGGGGTTATGTAAGTAGAGATGGTTTGACGTCTTAATTGTGCCTTAATCCACCTGCCAGCTATTCCTGATTACTAACAGGCAGGTGTCCTGCATGAAAGGATACAAAGAAGAAGGCTATTGAAGTCATCATGATTCCAACTAGCACCACATTCCACGTGGGTGCCCCAGACTGCTTCTCTTTTAGATTGCTCCCTTCTTGAGAGAGAGAAAAAAAGGGGGGGGGTGTTGCATGTGTTAGGATCTTCCTAAAACAGGGGTCTTGCGAGTGTAGCCCCCAGAGAGGGTTGGCGCAGAGGCCCCCTCTAGTGGTGTGAGTGGTGACTAACCACTCACAGGTTCATGAGCCTGCTCTTCTCAGAGCTAAGAGACTCAGGTCTTTTGTCTTAGAGGATAGAGGTTCATGCAGATGGAGCTGAGGTCACCAGTTCTAAACCCCAACCCTGCCAGAGGAGACAGGGTTACACGAAGATAACACATTCAAGGTGTAGGGCACAATTCTCCATCTATTGAAGACGTTGGGTATTTTTAGATGGACGCAGGGCAGCCCACCCCCAAAGCTGCTCTAGAGGTGCACCTCCATGTCTGCCCACTCCCAGCCCCACCTGGGTTCGCTTCAGATGGACTCAGTTGGTTCCCCTGGCTTCAGTTCACCTGCACGGTGCCCCCCGAACGTTAGGGATGTACATGTATTTTCGTTATTACAATAACGATAACAAAAATTGTTGTTTTTATTTTTGTTATTGCAATAACGAAAACGACAACCGAGAATACCGATAACGATAACAAAAATGATATAAACAATAACAAAAACGATAACAAGAAATGAAAATGACAGTGTCGTTATCATTGTTGTTATTATTAGTGCTGTGGCAGTTGGGTTTTGGAGGGGAAATGTGGAGAGGGGAGGAGGGAGCAGACATCTTGGAGTTTTAACAGAGTTGAACTCTTGAACTGTGCCTGTGTTGGGAAGGGCGAGCAGTTCAGCAGTATCTGATGGATGTATCGCTAGCCAATGAGCAGTGCAAGCAGGACCCAGCAGTCTCATGGGACTCTGTGGGTAATTTCAGACGTGACGGGCCTTCAAGCCCGCCACGCTGAACCCTGGACCGAGATTTGTCTCGGATCCCGGTCCATGATCAGACCGGTCGTCCATCAGATGTGCCGGCCTGATCACTGCGGGGAATCTTGGAGGGGGCAGGGTCAAGTGGCACGACGTGCGGCCGCTCAGCCCTGCCCCCCATGCTCCCTTGGCCGCCCGCCCACAGGGAGATGGGCGGGCGCAGCGGCCAGTCAGGCCACTGTGCCCGATCCCGCCCCGTGTTTAGGACCTGATACTAGGACGGGGCTGGGTAACAGTTGTTACCCGCGGCCATCCCCAGCCCCATCCCAGATCGTGGCCAAACTAACCATGGTTCTGGAGATGGGGCCGGCACCATCCTCAGAACCGTGGTTAGCTTTGACCCCCGTCAGAGATTCACTGTGGTGAACATCTGGTGGGGCTCAAACAGATGTGCATGGGATCACAGCCACCTCCCTGAATCCACTGTGATTCAGGGTGATTGACTGTGATCTCGTCACGTCTGAAATTACCCTGTGATTGCTCAATGCCTGCTGCCTCCCACAGCCAATCAGGGGGGCTCTGGGGGAGGGCACTGCAACCTTTATAATGGAAGGGCCAGGTTGGTTTTTTCTCTCTGTTCTGTGAGAGCTCTGCTTGTCAGGCTGTGTTTACCGAACTGTGGTGCTTGCACATAAAAAATCCTCCCTAGCCTTCATTGTATTATTTAATTTTATTTATTTATTTATTTATTTATTTATTAGGTATTACCACCAATACATTTCCTTCCTCATACCCTACATTTTACCTTCTCCCTTTCCCTGCCCTTCTCCCCCCTGTACATTATATATATATATATATATATATATATACATATAATAGATTAGATTAGAATAGTTATATAGATAATTGATTAGATAATAGATAGTTTTCCTTTTCCCTTCCCGTCTCCCCTAGATATAGATAAATATTAGTTGTGCATGGGAAGCAATAATGATATCGATACCAAAAATAAAATCTTTGCTTGAAACGGTACCAATATCGATAACAAATATCAATACTGATACCAAAAACGATATCAAAATGACACCAAAAATAATAACAAAAACGATAACAAAAACGAAAATGACATGTTTGAATAACGAAAATGAAAAATGAAAACGACATGGGGCCTGGTGTACACCCGCACCAACAGTGAAACTGTAGCCCAGCAGTATCTGCAGCTGTGTCCTGACTTGGCAGTGGCTGAGTTCCAAGCTGGCCCTCACAGCAGCAGAGGAGACCCAGCCGACAGTGGAGATGGTGGCTCCTCAAACCCATCCTACAAGGCCCGGACCGGTAAGTACATGCCAGCCGGCAGGGCCAGGAACATAGCTAGGTTGCAATGGGTTCAGGTGCAAGAAATGAACGTGCCCCTCCCATACCATCCTTTCCCATTTCCCACCTTTCCTGTCTCCACACAGCCCCCCCCCCAAGCTTCACTGCCCTCACACTGATTCCCAGCCAGCACATAGGTTCCCCAGACCACCTGCCCCCACACGTCCTCCCTGTCCCCACCCAGACCTGCTGCCTGCTGCTGCTTGCTCAGTGCTCTGAATTCCTGTGTGCTACAGGCTCTGGAGCACGCGGAGTGCTTCCAGGGCATCCTCCACAAACTTGCTATGCCAACCCTTCCATTTAAATCAGGCTTATGAAAAATACATGTTCCATCCCCACCTGGTTTGATGGAGATTGTATGCGAGAAAGAAGAAAACCTAGAAACCTATATCAAATACAGGGACTCCCAAAGGAACAGTTATATCTGAGGCACCTTATAGATAGCAGGAGAGTGTATAGGAAGCTTATGGTGTCAAAGAAGTAAGCTTACTATAGGCTCTCTTGGGAGATCCTAGATAAAGCTTCCAAGGACACTAATTCTACTGGATTTTGGAAATTAGTGAGAGGAATAGGCCAAACTAAGCTGGGCCCCAGTAACTCCCAGGTTTCAGCTGCAGACTGGAAGCAGCACTTCGAGGTAGTCTTCTCTAGTGAGATTATGAGGGCAAATCCAATAGATCTGCTACCAATTATACCAGAATGGGAGCCGGTTTCCTCTGAGGAACTAATGGTGTTAATCGAAGGTCTGAAGAGTGGAAAAGCACCTGGGGTGGATTTCATTCTGGCTGAATTGCTGAAAGTGGGTAAACAATGGTGGGTCCCAGTGTCGGCTGCCTTTTTCACTGGAATACATGCCTCTGGCAATATCCCAGTGGACTGGGGTCAGTCAATAGTCGTTCCAATATTTAAGAAGGGAAGCCCCTCAGATCCTAAGAATTATAGGCCCATTAGCTTGCTTAGTATCATTAGTAAATTATATGCTAAATATTTACTTTTGAAAATGAAAAAATGGCTAGAGGGAAATGAAATTCTAAAAAATGGGCAGATAGTTTTCAGGGAAGGAAGGTCAACAAATGACCATTGTTTTTTACTTTCCCATTTAATACAGAAATATGCTGGCCCTCAAAAAGCATTGTTTGCAGCATTTATTGATCTTCGGGCTGTTTTTGATTTGGTTCCTAGACAGCATCTTTGGCAAAAGCTGACCACATCAGGTGTTGACCAGAGGTTATTCTATTTAATTCAAAGGTTATATAGGAATACATCAATAAAGGTCAGACTGAATACATGTGGGACCTTAACAGATAACATCAAAATGGGGAGGGGAGTCAAGCAGGGATGTATTTTATCACCAACACTTTTCAACTTTTATCTGAATGATATTGTAGATGAGTTTATGTCCCCATCTTTCCACACACACCCCAGCTGTGTGAAACATGTGTTGCATGTTTGCTGTATGCAGATGATGCTGTATTGCTTTCAAGGTCCCAGGTGGGCCTATATAGACAGCTAGAAACCTTTGGGAAATATTGTGCAGATAATTTTCTAAAGGTCAACTATAACAATTCTACGGTGCTGGTCTTCTCCCATAAGAAAACAATACAGAGATGGTATACAGATAAAAATGAAATCCAACGAGTCTGGACCTATAAATATTTGGGTCTTCTTTTTAAATCTAATGGAGGCTGATCTATGCATGGCCAGGCAATTTTGGCTAAGGCTAAACAATTAAATAAATCTCTATATCTTTCTTTAAGACTAGGGTGGGGTTCGCTGGTTATACCAGCAATTAAGATCTTTGTACAGAAATGCATGCCACAGTTTTTGTATGGAGCCCAATTCTGGGCACTTGACAAGATTAAAAGTCTAGAGAAACTCCAGTCTGGGTTTATCAGGTCCTTGCTGACTGCCCCTTGTGGAGTTAGTAGCCTAGCACTTTGTTTGGAATGTGGTCTCCTACCCCTACATGTGAAGGTTTGGTCCGGGGTGATAAACTACTGGCTGCGGCTTTACTTCAAAATGGCAGCGCCTCTTTCACAACTGGTGACTAATGATAAGATTCCAAACCTATGGGTAACTACTGTAGATAATAAAATAAAACAAATGGGTTTCTCCATAATGGCTCTTGCCCCATTGGGATAAAAAGGCACTAAGAAAATGGTAATAGAAAGAATGATAGCTATTGCTAGGTAGGAAACCCAGACTATAGTCGGGGAAACTAGATCGCTGGGTCAATATCTACTGATGAAGAATGAAACTTTGTCGCCAATGCCATATCTTGATAGTTGACTAACGCCAAAAGATAGGAGACTTTTTTTTCTGGCAAGACTAAATGTCTTCCCCTCAGCCTTGGTGGAAGGGAGATACAGAGGTAACCCTTTGGTGGATCAGCTCTGTCCATGTAAGTTAAGACAGATTGAGACAATGAGTCATATTTTATTTGACTGTATATTGTTTATTTAGGCACGTAATAAATATATTTGCCCATTAATTACTTCCTATCTTGGAAGAACGCCAGAATTTTATGTTAGTTTTTTGCTGGGTGATCATTCCTCATATGTTATGGGAAAGGTAACAAAATATTGAATGCAGGTTCATATTATTAAGCTGAGGAAAGCTGAATCCCAGTAGCTTTATAAGTTTAAACAAGTATGTTCATCTGATTGTTAGTGTCTAAGGTAGGGATGGATTTGGATATGAAACACTTTTTAGTTTTTAGTCTTATTTTTATTTTTATCCCTTATCTGGGGACTTTTAGATTATTTTGGATATGTATTGAGGTTTATGAATACTGTGTGCAATGGCCCAATTGACTACGCAATAAAGTTTAAATGAATGAATGTTGCAGGTCTATGTTGGAACCCATGCAGCTCTGCAATGTGCATAACATTGACATTGCAGAGCTGCATTGGTTTCAATGTAGCCCTGCAACATGTATTTTTCATAAGCCTCCTTATTTAAATGGAAGGGTTAGCTTGGCAATACTGCCATGTGCCACTGCCACAGCAGGGCAGAAGGGATCCCAGGGTTCATGTGAGGAGAGGGCCCCCACAAATGGGCCTCTCTCTCCACATGGGCCCTGGGACAAATGTCTCTCCTGTCCCTAGGGTAGCTATGCCAGCGGACAGGGCCCTAGGGCGTAGGGGTAAAGATTTATTTATTTATTTATGTATACAAATTTATATCCCGCCCCTCCTGCAACGCAGCCCGGGGCGGCTCACAACCATAAAAACAATCAAAACAATAAAATACACTAAAATTCAGATAAAAACAATCAAATATTAAATATAAATATTAAAACAGGGCTAGACAAAAACAAATGGGTAGGGGATTAAAAACCTCCCTCCCTACCCTCCCTCCCAAAGGCCTGGGCAAACAGCCAGGTCTTACAGTTCCGCCGAAATGTCAAAAGGCTTGGGGCCAGGCGATGGCCCCAGAGGTGGGAGTATTAAGGACGCAGATCCCCACTCCCACCCTCTGAGGGCGGTAGTGAGCCCTGGGGAATGGGGGTGAGGGAGCTTGGACCCCCTGTCTCAGGGGATGGGGATGATGAGAGTTAGGGACAGGTTTTTTTTTTCTGTTCGGGACCTCTGTTTTGGTTCTTTGGTCCGGTTCCCTTTTCCATTGGAGTCAATGGGGAAAGAAACAGAACCATAGTCCGAAAACCAAAACCGAAAGTACTGAAAAATAGGGATCCGAAAACAGAAAAAATCTGAAAAAAGGTCCCGTGTCACACCCCTAATAATTTGTAGTAATGACAACGATGTTTATCCTTAATAAAAAGTGGAGTAAAAACACTGGATTTTTTTTCTCTTCATAACCCTAAGCTGAGATAATTCGTTCTGTGCCAGTGAATTCTTTATGTTGACCTGAGGTACTAAGTAGCCATTTCTTGTTGAGTCTCATGGGTATAAGCAGGAAGGGGGAGAGCTAGGCGGAGAGGAGGTGGGGGAGGTGCCACTGAATCTTTGGTGGGCGGGGGGACATTCCACCTTTAAACATTTGAGCTATATTACAAGGTATGAAGCATGAATTGATACGTACGGTACTTTTACAAAGAAGCTTACAAAAGGTCACAGTAAGTACGACTTGTGTATGTGCCAGAGAGTGTGAGTAGGGCTAGGGACTGGGCTGGGGGGATGGAGTGCCTGAGCTGGGGGTTTGAGAGCAAGACCTCTGGGATCTGGTGGCCCTCTACTATTCCCCTCTCTTTCCCCCTCTCCTAAATGTACAGTTTCTTTAATTCCTTGTATTGCAGAAGATAAAATAACTGGGTTGCTCATGCAAGTTTAAATCAGAAGTCTGGCACAGTAATCTTTCATTTTAAAGGACAGTCTGCTCCTTTTGGAGAGCCCAAATATCCAAAATTGTACTCCCATTTAAGATTTCTCTTCAGTGTCTGTTATTGTCACTAAGATAAATCAACCCTTTGGACTGGACTTCCCATATGAAGCAAAGAGCAATAATCTTAACCAGTCTGAGCAGTCAAAACATCTTCCCTTCTTAAAAGAAATCCACAACTTAGTGTGTGACATTAAGCTTTTGAAGCAAATGGCTAAACTCCTGTTGATTTCATTGGAGTGAGAACTGGGCCTAACTTTGTGCTGAACAGTGATAATAAATGTGACAGGGGCCTGCGATGGCCTGCCTGGGCCAGAGACTTACTGTCATGTTTATTTCCAGCCTGCCAGATGTGGGCCTGGTGCTACCTGGTGCTACCTGGCCCAGGTAGGTGGGCGGCTGGTCTGGACGTTGTCCCCTGGAAGATCCTGGGCCCACATCCCAGGATGAGGGCCATCCAAGTGGGATAACGTAGGTCGTAGTGGGCCCACACATCCATTTGTGGCCGCATCCCCTGCTGGGGATTGGGGGTCACCATGACGGCAGCCATTATTGCCCATGATTGGCCACCATGACTACCTGTCTGTGCCCTGACCTGACCCTGCCAGGGCTGGGCCCCCCTCCTGGAGCGTGTAGTCATTGTGCCGGCTGCATGTTTATTTTCACCTTTAGTTCCACAAATATGGATGTGAAGTAGTTCCAATCCTGTCACTACAATTAAGCTTGTGTAAAACTCTTGAGAATAGTTTCAAGCTCCATGGTATTAGGAAAACATTTAACTATTTCTAAGAAAACAATTGTGTGTTGCTCTTTGTTTTAATGAAGCCGATTCCTTTCAGTCTTACGTTTTAAGGCACATACAAGTTTCTCTCTGCAGTGCAACCTACTTATTTTTGACTTCCGAGGTTTTCTACTTTATTTAGCAATGGACAGAATGTGTTTCAGCCCTTTATTATGTTGTTGTTGCTCTAGCCCAGGGGTGGGGAATCTTTTCCTTTCCACAGACTGTTTTGAAAATTACTACAAGCTCAGCAGGCTGGAGAGGAGTTGAGGGTGAGGGTGCTTAAAGGGTGTGCTCAGGAAAGGAAAGGGAATGTCAAGATCATGGATCTATGTTGTGGATCCATGCCTATCTTTGAGTGCATGCCCCCATCTTCATTCTCTTCCCCTGACCTCACTCTTTTGGTGCTTGAGGAGAGGTACCAAATCAATGGCAACATAAATGTAAAGTGTTAATAGGCAGGCCAAGAGAGATTTTGAAGGTAGACGTAAAGAGGCAAAAACAAGCAACAAGAACTTTTTCAAATACATCAGAAGCAAGAAGCCTGCTCGGGAGTCAGTTAGGCCATTAGATGACAAGAGAGTAAAAGGGGCACTCACAGAGGATAAGGACATTGCAGAGAAGCTGAATGAGTTCTTTGAGTTGGTCTTCACTGCGGAGGATTTTGGAGAGGTACCCAGGGGCGGCTGGTGGGTTTTGATGTTGGAGGGGCACTGGGGCAGTAAGGCTGGCGGGCCTAGGGTTGGAGCCTAGCCTAGGGGTGGAGCTTAGCCTACGGGTGGAGCCAGGGATACGGTAGGCAGAGCCAGGGATACGGTAGGCAGAGCCAGGGCATAACCCAGCCAGCAGCAAGGAGTTCCCAGGGTTAACATTGGATGGACATTACTTTACTGAATCCAGCAATTTCAGTTAGGCAGGTTATATTCACCTCCTCTGCCAGGTTTAAAAGCAGGCAGATCACCAGACTAACAGTTACATCTCACGATTTCAAAACCTCAGTTTTACTACACACCTCCCATTTCTAGCATTTTGAACACAGCTGAAATCGCATGACTTGCAGTGACATCTCAACATTTCAGAACCTCAATTTTACCACACACATCCCATTTCCAGCATTTTGAACACAACTGAAATCTCATGACTTGCAGTGACATCTCAGGATTTCCAAACCTCCATTTTACCACACAAAGTCCCCCCTGCACTAACCCACTAGCCCCCACTCCCCTCCCAGAGAACCCAGGAGCCCTGGCTCCCGAGTAGGGCTGTAGTGGAAAGTTGCAGCAGTAGCTATTTCTGCTGGAAACAGCGTTTCCGCAATTAGTGGTATGGCATGGCAGAAGCTTTCATTCCGCTAGTTTCATTCTGCTACTTCCGCAGTTCCGCTAATTTCATTCCGCTACTTCCACAGGCTTCACAAATAGCGGAAACATGCAATTTTCGCTACTTCTGCCATTCCGCCAGCACCACAAAATAGCAGAAGAGCGGTTTTCTGACAGTTTCTGACAATTCCGCAGATTTTCCGATAGTTTCTGAATTTGCAGAATGCCGGCGGAATTAGCGGAAAGTTTGGCAGAAAAGCCGCAGTGTGGCGCGGGCAATTCCGAAATGGCAGAATGGAATCGCGACGTGGTAAAAGCTGCTGCTGCTTCAGCCCTACTCCCGAGTCCCAGCACTTCCCCTGCTTTAACCCACTAACTCCCCACCCAGAGAACCCAGGAGCCCTGGATCCTAGCATCCCCCTGCTGTAACCCACTAGCCCCCACTCCCCTCCCAGTGAACCAAGGAGTCCTGGCTCCCAGCCCCCC
>QEPC01000347.1:305917-319160 GCA_003113815.1 Sphenodon punctatus
CTTGGCCCCTCATACCTCAGGGACCGCCTCGCCCTCCGCGCTCCGGAGCGACTCCTGCGGTCTGCAGGGGGTGCCTTCCTGAAGGTCCCCCACGTTAAGCGGGGGGCCCACAATGGAGAGGGCATTCTCGGTGGCCAGGCCGCGTCTTTGGAACTCCCTGACGGAGGAGGGCTGCCTGGCCCGAAGCCTTTTAGTATTTCGGCGAAGATGCAAGACCTGGTTGTTCGCCCGGGCCTTCGGGGAGGGGGGTGCGTAGTTGATTTTTATTCCCCCTACCCCTAGAAATGTATGTCTCAGGCCCTGTCTTATATGTGTTTTATACGTTTTAAATGTTTATATATGTTATTTTAGGTACTGGATTGTTTTATGGTATTTTATGATTGTAAGCCGCCCCGAGCTGGGTTCAAGATGGGACGGGGTATAAATGCAACAAATAAATAAATAAAAAAATATATCCACAGATGTTGCAACCCCACTTGCAGGCATGACCTACAATTTGGAACCTATGCATTAGACTTTTCACTAGGGGTGGGAAAGGGCTAAATCCTGTACATGGGCTAAATCCAGCTGTCTGTTGTTTTTTTGTTTGGCTTCATCTTCACCCTCCCTTTCTCCTTCCTGGGCACACCCTTTAAAAACCTCTGCCCCTAACTCTCTTTACCCTTTTCTCTGAAGCACCTGGTACTAGCCACTGGGGAGATGGATGGACCTTTGGTTTTACCTGGTGTGTCAATTTGTCTACTCCAATGAAATAACATAGTAGTGGTATTTTATTCCCCTATAAAAATATATAGAAGAAACCTGGAAAAACGATCATGTAAAGAGAGATTAAAAAACAGGGGCTGCATCCTTTATACAGGAGCCACAACAAGGATAGTTGTATTACAAACTAATGTATATCACAGAAATAGCAAATGGGATCATTCTGTTCATTTGTAGTCCATAAAAGCAAAGGCACATTGTGAGAAATTGAAAGGTAATAAAGTTTAAACTAAAAATGAAATGCTTTTTCATACAATGCAGAAATAGTCTGTGAAATGTATTGCATAAGGCCAAAAGCTTAGTAACACTGAATGATATTTGCATTTACAGCAACAGGGATTAGAAAAAGAGTCTTACAAGGGAGATAAACTCTCGCATTGCCTGGTGTAAGATTTTCTATGGGTAGATTATTCTTGGAGCTGCCTACTGCAGTGTGTTTTGTATTTTCCTATCAAATGCCTGGTATTGACCATGGCTGGTGACACTGTACTTGATAGACCAATCTTTCCTCAAAGTCATGGTGTTTATAGCCAATGGGGCCGATCCTAAACCCTGTGGACTTCCTTCGTGTGCATGTTGGATTGTGCAACAGTCACAAGTAAAAGCCCATCGCAAGCCCTGCAAGCTTAATATGGGGCTTGTCCAGTAGGGTCAGGGTCAGGGCATGAAACAGGTTTTCCCCCTCCTTGTCTCCTCTCTTCTCCTCTCTCTGTCCTCCATCTTGTCCAATGCAGTCTGTACAGTATGGAAGCATGTTTTCTGAGTTAGTAAAGTTCTGTTTTGAAGAAACTTCTGCTGTGTGTTATTGAACAGAATAGAAAGCTAACTCTACAATAGTGCATGCATGTGATTCCCATGCAGCACACTGTGCCTGCAATGGGGATCCTTGTGACTTGCACGTAACTGCGCACGCGATCCTCGGGGTTTGGGATCGGCCCCAATGTGTTGCCAGTGGTGATTGCTATTAGCTTGGATACAAACCCCACTGTTCTTCTGAAAACTTACGGTCACAAAAAGTATCCTGTAACATTTAATTTATAATGCTTGAGCTGTCAACCCAGGTCTTCTTGTCAAATTCTAATGATGACTATATTCTGCTACTTACTTAAATTCTCTCTGCTAAGGCATTACTCTGCGTATTCTTTAGTCTGGGGGAAGTGATCTCATTCTAAAAGATTGCAATGCACTTTGGGATTCTTGGATAAAAAGTTTTATATAAATAAATATCAGTTATTAAAATTATAGCTGTGCGCTTTATCCAGGAACTGCCTTGTGATTATAAACATTCCCCCATTCCCCCCCCCCCTGCAAACAGGAGATTAATAGCTTTTACTGTATCCTTATTGCTTTCAGGCCTGGTACTATTTAATTACAATGTTCTGCTAGTTCAGAAGCCTGTGAGCCATCCAGACTATTTATGTTCCTTAGGAGAATCCATTGGGATTGTATTGATGGTATAGCCTACTGCTTATGTTTTATACCAAAAATCTGATTTGTGCCTTTAGGAGATAATTTTTCCAGTAGAAATTAAGGTTACTATCATTTAGAACCAGGTATCAATGGTGTAACTAGCATATGTTGTATTTTATAAAAAACAATACACTGAAGGATGTTTTGCTGGTGGTTGTTTTAGCTTCCTTTGCATTCCCTTGTTCTGGGTAGGTATTTAAATAATTGTTGTGAATGTGTCATATTTCTTTTGGAAATTGTAATGCTCATATTACTTTTCTGTTGTCACAGCTGAGAGCTGGATAAACATATTCTGTAGAGATTGCCACTACTGCCTGCAGTTTAGTGGCAAATAATATATTAGTAAATGCTGCTTAAAAAAATAATTTATCTGAACTAGTAAAGACAGATGAAAATGATTAGTCACTTATCTGTCATCTTAAAGTAGACCATTACAAAGTTACCTGCAGCTGTCAAACCGAGATAGCATTTGGGGTGCATTTCCATGCAGTGATATCTCCATCACAGTTGTCTGAAGTGGTGCTTGGGTTTATGACTTGTAAAATTAAAACATGAGTTTCTGTCCATGTCTCTGCATGTTCTGTTAACTATGGGGGAAAGGAAACCTGCAGTACTAACAGAATGCCATCTCAAAGCAGAGCAGTTTGAACAAATATCCATGTTGCTTCATGTTTATTATTTATTTATGTATTTTTTTTATTTCTAAAACTTATATGCCGCCCCCTCCTGCCTCAGGCATCTCGGGGAGGCTCACAGCATTTTAAAACATATTAAATATACAATTAACAACAATTAAAACAGTAATTAGAACCCATCCCTACCCACCCTAACCCTACCCACCCTCCCCGCCTCCCTCAGGAAAGACCTGGCGGAACAGCCAGGTCTTACAGTGGGTATTTTCAGACGTTACGATTCCACGCTCAACCACACTGAATACCCACATGGTGAGCAAGGGACCGTAACGTCTGATGGGGGGAATGGAAGTTCCCCCCAAGTTGTTCACCCCCGTGAATCACGGGGGGAAATCACGTTCACCACGCGATCGGAGGTCCCAGCGGGACTGGCCCCGATCGCGTGGTGAATGCAATTCTCCCCCAAGACCAAGGGGATCGTATCATCTGGCTGCCTACCATGACCTAGAAATGGCAGCGGGATTCCGGGCCGTGGTTGTTGCGGGCGGGTGCTGAGGCTGCATTGGCCGCGGCGCCCGCCCGTCTCCCAAGAGGGCAGGTGGCAATGGAGCAGGGGGGGCGGGGCCGTGCGGCCGCCCGTTGTGCCATGTGACCCCGCCCCCTCCCCGATTCCCCGCTGGGATTCACCGGCACGTCTGTTGGACATGCCGGTTTGATCCCGGCGGGGGATCAAAGGGTGA
Source organism: Sphenodon punctatus (assembly GCA_003113815.1). Classification (NCBI taxonomy): domain Eukaryota; kingdom Metazoa; phylum Chordata; class Lepidosauria; order Sphenodontia; family Sphenodontidae; genus Sphenodon; species Sphenodon punctatus. The sequence goes on from QEPC01000347.1 coordinate 309,522, forward strand.
TTCCGTGACGGGGCCAATACAGGCCCTGTCACGTCTGAAAATACCCAGTGTCTGTGGAAAGAGGGGAGGCCAATAATCAAGTGGACCTCCAATGGGAGGGAGTTCCACAGCTGCGGTGCAGCTACAGAGAACGCCCTCCTCAAGGTGGACACCCGGGAAACCCGGGGGACCCCGAGGAGGACGCCCCCGGATGACTGCAGGGGCCGATCCGGGACCTGGAGAGTGAGGCGGTCCCGCAGGTAGGTGGGGCCCAAGGGATGGGAATTTCGGTTTTGGATAGAAATGAAATGACCCCAAAATGGCTGTTTCAGTTCTGTCTGAAATTTCAGTTCTTTTTGGTTTCATTTTTTTCTGGTTTTTTGCACTGAAAATATTTCTGGTAGGTTTTTTTCAATGCAAAAAGCCCCCAAAAATTCAATGTGAAAAATCCAAACCCAAAATAAGAACCAAAATTCTCGGAGAACCAAAACTGAAATTTGTTCCGGAGTACAATCCCTAGTGTTTATGCTGCCACCCTATGAACTCTGCCCACCAGGGGGAGTCCTTCAGTTGACAATACATGGGAGTAGAGGTGAAATAGGTACTAAATTTAATACTTATGGTTAATACCTGAATTTTTGGGTACTGTATTGGATACTCAATGGGTTAAACCAATTGGGTACCTGAATACACAAAAAATGGGTGCCTCTGGTACCAATTTTCCAATTTTATGATCCCCAGTTGGTATGTCGGTATACCAGTCGGTATACTGAGTTGGAAAACCAAAAAACTGGCATAGAAACTAAAGTTTTCTGGGACCAGAAGATGATTTTCCGGGACAGGAAAGTTCCTTTTCTTGGATGGAAAACCCATAAATAAATTGATTAAGAAGAAAAATTGAAGTAAAAAAAAAGTAAATAAGTTGGAACTGGAAGTAGTTTCTGGGACTGGAAGTTGCTGAAAATTTGTCAGAACTTGAGAGAAACCCAATAAATTGATGTAAGGAGTCAATAAATCAACAACAAGTCAAAGCATTGGTATGGGAAGTCGACATTCCAGAACTGGAGGTCGATATTTTGGGTCATCGGGTACCTGATTGGTTCCTAATCGGGTAGTGCATGGTACTCAATCATTACTGGGTAGATTCAGGTACTGGAAATTTGACGGGTTACCCAATTTTGGGGGTACTCTTTTTCAGCTCTGCATGGGAGCTATCCTTTGCTGTCCATTTTGACTGACTGGCTGCTTTAAATAATTGCTAAAAATAAGCAAAAAAAGTACACACACCCATAAAGAGAGCCCTTGGCTATTGCAACTAATGTCTTGTCAATCCTCTCACCCCCACCCCGAATGTCAGCCTCCCTCTCCAGCATTTCCAATGCAGCCTTTGCTCAGAACACACCAGTATCCAGTGTATTTAAGATCCTTTTCCCATTCACTGCTGTGTGGCAGGATCTTGACCCTGAACAGACATATACACCATGCTACGCTACCAGCTGTACTAAGAGTCCCCTTAGGAGTTCCCTGGATATGATACAAGTGGCAAACCCTGGTGAACCCCTGTTTACTCCATGGCAACCCCCATGTTTGATGTGAACAAATGTAATGGGGACACCGTGCTAGGGGACTGAAACAGTGGCAGGCGCTTTGTGTCGAGACACACATGATGGGAGCTTGAGAAGACGTAGTGCTTGTTACAAGAAAAATCACACAGCTCATCAGTCCAGTTGTCTTTCAGATAGCTGCAGCTACTGTGTGTTCTTCAAGCTGAGTGAACCTGGAAGGGTTGTGAAAGTGATGCTCTCTACCTCAAGCAACATTGAGAAAGGGATATTTCATCTCATTCTTTAACAAATCCTAGTAATCAAGCCAAGGAAAATAGGGAAAACCCAGGGTCCTTTACTTCACAACTGCAGAGTCAATGGAATCCAGGGAGGCCAGTTGTTGGGTTTTTCTGTGAAATGGAAGACTTGGGTTTGATTTCCAGTCTTCTGTACTAGGTTGGCAGGGAACAGGAATGCTGCATGAACAGTGTGAGGAAGGCTGTGTAGGAAAAGGAAAGTACTTTATTTCTCAGTTGCAACCCCACTGACCAATTAAGATGTGGTCCTGAGGGACTCTGAAAGAATATCTGTCCCATCACTCTCAGTGAAAAGGACCATGATCATTGAGTAGTAGCATGAGACATAGAAAGCATAGGCTCCTCTGGACTCCAACAGTGGTGAGAAAGGAATGAAATACAACAGTTACAAATTCTTTCTGACTCAGGGGACTGGAAAAGGAGAACGAAGATGGACAGCCAAATGGTAAAAAAAGAATGGTGGAAGGAGATATCGTAGAATTACTCAGGGGACCAGGTGGAATCCAGTGGCCTTTATCCTTGAACGGAACGAGTTCCATTGGTTGACATACTCTTTAAAAAAGGGCTGTAGAACAGGGGATACTTGGTGAATCCGATGCAAAACCAGAATAAAAGTGGTACACAGAAATAATAAACTTGTTACTGACATGTATTTACCTGTTGCTCTGTAGGTTTGAAATTTGAGGAAATGCAAGAGAAATTTGGAGAGGAATTCTTTAATATCTGCTTTGATGAGAACGAGAGAGTCCTTCGAGCTGTGGGTGGCACGTTGCAGGACTTCTTTAATGGCTTTGATGCTTTGCTGGAGCACATTAGAACTTCATTTGGAAGACAGGCCACTTTGGAATCCCCTTCTTTCCTATGCAAAGAGCTCTCTGAAGGCAAGCTCATGCTCCACTACTTTCACCCGCATCAAATTGTTGGATTTGCAATGATGGGAATGATAAAGGCAGCAGGAAAGAAAATTTACCAATTGGAAGTGGAAGTGGATCAAATTGCAAATGATAAATTGTGTTCTGAGGGATCGAACCCAGGGAACTGCAGCTGCCTCACCTTTATTATCAAAGAGCGGGAAAATGCAAATATCACAAAAGCACTTCCTCAAGGATCCTCCGAGTCCCCCTCAGACCTGAGGATAAGCATCAGCACCTTTTGCCGAGCTTTCCCCTTCCACCTGATGTTTGATGCAAGCATGCTTGTGCTCCAGCTTGGTGAGGGTCTTAGGAAGCAGCTGAGATGCGAAGTCCACAAAACTCTCAAGTTCCAGGACTGCTTTGAGATCGTTTCTCCAAAGATCGGCGCCAACTTCGAGCGAGTTCTCTTCAGACTGTCAACACCATTTGTGATTCGAACCAAACTCGAGGCTTCTGGCTCTGAAAATAAAGATAAGGTAAGAGCATTTATTTTAGTGTGTGTAAAGTGAAGGAATGGAAAGATATTTAATAAATTTAGCAGTAAAACCAATTCCTGTACATAGGGGCCTGTGTAAGGTATGTGCACCATGGAAAGTCCATTCAAGCATGTGAAACAGGCCCTCAGTGAGATACAAATGGTATCTGGGCCTTGTACCAGGTCTCTGAATATAGGTGGATTTTCAGCCAGAATTATTACAAATTCTGTATGTGATGTTATACCTGATAATTAAAGCACCCTTTAGTAAATTCTCAGTCATTAAGTCATGCACTGTAATGCTTGGTGAAATTCCCAACGTCTTGATTTGACTCCATGCCAGCACCCAGACATTAATTGCATCCCAATTTTGTCAGCATCATAGGGATAATAAGCCATTTATTGTCCTCTGGGGAATATCACTGCAATGTGCCATCTAAACTAAAGAGGCTTAGGTGTCTTATTCCCATTGATTTTATAGATGGCTTGAATTGTATACAATTATTTGACCATTTAATTATCTCCGGGAAATCCATACTTACTAGACGGTGTGGTAAAGTTGTGCCAAATATAATTATTCCCAGATTTGAGGAAGAAAGCTCGACTGCTGTCTTATTGAAAAATAAGCCCTAATCCCAAAGCTAGTTTTTACTTTTGTATTGGTGTCAAGTATTCCTGACTTGTTAAACTCATGCATACGTGCAGGTCCCTCTGTGACAACACTTAAGAACAAAACACCAAACACATCCTTTTCCTTGCACTTTACCGTTAAGCAAGTTGTTAACTGCAGTTTTCATTTCCCATACATTGGCTTAAAAATGCCAGCCAGTAGAGTCAATCTATGGGAAGCCCAATTCAACCTACATAAAACCAAGGGGGTACTACTTGTAAAACCTGCAGGAGAGTGAACTGAAATAAAGTCTGCTAAGCATTTAACACCTGATATTGCTTTTACAAAAACGTCCAGCTCCCCCTTCCTCCACCCTAGGTGCAGAAGCCTTATGTTATCAGACAGACTCAGTAATCCTAGCTGTGAGTTACTCTTGGGAGCAGCCATTACAGTTTCTGACCCAATCTCCTGGCAGGTCGTGTCTCCCTATGGAGTCTGCCTATCTCTCTCAGACAGCTTGTTCTGTCACAAAGTGAAGTCTCAGCCCTTTGAGTCCCCAAGAGCTCTTTTATCTGCTCACAAGCCTGTTGGAAACCACTCCTGAACAGAATAAGTTGGCTCTTCTTGAGTGCTTTCTCTGTTTAGTTTTAAGAAAGATTAGCTGATAGCTTTCCATGAGAGATGACATAAAGTTTTGGTTATGACTAAAGTACACTAATTTTAGTCAGTTTCCTTTACCCACCATGGGTAGACTTCCTGGCTTCTAGGATCTGCTGGCCAGATTCTCCTTTTATAATAGGTCCCTTTACTCTTTTTTGGCAGCAAGAATCAAATTTCCCATTGACTTTAAATGAGAGTTTTGAGTGGGCAAAGGATGCAGGCCTGGACTTGTCATGCCTTTAGAATTCCTATTATCTGCCCCCTGTGGGATGAATAACTGTTGAGTTGGGGACTCTGGGTGTACTGGAATTGAAATGGCCCCATGTCTCATAAAATTGAGTGTGAGCTGTCTTTATTTTACGCTGTCTACCATACATATAAATGATATTGAGAGAAAAATAAGCTGCACAACCCATGAAAGTAGACTTGCATCTGAGAAAATGCATTCTCCTGAATTTTTTCCTCTGTAAAGCATCTCTCCCTCTTTCTTGACTTTCCACAGCACAAGCACTGGTTTTAGCTAGAGTGAGGCTGACTTAATGGGAGGGACTGATATACTTCGCAGGATGTGAATCTTGGGGAGTGGGCTAGCATACAGCAGGTGTCTGTCCCTTTAAGGAAGTTTGATGCCTCCATTGGCCATGTCTGCTCCTGGGTCTAGGAGAGCAGCAAGCGCCACAAGCTAGGAGCTGACCAGGGTGCTGATCTTGGCTGAGATCATGAGACAGGGAGCCTAGGAAGGGGCTCACCTTGGAGCCTGGGACTCAGGGCCAGCCTTAAAATTTTCAGGGCTGATGGTGAAAATAAAATTTGGGCCTCCCTTGCTCTGCCTCCAGAGCCACACACCCCTTTAACAATTGGAAGTCTGGTACTTGTCCGTCAGTCTGCCTAACAAGGCTCTCCAGAGCCCCCCAGAAGACCCGTCACTGCCACAAACCTTAGGAGTCTCACAGAAATGGCAGCAGTGTTGTTGGTCTCCAGGAGCCACTCAGAATCACCAGCAACAGGCTGCCAAACTGCCCCTGTTGTCCCTACCGAAGACTGGCTCTCCTGGGAAGGGACACATTCAGAAAGACGTCTGGGAAGCTAAGCAGTGGCTTACCACAGCAGCTCATAGAGAGGTTTGATAGGCTTTAAGTTTGGGTGCATTTGGGTGTGTGCAACTTTTTTGTTGGACAGTAAACCTGCACTGGCGATGCAGAGTTAGATTGTTGTGGTACATTTGGCCCAGATCCTGAGAACACTCACTGTGCCAGGCCTGTTGGTTTACAATGGATTTTGAGTTTGCATTGTGGGTGTGGATGGGTGAAGAGAGGAGGGGCTGTTAATCAGCTATTTGGTGCAAACAGATGATGAACAGGAACAGCAGCAAGAGGTTTGCAAAAAAGACTCTCTTGTGAAAAAGCCAGAAAGGTTCCTTCCCTCTGCAAAATATTTATTATGCACATGTGGCTTAAAGAATGTCATTATTATAGAAACACACAGGTTTAAAATGTCCAAGTCCATTTAAGGAAGAGGCTTACAAGTGGAACTGATGAATTATAATCTCTCATAACTGTTCAAAGTACTTGAGAATAGAAATTTAGTGACTTTGTTCCTCTTACAGGTGTCTTGCTAAGTGGTGCTCCAGATACACATTTATTTGAGAGAGTAGGTGACTGTACTGTTTTCTAGCCTGGGGTATGTTGTCCCAGTTTAATTCATGTTGGAATTGCAGTATATAAGCATCCATATGTTTCCTGGTAGTGTTTTTAGGAATTTCTGAACTAGTGATCAGTTTAAAATGGGGAAGTAAAGGCTGCAGACAAACCAGCCTTAGTTTTTGAGCTGCAAATCACACTTTTGTTTGGGAAAATACGTTGTAAAAGGCTTTGAGATGCACAGAACCTCTTGGATTCTGTTTTCAAGACCATTAGTATTATTTTTTTATAGTATCATTTCAAAGTGCTTTACAATTCTTACCTCATCTGCCCTCACAACAACCCTGGGAAGTAGGCCATTGTTGTTCCCATTTCACAGATGGGGAAGTGCGGCTGAAAGATAATGACTTGCCCAGTGAGTTAAAGGCTAAGAGAAGGTTTGAGTCCTCCTCTCCCAGGTCCAAGTCTAGTACCTTATCTATTAGGTACACTTCATTCTAATGCACAACTAACATTTCTTGTCTATTTCTGTTCCTTTAGGGAGACAAATAACAAAAGAGAGCCCTGTGTTAATCCTGCTGTTAGCGCTGTGTTTAGATGAGAAGACATTTGCCATTATCTGTTGCTATTGTGTTTTCATAGATTACCAGAAAGACAAATAATAAATAGAAACAAATCAGAAAGACATGGAGGCTCCCTTGAATTTAGTTGCAAAGCTCATATTGACTTTCAATGAGACTTAGGTCCTCCAGTGCCTGTTCGAAAGCTGCAGCTGGTGCAGAATGCGGAGGTGATGCTGGTGGGTTGGCATCCCCCATCATTGATGGGGTGTGCCCTCCGCTGGTTCCTCAGGTCTGTAGTCTGGGGGTGTTCCTCAACTCTCAGCTCCGTGTGGATGCCCAGGTGCGGGCTGTAGTGAGGAGTACGTTTGGTCAATTACATCTGATATGATGGCAGCTGGTGCAGAATGTGGCAGCTTGCCTCCTTTTGGAGGCGAGGTGCCAGGAGCACATTACACCGGTGCTCCGAAGTCTGCACTGGCTCTCTATAGCTTTCTGGGCACAATAGAAGGTGCTGCCTTTGACCTTTAAAGAACCTAAACAGTCTGAGACTCACATATCTGAAAGACCGCCTGTTCTTCCATGCCCCATTGCGGCCCCTGCCATGGGCCGGGAGCACCTCCCTGTCGGTACAACCTGTTAGTCTTGTTCGTACGGTGAGGGCTCGCAGGAAAATATTCCTGATTGCTATCCCAATGCTATGGAACTCCCTTCCCCCAGATATTCATTTGAGCCTGGAAGTCTTCCGGAGGCGGTATAAGACCTTTTTATTTGTTAGGGCATTTGGTGGACAGGGATAGGGAATTGACTTGGCAGGGAGGTTTGGTGGGCGATTAAGGTAGGGGTGTGCTAGTGTGGTTGGGGAGGGTTTGTGTGGTTGTGGTGGGGTTGAAGAGGAGTGGGGGGAAAGGTTTGGGGTTTGGGTTTTTATGCTGTTTTTTATATATTGTTTTTATTTGTTTTGTAAGCCACCCTGAGCCACGTGGGAAGGGTGGAGTAAAAATTGGAATAAATTAAAAGAAAAATAATTTTGAAATTGGGCAAAGCCTCAGTGGATTGCTGTGAAGATGATTGATGTTTTCTGGACATGTTCCCATTACTGCCACCCCAATGCACTTTTGGGCTCACTTTTTCTCTACATGCAGATGTGTGGAGTTAAGTTCAGGGAGACCACATACCACTCAGGTATGCACCTGTCTACTAGGCAATAATAAGGGAAACCTCTTTTTACATGTGGATCTGTACCCTAGACACAATTTTTGAGAGACCCTTTTCTAAATATGGACCTGAGAATATTTGCAGTATAGTGCAATAGGCCAAAGTACATTTTACTGTCATCTTGCTATGGAACTAACTGTATATGGAACATAAAATCATTTATTCTTTATTTGACTGACTGCCTGATATCTATCTATCTATCTATCTATCTATCTATCTATCTATCTATCTATCTATCTATCTATCTATCTATCCACCCCACCCCACCCCACCCCACCCCCTCCTGCTAATCGCAGCTCAGGGCAGCTAACATAACCATAAAAATACAATAAAAAATTAAAACAACAATATAAATCACATAACGAGGCACCACAGAATAAAAAAAAAGAAACAAAAAACTCTTCTCCCTAACCCTCCCCTCTCCCTCCCATCTCCCTCACCAAAAGCCTGGCAAAACAGCCAGATCTTACACAAACATCGGAAGGAGGAAAGGTCCAGGACCACATGGGCCTCCTCTGGGAGGGAGTTCTACAGCCTTGGTGCGGCCGCTGAGAACGCCCTCTCCATAGTTGCCCCCCGCAAAACCCAGGGGTCTTTGAGAAAGGCGCCCCGGCTGACCGCAGTGACTGAGGTAGTCCCACAAATAGGTAGGGCCCAAGCTGTGTAGGATTTTATAGATAAGCATCAACACCTTGAATCGGGCCTGGAAGACTATAGATGCCAGTGGAGAAATCGGAGCACAGGTGTAATGTGCTCATAGTGACCTGTCCCTGTATGGAGGCGGGCCTCCACATTCTGCACCAGCTGCAGTCTCCGGACCATCACCATAGGTAGCCCCTTGTATAGCATGTTACAATAGTCCAATATTGAGGTGATGAAAGCATGGATGATGGTGGCCAGGTTGGAGTCTGAGTTATATGGCCGAAGCTGCCATATCAGATGTAATTGATGAAATGTACTCCTCACTACAGCCCCCGCCTGGGCATCCAGGCAGACCTAAGACTCAAGGAACACCCGTAGACTATGAACTTGAGGAACCAGCGGAGGGCGTGCCACATCAATGATGAGGGACGCCAACCCACCAGCATCACCTCAGTCTTGTCGGGATTCAACTTTCTCCACATCCAGTCCCCCACAGCCAGCAGACACTGGGTAATCAAGCACCAAGACTGCTGGGACTGGGTCTCATGAAAAAGAGATGTAGAGTTAGGTGTCATCAGCACATTGATGGCACCGAACATCAGACCTTCTCACGACCTCACACAATGGTTGCATATAGATGTTGAACAGAAAGGGGACAGAATAGAGCCCTGTGGGACTCCACACAAGAGGTCATGGGGGAACAAAAAACAATCCCCCAGCACCACCCGCTAAGTTCTTTCGGCAAGGAAAAAGTGGAACCATTCAAGAACAGTCCCGCAGACGGGTCACCAACATCTCATGTTCATTGGTATCAAACGCTGACAAAAGATCTAACAAAATCAGCAGGGTCGATTGACCCTGATCCATTTCGCAGTGGAGGTCGTCGACCAAGGTCACAAGCGCAGTCTCAGTGCCATAGCCAGGGCCCCGAGGGAAACGCGGGTCTGCGATTCGCAGATTTCCCGCGGAATTCCCCTCCCCCCGCGGAATCTCCTGCCCCGCTTACCCCAGCGCAGAATTTCCAGCCTGCGCTGCGGGGACGCGGGGCAGGAGATTCCATGAGGGGAGGGGAATGAAAAA
>QEPC01000347.1:319395-329895 GCA_003113815.1 Sphenodon punctatus
GGGAGTCAAGCACGCCCCAGCAGCTGGGGAGGGCAAGCCCCGGCAGCTGGGGAGGGGAAGCCCATAGGTTTTACCAGTGCGGGGGGAGGAGGAGGCAAGCCAAGCCCCCCCCCGCATGGTAAATCGCGCCGAGGCGCAGAATTGGCCCCTGACTCCCGCGGAATTTAAAAAAAAATTCCGCAGAAGAATCGGGGCCCTGGCCATAGCCCAGATGAAACCAGACTGTGAAGACTCTAGAAAACTGATGTGGTCCAGATTCTCCTGCACCTGCCAAGCCATGACCCACTCAATAACCTTCCCTAAAAAGGGATGGTTAGAGACTGGCCAGTAACTGGCGAGGGGGTCAATGTCAAGTGATGGTTTCTTGAGCAGAGGCCGCACCACTGCCTCTTTGAAGCAGCTTGGCACTCTGCCCTCCCGAAGGGAGGCATTGACCACCCCCGCCAGCAGCAGCCCCAGTGTCTCCCAGCTGGCCTTGACCAGCCAGTTAGTCTAATAAAAGCCGTCACCTGAACTACTTTGTCTCCATGCTTGATACTATACAGATATAGCCATTGCATACTGCTTGGCAGCTCAGCCTCAGTCTGACAACCTATTTCCTCCCTTTACAGCAGAAGTCAGAAAGGGGTCCCTGCTAGATGTGTATATACACTTTCACTCAGAAAAAAACAGCAGTGAAAAATCCGGAGTGCCCTATGCAAGCTAGGGTGACCGCCCCTGTGAATCAGGCAGTCACGCATGGAGCCACTTGCGCCCCTGCCGCCCCACACACCAACCACAGACCCCTCCACCAAGTCTTCCTCATTTAAAAACACTTTTCATGTGTCACTGTCACATTTGTAAATGTATCTCAAATTCTTGAAGCTCTTGAGCTGTCTCTCCAGGGTTCTTCAGTGCAGTCTGTTGCTCAGACATTTTCACACAGGCCTGTTTGGCTTTCACACAGCATCCTCCTATAACTCTGCATATTTATATGGAAACCTCCCAATTATTTCAAGGATGACATGTTACTCTCCCTCCCCCTGCCTCCACATTTGTTTGTCTTTATGTAAAAACGCCAATAGGAGATAATGTTTTCACCCATGAAGGACATCTCTCCCCCCACGGCTTCAATAAAGAGGCATGTCTTTATTAATTTTTATTTTTTGTATTTGGAACCCAACAGGCTCGACACTAACCGAGTACTTTAAAATCCATCATGCACGAACTCGAATTGTTTTGTTTTTGATCCTTAATCTCTATTCCCTTCTCTGGTAAAATTGAACTGGAGAGGTTTGAAAGTTGCCCTAGTGTGAGGGACATCTGTCAGATGTTATCTGGGAGCTCTAATTCTTCCATTTCATTTGCAGTCATTCAGCATTTGACATTAAGCTTCCATTGCCGTTGCAGCCTCGTAGAAGTCTCAAAATCAGTTTTTTGTTTCTTGTTTCGGCTAATATTTCCAACAGTTGCTTGTCAAAAGGTGTTTGGACTCCGATGATTTCCAAAATGAATTGGACTGGCTAACTTGACAACAACTAGAGACTGTGATGGGTTATGTGAAACAACTGGTGACATGCCTTTTAAAAAAAATCTCACTAATAGCTGTGCTTCAGAGAACTTTAATAGCCCTGTTGAAGCTTCCCCCAGACAGAGCCATAACAGCAGTGTCACTTGGCTCTTTGCTTCCTGCCTTGGTGACAGAGCTGCAGAAAAGTATTATAAGCAAATAAATAAAACTACCCCCCTTAGTCTCTTTTCTATTACCATTGGAGGTACAGATTATATTGGGAAATTATTTAATTGAGTGCAGCAGTGACTAGAGTGCAATCAATTTGATTCCCATGGTCAAGTCAATCCACCTATGATTTTTTTTTCTCTTTATGCTGGTAAAATTGGCATCATTGACAAATCCATCCAACTTTGGTGCTTATATGGCACTCATTACTTAAGTAACTGAGATCTTCAGAGTGTTTTTAATGGATTTACTCTCGCAACACCTTGGTGCATTGAGAAGTGCTACAATTGTTACTGCACAGTCAGTCAGGGAACCAGAGTGCAGAGATGCTAAGTGATTGTTTTAAGTTTACACAGGAGGATGCCTCTAGTGGTAGAAAGAACTGATCCCTGTTCTTCGAAGTTCAAAGCCAAGACTTTAACCCCAGGGACATGTTTGTTCCCAATTTCCTTCCAAGAAACAGGCACAGAAAAATTGAAAGCTAGGCTACTTCCATTGCACTAGGACTCCTGTAACTTGTACCTTCTAAAACCATCACCAATAACCATTTCAGATGCCTTGTACATTTCCTGTTAGTTACCATGACTGTTCTTTGTCGTTGCCGTCTTCTGCTTTTTCTTCTTGCCCTCCCCATCTAGCAAAGGTTAGGAAATATATGGAGAAGTTTTTTCCACTCAGTCTTATCATACGTCTTGATTACTAAACTACAGATCTTCAGTCCTGACCATTCCATTAAATCCTACAACCATGGTCTATGGCAGAGTTAGGGGACCTCAGGCTCAGGGATCAAAAGTGGCGCACGGATAGTCTTATTTTGCCTCTTTCCAGTTCCCAGATCTGACCCCTGGACCCATTTCCTACCCCCAAGCACTGGAGTGAGCTCGGGGGAAGGGAACAAAAAGATGAAGGCACAGCACACAAGGATAGGGGTCAGATCCATGGCACAGATCCATGATCTAAGCCCTCCTCTTGCTTTCCCCTTCCCCACCCTGAGTGTATCTCGGCCATCAACTTCTGTGGGGAAAACCTTACATGACAGTGGAGTGCTGCTGTCATGAACTAATCCGGACCAGAAAGCTGCTCGCATTCTGGTCGGGATCGGCTCAAACATCCACACGGATGGACCCGGGGTGTATAGGGTTGGGGTGTTGCACAAATGTGCGGCGGCTGGCTGGCCCCACCCCTGTGCTGCACCCAGTGGCCCGCCTCCCTCCCATGATGGGGGGCCATGGCAGGCAGTGATAGCCGCCAGGGCTACCCGACATGGGGTCACACCGAGCTGGGCACAGCTGGCTATCACACGATAGCCCTCTGTAGCCTGGTCGGTCAGGCTTTTCCCCGGGTGTGGTAGTGACTAGCTGGGGCTGTGACTCCAGAGGTCTCTGAAGTCACTGCCCAGGCTTTCTGCCACCCACGCTTGGGGAAACTCTGAGACAAAAATCTGGATGTTGCTTAACAAATGTGACAATGGCCTGTGGGCCACAGTGAGTGAACGTCATATTTGGTAATACCCTATGTGGCCCTTGGAGCTTGTACTAATTGTCAAAGTGGCCCCTGGGAGGCAAAACCCCTGGTCGATGGGGTTTGCTTTGGCCTCTCTTGTACCAGGAACCATCCTGATGATTACTACTGCTGTTCTTTCACACAGCATCCCTTCCCCCAGTAACTAATCTAAGCATGTGCACATGCAGTGTCACAACTTCATGAATGTATCCCTGCCTCTCCCTATGTTCCCCTCTCCCTTTTCTAGCCTCCCTTGACTTTCCTATATTGTAAGCCACTTTGGGTAGGGACCTGTCTCTGATTATGATTATATAGCACCAGCAATGTACCTGGCACTGTACAAATAATAATACTTTTTCAAGAAATCCATCCCTTTACATCATGAAATAATGTAATGTCCACATTTTGATAGAATCTAACAGACATCTGCAGTCTCCAGCTTTCACTAATACTTCATCATTTGTCACCATATCTATCCAAGAGATTCTTAGCATGGGACAAAAGAAGTCCATATCAACTGCCTATCGCCATCTGGTCATAGCCATGGTAAATGGCCAGGATTCACAACCATTCAGAGCTGTTGTTGAAATGAGAAGTTCTAAATATCACAACTTGGACCATGCGATTTTAGCTGCAGGAACTGTCATGTGCTCACACTGCACCCAGCTATTGCAATACAAATAATTAATGATGGTTAATAAGGTAATCTATTGTGATTTGTTGGGGGGAAAGTGCTTCTTCTTGCTTTGCTTTCTGTTAGGATGCGGATAGTTGTTTCCCTTTACCCTTAGAATTGTAAGGACAATTTGAACAAAAGCATAGAGGAAGGCTGTCTGATGTGAACAAGTCTGACTGGGTCACATCATGTTGTCTGTGGGTATTGCTAGTGATGTGTGATATTACCCTTCTCCTTTCCTCTAAATCTTCTGAAGGCAATGCTTGACAATGTCAATAACACCAGATCATCAGTTGTAGGAACAAGCTGCCCATGCTTGGATTTCTAGTCATTTGTACTGCAGCATCTTTCAGACACCTGTTGTGGGAAGTAGAAGTGGAAACCTATGCAGCCTGCCCTTTTAATTTTTTTAGGCTAGTTTCACATGGAAAGAAGTGTTTATAGGATCACCTTGTCTATCTGTGCATGCATAGGGGCATAGGGCAATCTTGAGGTGCTGCTGGTGTACCGGGCCCCTTCCTGCCCGGCAGCATCCTTTGCCGCTCTAGCAGACCTGGCCTTGGAGGTGGCGTTGAACTCCTCCAGGACCTTGGTACTGGGGGACTTCAACGCCCACGCCGATACTGGCCTTGTAGGAGCAGAGCGTGAGTTCATGGCCACCATGGCAACCATGGACTTGTCCCGAGTTGTCAACTGCCCGACTCATGGGGGTGGGGGGGAGACACCCTCGACCTGGTCTTCTGTTCTGACCTTGAGGCGGGGGATCCGTTATTGGGGGATGTGAGGGTCACACCCTTATCATGGATGGATCATTATCTCCTACAGGCCAGCCTCTCAGTGCACCACCTCCAGAAGGGGAGGGGACCAGTTAGGTTTGTCCGCCCTCGGAGGCTGATGGAACCGCAGCGGTTCCAGGAGGCCCTGATGGAGTTAACCTTAGACCCTGACAGTCACTCTGTCGATGACCTTGTCCAACATTGGAACATCTTGTTAGGGGAGGCCGTTGACAGAGTGGCTCCGAGATGTCCCCTGCCTCCTTTTCGTCACTGCAGGGCCCCTTAGTTTACTGAGGGGCTGCGGTGTATGAAGCAGATAGGCAGGAGACTAGAGTGATGCTGGTGTCGGACTCACTCTGAATCTGACCGACTTCTCCATAGAGCCCATTTGCGGTCCTATGTTGAGGCTACGAGGACAGCAAAGAAAGAGTTCTTTGCTGCCCTCATGGCGTCTGCAAAGTCGTGTCCAGTGTAGCTGTTCTGGGTGGTGTGGGGGCTGGTCAGTCCGCCTTCCGTCCTCCTGGATGGGGACTTGTCCCAGGCCCACTGTGAGGAGTTTGCCATCTACTTTGCAGACAAGATTACTTGAATCCAGAGTAACTTTGACACTGGATTAGGGGCAGTAGGGGAGGAGTGCGAGGTTATGAGGGCTCCATCTGGTCTGTCTTTCTGGGATGAGTTTCAGGAAGTGACGCCAGCTGATGCTGTGGATGTCCTGGGGTCTGTTAAAGCCACTAGTTGTGAACTAGATCCATGTCCATCCTGGTTGGTGAAAGCCTCCAGGGAGACCTTGGGGACTGTGCTGGTGAGGGTAATCAACATGTTCCTCCAGCAGGGGAGGTTGTCGCCTGGTCTTGAGGCCATGGTGTGTCCTCTGCTGAAGAAACCATCTTTAGATGTGGATGCACTCGCCAGTTACCGACCGGTCCCTAATCTTCCAGGTACATCTGGACAGTGTCAGTTTCCTTGAGCCTTTTCAGTCTGGGTTTCGCCCCGGCTATGGCACAGAGACGGCCTTGGTGGCCTTGGTGGACGATCTCCACTGGGAGATGGACGCAGGACGTTCAATATTTATGATACTGCTAGATCTCTCAGCCGCTTTTGATACAGTGGACCATGAGCTGCTATTGAGACGATTGCAAGTCCTGGGGGGTCTGGGTGGGACTATCCTTGGATGGTTCCTCATTCCTATTGTGAAGAAGCCAGCAGGTGGTACTGAGGGCAGAAACATGTATATGCAGCCCTTAGGGGAGATCGTGAGAGGGTTTGGGGTGCATTGTCACCAATATGCTGATGATACTCAGCTGTCCCTCTCTTTTCCAACTGACCCAGGTCCTGCTGGTTCAGTGCTGTCCCAGTGTTTGGAGGCTGTGGAGGATTGGATGCGGCAGAACAGACTGAAGCACAATCCTGATAAGGCGGAAGTAATGGTGGCGGTTAGGGCGAAGGGGGTATTGGCTCCCCTCGTAGAGGGGGTCCTCCCGCCTGTAGCCCATCAGGTTCAGAATCTGGGAGTGTTGTTGGACTCAGACCTCCGCCTGGATTGACAGGTGGAGGCGATGGCTAAAGCCGCCTTCTGCCAGCTGTATTTCATGTGGAGGCTGCATCCATTCATTTCCAGACCCGACCTGGCCACCCTCATTCATGACTTCATCACCTTGAGACACGACTACTGCAACACGCTCTACGTGGGGCTTTCCATGATGCTGGTCTGGAGGCTTCAAATAGTGCAGAACATGGCAGCCCATCTCCTGATGGGGACAGGTTGGTGGGAACATATAACTCCAGTTCTCCATGCTCTGCACTGGCTGCCTATTGTGTACCAGGCCAGATTCCAGGTGTTGGTTTTGGCCTATAAAGCCCTACATGGTCTTGGTCCCACATATCTCAGGGACCACCTTGGCCTCTGTTTTCTCAGAGCGACCCCTTCAGTCCGCCGGGGGTGCCTTTTTGGATGTCCCCTGGGTAAAACGGGGGGCCACAATGGAGAGGGCGTTCTTGGTGGCTGGGCCTCGACTCTGGAACTCTCTTCCGGAGTAAGCCCGCCTGGCCCCAAGTCTATTAGCTTTCCACCAAACCTGTAAAACCTGGCTGTTGGCCCAGGCCTTCAGAGGAGGGGAGGGGGGTTTGGGATAAAGGTTTTTGGGGGGTGGTTGTTCTTAGGTGAATTTTTAGATNTTCTTTGGGGAAGGATTTTGGGTTTTAGAAAAAAAAAATAAGATGTGGTTGTTATTATGTTTTACATTGATTTTTATTGTTGTTTTTTATTTGTTGTAAGCTGCCCCAAAATGCCATGGGCATGAGGGGGTGGCTAAAAAATGCAATAAATAAATAAATAAATAAATGTATGTGTGTCCTCTTAATAGCTTTTGATCCTGCAGGCCAGTTTGAGCTAAATTTTGCAGTGTGGTTCCAAGATAAGTGAGAACTCAAACATTCCTGACAATAGATGTAACTGGAGAAGAAGATATGCATGTTTTTAGATATGCATCTGTGGATCCCAGCACACATCCTGGGTTAGCCCTGCCACAGTCTGGGGTAACTTCTGCTCCTGCCCGTGGTGACCGTCTAGTGGGGCAAGAGCAGATGTGACACCCCTGCTGGGGCAAGCGTAGCCATGGGCTGGGGTGTCACGTTTGAAAATACCTAATATGTAGGTCCCCCAAATTTCATAACAAAGGAGATTAGGTACCTTTTGTAGCAAACTTCCACCACCTTACATTCAGGATTGCCTTCCCCTTGTGCAGATGATACAAAGTTATTCAAAGTACTTAAAACACAAGTGCAAAGTGATGCACATAGGGAATAATAATGCTGGGTTCTAATTTAGGAATAACCACTCAGGAAAAGGACCTTGGAGTAATTGTGGACAATACATTGAAATCCTCAGCTCAATATGCGGTGGTGGTCAAAAAAGCAAGCAGAATGTTAGGAATTATTCTGAAAGGGATAGAGGTTAAAACTGAAAATAACATAATGATCCATATAAATAGATGGTGTGACTGCACAATACCTTGAGTACTGCAATTTCACCCCATCTCAAAAAGGATATAGTAGAACTTGAAAAGTTGCAGAGAAGGGCAACAAAAATGATCAAGGGTTAGGAATGGCTTCTGTATGAAGAGAGGCTTGATAGGTTAGGGCTCTTCAGTTTGGAGAAGAGAAAACTAAGTGGGGATAGGATAGAGGTTTATAAAATGCTGAGTGGAGTGGAACGAGTAGATAGGAAATATTTATTTACCCTCTCAAGTAGCACTAGAACTAGGAGACACTCCATGAAACTAACTGGTGGCAGATTTAAAACAAATAGAAGAAAGTATTTTTTCACTGAACACGCAGTTAAATTATGGAATTTGTTGCCAGAGGAGGTTGTCAGGGCCACAGTATAGCTGCATTTAAAAAGGGACTGGATAAGTTCTTGGAGAATAGATGCATTAATGGCTATTACCCAAATAGATTACGAGATGGGAACTTCTTACTGTTGGGAGCAGGGAGTGATCAGCAAGGAAAGAATTGCCATTGTGACTGGTGGTACTTCTCCCATTCAACTAAAATTGGCCACTGTCAGAGACAGGATGCTGGGCTTGTTGGACCATTGGTTTGACTCAGTATGGCATTTATTTATTTATTTATTTATTAACATTATATCCTGCCCTTCCCCGAAGGCTCAGGGTGACTCACAAAAAGAAGAAAAAATACAATATAAAAACATTCAAAATGCAATCCCCCGAAAACCCAACCCTACAAGAACCCTCTCTATCATCCAGCCCATCCACCCCTTTAGAATTACTTCCCCTCCCCAATTTAGTTCCCACTGCCAAAAGCCCAGTGGAACAAAACAAAATGGTCTTACATTGCCTACGGAAGGTCACCAGGGTTGAACACAGGTCGACCTCCTGGGAGAGGGAGTTCTATAACAGAGGTGCGACAACGAGACTGCCCTCCTCATTGCTGAGACCTGTTGAAAATCTGGAGTCTCCAGGAAGGCACCCCCAGCCGATTGCAGAGGCCGCGACGGGACGCGGGAAACCAGGTGATCCCTGAGAGATTTTATTTATTTATTTATTTATTCATTCATTCATTCAACAATTTATATCCCGCCGTTGGGACAGCTAGCAATTTATAAAAATAAAATATAAAATTACAATACTATTAATATAAATATAAATATAATAAAAGCATTTCTAAAAGGAATGTAAAAAAAATACATACAATATAACAAAAATACAACACCCCCCCCAGACCCTCAAAAAAACCCTCCACCCTCACCCATCTCCCTCGCCAAAAGCCTGGTGGAACAGCCAGGTCTTGTATTGACGTTGAAAGGAGGAGAGATCTGGGGCCACCTGGGCCTCGGCTGGGAGGGATTTCTACAGCCATAGTACACGCCTGAGAATCCCGTCTCCATAGTCACGCCCTGGGATACCCAGGGGACTTTGAGTAAGGCGCTCTCAGCTGACCGCAGGGTTCGATCCAGAGCCCGGAGAGTGAGGCGATCCCACAGGTAGGTAGGGCCTAGGCCATATAGGGCTTTATAGGTAAGTACCAACACCTTGAATCGGGTCCAGAAGACTATAGGCAGCCAGTGCAGAGAATGGAACACCGGTGTAATATGTTCCCAGCAGCCCATTCCTGTAAGGACTTTTTTTATTCTTCAGGTGCTTTTAAAGGATTCACTGCTGGTTCCCCTAATTTTCCTTCCTCTTTATCTTCTCTTTTAAAATGGATTTTAGGTTACTTTACTGTACCTTTTATTGTATTTTATGAAGTGCCCTGAGCACTATGAAAATAAAATAATCATTGTTATTGTTATTACCTTATGATTCCAGAACAGGGGCAGCTGGTGGGTTTTGAGGTTGGTGGGGCAGTAAGGCCGGGACGCTATGGTGGGCAGAGCCAGGGCAACGGTGGGTGGAGTCAGGGCTACGGTGGGCAGCATAACCCAGCAGCAAGGAGTTCCAAGGGTTAATGTTGGATGGACATTACATTAGTTAATCCAGCAATTTCAGTTAGGTTAGGCAGGTTATAATCACCTCCTCTGCCAGGTTTAAAAGCAGGCAGACATCCTTAAACCTCACCTGCAAGCAGTTTTAGCAAAGACACACACACACACACACACACACACACACACACAGAGCAGAGGTTAAGAATACTTCTTCAGAAAGAAGGGACTTGCTGCATGTATGTTGGAGGGACCCCAGTCCCTTCTGAAGCAATATTCCTGCCCTCTGCTGGATGTGTGTGTGTTGGGGGGGAATTTCAAGGCCCATGAATCACCAGAATCACAGTTACATCTCAGAATTTTTAAAAAAATCACATTTCCAGCATTGTGAACACACCTAAAGATCTCCAGAATCACAGTTGCATCTCAGGATTTAAAAAAACAACAACACATTTCCACCATTGTGAATACACCTAAAGATCTCCAGAATCACAGTTATTTCAAAATCTCAGGATTTAAAAAAAATCACATTTCCAGCATTATGAAGACACCTAACTTCCTAAGATCTCCAGACTGTCAGTTACATCTTGGGATTTCATTTTAAGGGACCATTATAGGCAAACCATCTTAAGGGAACGTTATATGCACTAGTCCTCCCCAGCCACCCCTCCCCCATTCCCAGCCCAGTCTCTCCCAATTAAATGGGGGGGAGGGGCAGGAGTCCTGTCCCTCCCATCCCCATTGAATTGGGAGAGACTGGGCTGGGAATGGGGAAGAGGTGGCTGGGGAGATGGGTGCAGGGGGGAGGGTCAGGGAAGCTGTGTGCGGGATGGCAGAGGGTCTGGGGAGGTGGGTGCAGGTTACGGGGGGTCTGGGGAGGTGGGTG
>QEPC01000347.1:330076-346258 GCA_003113815.1 Sphenodon punctatus
TCTGGGGAGGTGGGTGTAGGTTGCGGGGGGTCTGTGGAGGTGGGTGCAGGTTGTGGGGGGCTGGGGGGGGGGGTGCAGATTGCAGGGGGTCTAGGGAGGTGGGTACCAGGTGGGGGAGGGTCTGGGGAGGTGGGTGCTGGGTGGGGAAGGGTCAGGGAAGGAAGCAAAGCGCAGCAGGAAGGAGCGCTGTCCAGACACCAGCCTGCATGTGTGGCTGAGGCAGGGAGGAGCGTGCATGTGCGCTGCTCCCTGCCTCAGTCCCCCGACCAAGCCATCTTGCCAGGGCTGTTAGCGCGACTGCCCTGGCAAGATCTTCCATTGCACCCATTGAGCGCAATGGAAATGCTAGACCCTCCCTCCACAGCCCATGCGTGCTGTGGACGGAGGAGCTCAGCCGCCCAAATCGCATTTTCCATAGGAAAACGCTGTTGGGTGGCTGAGCAGCTCAGCCTTTATGTCCCTTCGGGGACCCACTCCCAGCGGAGTGGATCCCCGAAGGGAGAATAACAACAGTGACAGCTACAGCAGCCTCTGCAGCAGCTCAGAGGCTGCTGTAACTGTCATAAGCAAGGTGGGGTTTTTTGTTGTTTTTATTATACAATTGATTGAGCAGTGGCGGTGGCCCCCGCGGTGCTTGGGGGGGGCAGTGCCCCAAATGTCCTGCAGGGGGAGCCGTCACTGTTCCAGAATGTGGGGTACCTTGAACCACCAGCTACGGCACCTCACTAAAGTGCCCATCAACCTGTTGTGCCAGCGGTAGCAAATGGGCTACAATTGGTGCATCAGCTTAGGGATCGTAATGCAAATCATTTTTCCTATTTTGCATGTTTTTGCCATTAGCCTTTTAGTTGTTAAATGTTTCCAACTTTTTTCAATAAGCATTTGGGCTAGAAGCTTACCTTCTGAATGAGTAGTCCTGTTCAGCAAGCTGCCATACTAATGAAACCTGGGGTGAAAACAGACATGAGGCTAACTCCACTTTATCTGCCCTTTAACATTTCTTATGCAAGTTGCAGGGCTGCATAGGGCACCAATACAGTCTTCCAACATGCATAAGAGATGTTAAAGCGGAATTAAAGTGGAGGTTTTTAATTTTATTTTTTTTCTTTTACAAAAAATTGATAACCTGCACCCTCCTAGACATTGGCAGCCTGGGGTGGCGTACAGCATAAAAATATAACAATAAAATCATTAAACATACAACATATCATATATATATATATATATATAAAATGGGCACATATAAGATATAAAATAGCAGCTGAAAAATAGCCCCCACCCCCTCCTCGAAGGCCCGGCGGAACAACCAGGTCTTACAGCACCTACGGAAAGAGGGGAGATCAGGGAAAGACAGGCCTCCAAGGGGAGAGAGTTCCACAGCTGAGGCGTGGCCACCAAGAACGCCCTCCCCGCCGTTGCCACCCGGTGTACCCAGGGGACCTTGAGTTGGGCGCCCCCGGCCAACTTCAGGGGCCGCGAAATGACCCAAGGCTTGAGGCGGTCTTGCAGGCAACCAGGACCCAAACCATTTAGGGCTTTATAAGTAATAACCAACACCTTGAATTGGGCCCAGAAGACAATAGGCAGCCAGTGCAGAGTTCGGAGCACCGGTGTAATATGCTCATGGCAATCCATCCCTGTTAGGAGGCAGGCTGCCGCATTCTGCACCAGCTGCAGCCTCCGGACCATCGCCAAGAGTAGCCCAACATAGAGTGCATTACAGTAATCCAGTCAGGAGGTAATGAAAGCATGGATGATGGTGGCCAGATCCGAGTCCAAGACATATGGCCGAAGCCATCGCACCAGGTGTAATTGGCAAAAAGCTCCTCTTGCCACAGCTTCCACCTGACAATCCAGGTGGAGCTGCGGGTCAAGGAGCACCCCCAGACTATGGACCTGAGTGGCCTGGGGGGGGCACCCCACCAATGATGGGAGCCACCACCCCCTCAGCCCTACCCACCAACATCACCTCTGTCTTGTCGGGATTCAGCCTCAGATGGCTCGTCCTCATCCAGTCCCCTACAGCTGCCAAGCACCAGGTAAGCACTGAGACTGTCGGGCCTGGGTCTCCAGAAAACGAGAGGTAGAGTTGTGTATCATGGGCGTACTGATGACATCGTACGCCGAACCCTTTCATGACCTCACCCAGTGTTTGCATATACACGTTGAACAGGAGAGGGGACAGAATAGAACCCTGCAGGACTCCACACATGAGATTTCGGGGAGACAATGTACATTCCCCAAGAACCACGCGCTGCTAGGAATGAGTGGAACCATTCACGAACAGTTCTGCTCACCCCAGCCCAGTCCCACAGCCTCATCACCAACATCTCATGGTCAACGGTATAAAATGCCGCCGACAGATCCAATAAGATCAATATTGATGATCTGCCCTGATCCAATTCCTGGTGCAGGTCATTGACCAAGGCCACAAGTGCAGTCTCCATGCCAAACCCGGGACGAAAGCCAGACTGCAAGGGATCAGGAAACTGACCCAGTCGAGATGCCCCTGTAGTTGCCGTGCCACCACCGACTCAATAACCTTCCCTAAAAAGGCAAGGTTAGAGACTGGCCAATAGCTGGCTAGGGAGTCAATGTCCAAAGATGGCTTCTTGATCAGGGCCCGCACCACCACCTCTTTAAGACGGCTCTGCACCCTGCCCTCTCTAAGGGAGGGATTGACCACCCCCGCCAGCAATGGCCCTAATGTCTCCCTGCTGGTCTTCACCAGCCAGGATGGGCATGGATCTAATTCACAATAGGTAGCCCGGACACTCCCAAGGACATCCACCGCATCAGCGGATGACACTCGCTGAAACTGATCCCGCAACAACAGACATGGCGGGGCCTCCTGTACCTCCAATACCTCTACTGTTGTAAATGCAGCATCGAGATCGTGGTGAATTTGAACGATTTTATCCACCAAAAAATCAGCAAACATGTCACAGCAGGCACTGGAATATTCCAGTTCCAGGCGGAGAGAGGCCGGACTGACCAGCCTCTGTGCCACCCAGAAAAGCTCTGTTGGACGTGATTTAGCAGATGCGATGAGGGCAGCAAAGACCTTTCTGCAACAGCATAAACTCTTAAACTAGCTTTATGCTGCAATCAAACAGCTTCAGCACGAGTCCGACACCACCGTCCTGTAACCACCGTCCATCCTGCTTCATCCGGCGCAGGCCCTCCGTAAACCACGGCGACCCCCGCCGTTGACTCTCTGGAAGCGGATGCTTGGGAGCCGTTCGGTCAATAGCCTCAGCCAACAAGCTAATCCAGAAGGCAGTGAGGTCATTGAGTGAACAGTCATCAAGATCAGAAGACATCTGCCCAAGAGCATTCCAGAACCTCTCAGGTTCCATAAGTCGCTGGGGGCAAACCCAACGAACCGGCCCTGCACCTTTCCGGGGGCAGACATGCACTAGGAGACTGGTCCAGAGGAGGTAATGATCCGTCCACAATAGGGGTCATGCCCGCATTCTCTACCAATGTTAGGAAATAAATGAGGTTGCTACCTCAGTTTACCCCAAACAGGATCGAAGGTTGCCAATTAACAAGCCAAAGTATGTGGGTACAACTCAGTTTTATTGGGTAGACACTTAACATACAGACATGGCAGTGTATGCTACTAGTTGTGAATCCCAGTAACCCAACCTAGGATATCTTATGTGTCAGAGGCCACAGTCCGAGACGCAAGCTGGTTCAGTGGAGAAGAGGGAGGGGGCCCAGCAGGCAGCTGACCTGGGAGTCTCTGGATCTTTGAGAGCGACGGTTAGGGTCCAAGGCCCACGAGGCTTACTGCAATGCTAGTAGCCACAAGCGCCAAGGGCAAGTGATAAGGGGCTTTTCCTTTTATAGTTTTGTTTATTAAGAATGCATGTTGCAGGGTTCCCTCTGCCAGATGCAGAGAATAAGCTGACTATTCATTATTCTCTCACTTGGAGCATAACCACCAAGCTATTTTGGAGTTTTAGGGAGTTTTAAGGAGTTGCTGCCTAGTTGTAAAGGGAGGTTACCTCCCTTTCTTACAAACCCCCTTTGTTTGTGTCGGGCCTCTCTTTGTGTTCTCAAAGATAGTGATTTGTCTGGGATTTGTTATTGTGGCCTTGAAGATACATTTTCTGCTAGAGTGTGGTTTTATAACTTTATTCTCATGGGCCTTGTTGATTTGTGCCAGCCTGAGGCAGATGGCTGAAATTAGCTGAAATTAGCTGAACTGAGCAAACCTCATCTTGCTTGTGTCTCTGATCATGGCCCAAACTGCCTAATCAATACATAACACCTCCACCACCAGATCCCTGCCTCAAGGCTGGTGCAGAACATCAGGTCAAGGGTATGTCCCGCCTCATGCGTCGGGCCCTTAACCCTCTGAGACAGTTCCATGGCTGTCATGGTGTCCATGAACTCATGCTTGCTCCCCCTAAATTGGCATCAGTGTGGATATTGAAATCCCCCAAGACCAAAGTCTTTGGGGATCTCAAGACCACCTCCGATACCAATTCTGCTAGAGCATGTAGGGATGCTGGGGTACAGGTAGGTGCGCAGTATACCAACAGTAGCCCCAATCTGTCTCCCACCAAATCGAACACAAGGTGGACCCCCTCCATACCCATGATGGTCTGCACAGGATACTGCCTCATTGACCAAGTGTCCTTAAAAATAACAGCTACACCACCTCCCCACCCCTCTGATCTAGGCTGATGCTGCACAGAGTACCCAACTGGAACAAGGTCGGTCAATATCAGCCCTAACTCATTGTCCAGCCAAGTCTCTGTAATGCAGCGAGGTCGGCTGATTGATCCAGGATCAATTCCTGGATCATTCTTGATTTATTACCAACCGACCTTGCATTCAACAGCAACAGTTCCAGACCAGGGGCCCCTCCGATCTTGATCCCTGTATCACCTGCCTGGGGGCCTATGCGAGGAACAGGAACCAAATATCTGCTCCTCCCCGCAGTTGTTTTCCGCCTCCCAGCGAGACCATAATTGCCCCGACCCACCATGACCCCAATGGCTGTGGACACCCCCCTGGCCTTCTCCCCTCTTCCCCCGGTGATCATCCCGCCGGACCCCTGAGGAGACACCTTCCCACCTTATCCCCCTCCCTACCGTCCCTTCCAGCACCACTCCCATTATCCTCTCCCCTCTCCCCTGGTCACCCTCTCTCACTGGGCGACCAGACCCCCCCACCCTCATTGGATCAGACCCTCCGCTCTCACCAGGGGGCCGTACCCAATCTTCCCCAACCCAGTCCCCTCCCCCACACATGCGGGGGGGGCAATATTACCCTCCATCCTCCCCGAGCCCCCTAATATAGACCCCGGCCAGCTATTTTACAAGACCCGTATCCCGCCTCCAGCGGCCCTCACCTAAGGGCCGCACCCAAGGGCCCTTTGGTGTGGCCCTTAGGTGTGCGGCCTGCAGCAACACCAGGCCACCCCGCCTCTTAACCCTCCCACCCACTGGAAGTCTCTCAGGGAAGGGGATGAGCCCTCTACCTCATCCCCGTCCCTCCTGCAATGGAGGGGGGATGACAGCTGCCCCAGGGGGGCTCACTCCCTCTCCTGTGGGGGCAATCCTACCTGACTCCCAGTCCCCAGTGATGGAATGGGGGTCCGGTTTGTCTTCAGTGGTGGCGGTAGCAGCAGCGGCAGCAGCAGCGACAGCGGTGATGCTTGGGCTTCCAGCCCAGCTGGGAACAGAGGCAGCGGCACCTGTTAGCATCATGTCTATTTTTACCCATGGCTTCCTAGCAGCAGCGGTAGGGAACCTCAGACTTGGGGGCCAAATGTGGCCCCCAGTAAGTTTTTATGTCTCTCCTTTCCAGTTCCTGGATCAGACCCTTGGAGCCAGTTTCTAAATCAAAGCCCTGAAAAACTGAGCTCAGGGTAAGGGAGAAGTGATGAGGGCATACACACAATGATAGGAGATGGATCCATGGCACAGATCCCCGAGTTCACCCCTGACATACTCTTGACCCCATCTATGCAGCCCTCGGAACTTGTACTAATTTTCAAAATGGCCCCCAGGAGGAAAAAGGTTCCCCATCTCTGCTTAACAGGGATGGACATTAGGATTTTTCAATTGCAAAAGGGTCCATATCTCTCCTCCAGGTGCACCTATTGCTACAAAATTTTAATTTCCTACTTTTCTTTCTGGGGTGAGTTTCAGGAAGTGACACCAGCCAATGCTGTGGATGTTTTGGGGTCTGTTATAGCCACTAGTTGTGAATTAGATCATTGCCCATCCTGGTTGGTGAAAGTCTCCAGGGAGACGTTGGGGACGGTGCTGGCAGGGGTAATCAACACATCCCTTCAGCAGGGTAGATTACCCCCCGACCTCAAGGAGGCTGTGGTGCGTCCCCTGCTGAAGAAGTTGACTCTGGATGTGGATGCACTCGCCAGTTACTGCCCCGTCTCTAACCTTCCCTTATTAGGGAAGGTTATTGAACAGGCAGTGGCTCTGCAGCTCCAGGTTCATCTTAATAGCATTGGTTTCCTTGACCCATTTCAATCAGGGTTTCACTCTGGCTATGGTACAGAGACAGTGTTGGTGGCCTTGGTGGACAATCTCCACCGGGAGATGGATGCAAGATGTTCAACATTACTAGTCCTGCTAGATCTCTCGGCCGCGTTTGATACAGTGGACCATGGGCTGCTGCTGAGACGATTGCATGACCTGGGGGGTCTGGATGGGACTGTCCTAGGATGGTTCCAGTCATTCCTCTCTGGGAGGACCCAGCGGGTTGTCCTGGGGGCAGAAACATCTAGCCCTCGGGCCCTGGACTGTGGCGTTCCACATGGTTCGATCTTGTCTAAGTTATTATTTAATGTGTATATGCAGCCCTTGGGGGAGATCGTGAGAGGGTTTGGTGTGCGTTGCCACCAATATGCTGATGACACCCAGCTTTACCTCTCCTTTTCAACTGATCCAGGTCCTGCTGTCTCTGTGCTGTCCCAGTGTTTGGAGGCTGTTGCAACATGGTTGTAGCAGAGCAGACTGAAGCTCAACCCTGATAAGACGGAGGTGATGGTGGTGGGTAAAGTGAGGGAGGTGCTGGCCCCCCTTGTGGAGGCTGCGCGCCCCTCCATGGCCCAGTAGGTCTGATGTCTGGGGGTGGTGTTGGACTAAGGCCTCCGCCTGGATCGGCAGGTGGAGGCTGTGGCAAGGGCGGCTTTCCGCCGGCTGTATCTGGTGGGGAGGCTGTGCCCATACATCTCCAGATCCGACCTGGCCACTCTGATCGATGCCTTCATCACCTCGAGCTGGACTACTGTAATGCACTCTATGTGGGGTTTCCCTTGATGCTGGCCTGGAGGTTGCAGCTAGTGCAGAATGCAGCGGCCCGTCTCCTAACAGGGACGGGTCAATGAGAGCACATTACACCTGTGCTCCGTGTGCTGCACTGGCTGCCTATGACATACTGAGCCAGATTCAAGGTGTTGACTTTGATCTATAAAGCCCTGTATGGTCTTGGCCCCAGATATCTCAGGGACCACCTTGCCTTCTGCGTCTCAGGATGGCCCCTTCGGTCCGCCGGGGGTGCCTTCCTGGAGGTCCCTCGCATGAAGCGGGGGCCCACAATGGAGAGGGCGTTCTCGGTGGTAGGGCCGTGGCTGTGGAACTCCCTCCTGGAGGAAGCCCGCCTGGCCCCAAGTCTAGTGGCCTTTCGACGGGCATGTAAGACGTGGCTGTTCTCCCAGGCCTTCGGGGTGGGGAGGGGGGTGGGTTAATGAAGTTTTTAAACTGTGATTGTAATTTTATTCTGGTTTTAAATATTGTTTTACTTTGTATGGAAGCTGCCCTGAGATGCCGTAGGCATAAGGGGGCGGCATATAAATGTGACAAATAAATAAATAAATCTTTGGGCCATCAGCCCCTCCAGCACAGTTGGTTAATATCAGCCTGCAGGATCAAAGGGGACACACACACACACACACACACACTACTATAAACCACCTTTCCATAGGAAACTAGGTTAGAATGCAAGCAGAAATCCTCATGCTGAGACTGTCAAATACCCATGACATATTTGGAAACTGGTGACAATTCCACAAGAGTTGGCGGCAACGTGGACTATTCCAGACATATGATCCTCCATGAAACTAGCATCTTGGCAGCCCTCTAGGTTTGCAGTAATGAGATGAGTCCATTGTTGTCTTTGCTTGTTTTTCATTTTAAAGATGCTATGTCAAAGCTCATTCCAGCCTTGATATTTACCCCAGATCATATGAGCCAGGTAAGCTGCCCAACAAAGAGCTTATAGAATCATAGAACTGGAGAGTTGGAATGGACCTCAAGGGTTGTTTAGTACAACTTCCTGCCCTGAGTCAGAATACAATGTATCTAAAACTGATGGATGCTTATCCAGTCTTTTCTTTAAATCCTCCAGGGAAGGTGTGGCATGGTACAGCCACATGGGAACACTGGCCTTTTAAGGGGGGTAGCACCAGCCAGCATGAAGCTGGTATTGCTTGAGTCCCAGTTGCTGAAGTGAGAGGGGATCGTGCCTGGAGGCCTCATACCTGGGCTTGGGCATGGCTAAGTCAGTCCAAGGCCTAAAGCCTGAGCAGAGAGCTCAGTCAGTGGAGAGTGTTCAGACAGACAGACAGGAGCTCAGGTAGGACCCTGTCTCCAAGCAAGCCCAGCTCAGAGGCTGTTGCCTGAACTTTGAGGGCTTGCTGGGATGTAGGGGGGACTGTGTCTGACTCGCAGAGACTGTGGGTAGTGAGACCTACTAAAGAGACTATTCCTGGACTGATCAGATGGAGACTTGTATCTGTCCTGAGGCAGGATTGTGCCTGAGCAGAGGGGCTTATCCAGTGAAACCCTGGGCCTCTAAGAGCTAGACTGTATATTATTATTTATTATTATTATTAGCAGCTGATTCCCTGAAGAAGGTGACTTTATTGGGCTGCATCCTGCAAAGACTCACGTGAGGTACTCATGACCCTGCTACAGGAGGAGATTCCATATCTTCACTAGGCAGCTTGTTCTATTGTTGAAAGCTTCTAACTGTTAGAACATTTTTTCTAAAGTATCACCGGAACCTACCTTCCTAAAATTTAAACCAAAATTGCTTCTTGTTCTGTCCTCAGTGGCAATGGAGAACAAATGTTCTTTATCTTTTTAATGGCATCTTTTTAGTAGGTTAAAGTGTCCTTAACCTACTTTCCTCTAGGCTAAACATGAAACGCCCAATGTGGTGCTACCTATCTTTGAAATGAGTTAATGTGTATTATGCATATAGAAAAGTACATATAATTGTAAACAATACGAAATACAGGGACATTAGACAATGGAATTGGTAAAGCCCTGTATGTATTTATCCTACATCATTATATTTGTCTTAGCTCTTGAGGTGTGACTTGCAGGAGGCCTTAGGAAGCTAACGAGGAAGGTGTAAGATTTCAAATAATGTGGATTATTGTATTTTCTTCCTGAATCAAAGCAAGCATTTTGGATATTCCTGACATTTTGCCTTCTTTTTCCAACATTTGTTCAGAACTAAATAAACTTCCTTATCTTTGGGAGAGCAAAGAACAAACAGTATGCAATTTGCCTTGATGGAAGAGTCTGGGTAGTTTTTAATATTTAATATTAGGTGAAAGAAGAAAGCAAATGTCAGTTGGATCACCACAAGGTTAATTGGCTAGTGTATTTTCTTTCGGGTGGTGTTCTTTATACATCTCATGCCGTCAGCTTAACCCAGGGTTACTTGTTACATAGTGGATTCTGATATTCTTACTAATCCTGGGTAGCACCATACTCAATTCTCCTTTTTTTCACTATATAATGTATAGACTAACTGTTGCTTTGTTTATTTATACCAGCAGTCCCACTGGCACCTTGATGGAGTAATGCAAGCTGGAGTTGTTTTTATATATACAAAAGTGTTTGCATTTTGGCCCCATGTTTAGAAGCTTAAAAAACACCCAATTCTAATTTCGAGATGCAGCCTCTAAACATGGGGCCAAAAATGCAAACATCTGTAGGCACATCCTACAGACAAACTATTATATTATATTATTTGCTCCCATACTGAGTGTGGTGGAGTGGCCCCTTTAAGAGAACCAGAAAATACAGCTGAGGGGTGCCTGAGGGAACTGGCTGCAGCCGGCTGGGGCCTGGTGCGGAGGTTTTTGGTTCTCCTAATAAAGGGCTCATTCTGACATTTGCTTAATTCGCACAGCCGCCGCCGCGGCAACGTTCGATTTAAAGCAATGCGTACTTCCGGGTTGGTGTGAATGCACCTAGTGCGCACAATTCAGCGTTATGCGAACTGGTGAAGTGTGGTTTGAAAAGCTGCTCAAACCAAGGTTTCAAAAATTTGGCATAACGCTGAATTGTGCGCACTAGGTGCATTCACACCAACCTGGAAGTGTGCATTGCTTTAAATCGAACGTTGCCGCTGCCGCGGCTGTGCGAATTAAGCGAACATCTGAATGCCGCCAAAGACTGTTAAACTGCAGCCTCTGAAGTCTGCAGCCTCTGATTGGAGCCACTACATGGTGTCAGAGTATGTAAAGAGAACCTGTGCCTCCTCAGACAACAGAGGCACTAGCTTGCAGGGAAAGAGGGAGACAGAAACTGAGTGCTCATGCAAATGGATCATTTCAAGCCTCCAGAGCCACTTGCCCTGCACGGAAACATGGCAGAGAACTGGAGGCGCTGGGAACAATGCTTCAGCCTGTACCTGACAGCATCTGGAGTGAAGGAAGAGGCCAAGGAAACCATTTTGTTACACTGTATTGGGGAAGACGCCCTTGAGGTATTCAATACCTTTACTTTTCCTGAAGCTGAGGGCCCAACGGACATAGAGGAGATCTTTGCAAAATTCAGGGCTTACTGCAACCCATGCAGAAATGTGGTGTTTGAGAGGGACACATTCTGGACTCATAAATGGACCCTGGGAGACAGAATGGAGCAGTTCATCACTGAACTTAAAGTAAAAGCAAAGAATTGTGAGTTTAGCCCCACCATGAGTGAGATGATTCAGGATAAAATTGTTTTTAGCACCAAAGAGAAAAGACTGAAGGAGAGGCTCCTGCGAGATGCTGACCTCACACTTGAAAAAGCAGTGGATATATGTCGTGCAGCTGAGGCTACAAAGGCCCAGCTCCAAGCCATGGCGAAGCAGGGCAGCACTGTGGAGAGGGAATTGAATGCAGTAACTGCATGTGAATGTGTCCAAGGCCGTTTTTAGACGCGCAGCGGGGATCAGGTGCGGGAGTGGCGAAACAGCCGCGGCGCTGTTTTACACGAACCGGAAGCGGAAGTTGTGCGCGTGATCAGCGGCCACGCATTCTTTGCCGACCGCGATCGAACCGGCCTGCTGCTCCCGCGTCTGATCCCAGCGCACGTCTAAAAACGGCCCAAGAGCAGACCCCGCTAGAAATGTTGAAATGGTCAAGGTGCTGCCAAAGCAATGGGAAAACCTGAGCCAACACAGGATTTACCCACGCTGTGAAAAGGTGCATGCCCCACGATGTTGCCCAGCATATGGGAAGGCCTGTTATAAGTGTGGGACCCAGAATCATTTTGCCAGGGTATGCAAAGCAGAGCTCAAGCAGTCCCAGAAGGAGCAATCAAAATGTAAGGTGTATGAACTGGACATGGGCAGTTTATTTGTAGGTGCTGTGACCCAGGCAAACCCCAAGCAGGCTACAAGCCATGGGGATGGATGGTATGCTGAACTCAACCTGAAGGGACTCCCAGTAACGTTCAAACTGGACACAGGAGCAGAGGCCAATGTCCTGCCACTTTGGATATTCAGAGAAATTCCTGGAAAAAATAAACTCTCCAAATGCCAGGTGACAGTTGTAGCCTTTGGAGGAACCAGGATACGGCCCCTAGGAACAGCTGACATTGAGTGTCAAGTTCAAGGAAAAGATACCAGCTTATCATTCTTCGTGACTGATATTTCTTCACTCCCAATATTAGGCAGAAAAGCATGCAAGACCCTGAACCTAATCTGCTTGGTTGATTCCCTAGATGCAAATGAGCCTTCCACAAAGGAAAGCCTACTTACATCCTACTCAGATATATTTGAGGACCTTGGAGAGTTTGAGGAAGAGGATCACATCCACACAGATCCTAAAGCAGTACCTGTCATACATGGACTCCTCCTCTCGATCATACTCTTCTTCTTGATCTGTACCTCATCCTTAGGCAAACTCATTGCCTCCCATGGCTTCCAATACCACCTCTATGCTGATGACACTCAACTTTATCTCTCTACTCCTTCTCTCTCTCCCTCTGTTCAAGCTCGTCTCATCAACTGTCTCTCTGACATCTCTACCTGGATGTCTCAACGTCAACTCAAACTCAACATGGCTAAAACTGAACTCCTTATCTTCCCCCCTCATCCTTCCTCTCTGTCAATAATTATTGATGGAGTCACCATCCTGCCTGTCCCCCAAGCCCGTAGCCTAGACTTCATCTTTGACTCACTCCTTTCTTTTAAACCCTACATTGACTCTGTTGCTAAATCCTGTTGCTTCTCCCTCCATAACATTGCTAAGATTCGCCCTTTTCTCTCTGTCTCGTCTGCCAAAACTCTTGTTCATGCTCTGGTCATCTCTTGCCTCGATTACTGTAACCTCCTTCTTTCTGTCCTTTCCCTGTCTCACCTTTCTCCCCTCATCTCTGCACTTATCACCCTCCATACTCCAACCCGTCCACTTCGCTCCTCCTCTGTCCCTTCTCTCACCCTTCCACACCTTTCCTGCTCCCCTAAGCACCTTCGTCCCTTCTCACTTACTGCCCTCCATGCCTGGAACTCCCTCCCTGTCCACATCCGCCTTGCCCCCTCCCTTCATACCTTCAAATCTTTCCTTAAAACTCACCTCTTTCGCTCTGCTCTGTCTGACTCTTTATCCTGCTGAGCCACTATTTCCTATACCTGCTGTCTGTTTACCCTTATCCTTGCTACATGGACCTGCCTGCTGTCATTCTCATCATAACCAAGTCAAGTACGTGCACCTGAGACCTCGCATCTTCATTAATGTTAGACCCCTTGTCTCTCCCTCTGTTCCCCTTCCTAAGTCTCTCCCCCAGCTCCTGTCTCTCAGATTGTAAGCCCTAGGGGCAGGGACCGTGTCTATTTTATTTCTTTGTAAAGTGCCAGGTACACTGCTGGTGCTATATAAATGTTTGTTAATAATAATAATAATAATAATAATAAATAATGGATGTTGAAAGATTCCCCTCACAGTACTCGACAGATTGAAGGATGCCTTACCACCAGATTGAACAGGCAGAAGTCATATCCAGAGTCACAGGACTGACAGACTGGGTCAACAGCCTAGTAATAACAGAGAAAAAGAATGGAAAATTCCAGGTATGCCTAGATCCCTGGGATCTGAACAAAGCAGTCTGCAGGCAACACCACAATATACCCACGACAGAGGAAGTTCTGAGCCGCCTGGCAGGCAAGACAATCTTCACCATCCTTGATGAAAAGGATGGATATTGGCAAATAAAACTGGATGAAGAGTCATCACGTCTGTGCACATTCAATGCTCCTTGGGGGAGATATCAGTTTCACCGCATGCCGTTCGGAATAAAATCTGCTAGTGAAGTCTTCCAACAAAAGAATGAGGAAGCCTTTTGTCACATACACGGAGTGAGTATAATAGCAGATTATATGATCATAGCCGCAGGGACAGCATGACCAAATTCTTCGTCAAGTCATGGAAACTGCACGTGCAAAAACGATTAAGTTCAACAAAGAGAAGATTCAGTTCAAAATAACTTCTGTGAAATATATGGGTTATGTAGTGACTGCTCAAGGAGTCAGGCCTGATGAGGACAAAGTCAGAGCCATTCAAGACATGGCTCCCCCACAAGATAAGCAAGGTATACTCAGGTTCTTGGGCTCAGTACGATATCTATCACAGTACATCCCAAACGAAGCAAATCTCATGGCCCCTTTGAGGAACCTGCTAAAGAACAATATTCTGTTTCAGTGGATGCCAGAACACCAGAACACCTTTGATGCAGTGAAACGTCAGCTGTGCCAGGCCCCTGTGCTTCAGTATTTTGATGTGACCAAGCCAATAATAGTTCAAGCTGATGCTGCAAAGGATGGCTTAGGAGCATGCTTGATGCAAGATGACAGACCTGTGTCTTATGCTTCAAGAGCACTTAGTACTTCGGAGCAAAATTATGTGTAGATTGAGAAAGAACTTCTTGCAGTTTTATATGCCATGTGTAAGCTTCACCAATATGTGTTTGGCCAAAATGTCTTGGTTCAAACTGATCATAAGTCCCTGGAAGCAATCTTTAAGAAGCCAATAGCCAGTGCACCAGCTCGCTTGCAAAGAATGCTGCTACAACTCCAACGGTACGACCTCACTGTGGAATACACACCTGGCAACTAGATGTACCTTGCAGATACACTCTCCTGAGCTATTTGTAGATCCCCCCTCAGATGACTGTGACTCACTAGATGAGGAGAGAGTAATACATGGACTGACCATTCTGGCTATGGGATCTAATGAAACAACTGCCATTAAGGAAGCCACTAAAAATGATTCCCAGCTCCAAGAAGTGAAGGCCCTTACACAGAAGGGATGGCCAAAATACTTGAGAGACGTTCCCCCTGCAACAAAACCTTACTGGCCTTTAAGGGATCCGCTGCATTGTCAGGATGACATCCTTTTCATAGGGGAACGTGTAGTGATCCCCAAGTCCCAAAGAAAAGCAGTATTATATCGACTGCATGAAGCTCATCAGGGTGTTCACAGAGCCAGGTCCAGGGCAAAGGCTATAATGTACTGGCCAGGTATGTCCAGAGATATTGAAACACTTGTTGAAAGATATTCCGTGTGTACACAACATAGTTGCAGCAATCAAAAAGAGCCACTGCTGCCCCATGAGGTACCTGATCTGCCATGGGAAAAGCTGGGCATTGACTTGTTTGAATATCGGTCTTGCCCATTCCTCCTTGCAGTTGACTACTTCTCAAAGTATCCAGAAGTATTAAGGCTCCCAGACAAGACAGCCAGAACAGTGATTGCCAAATTAAAAAGTGTGTTTCCTTGGCATGGCATCCCTCAGATAGTTGTAAGTGACCATGTCCCATTTGCAAGCCTTGAGTTCCAAAGGTTTGCCCAGGAGTGGGGTTTTGAGCAATGCCTCAACAGTCTGGGATATCCTCAGTCCAAGAGAATGGCTGAAAGGGCAATACAGTCAGTGAAGGCTCTGCTAAAGAAAGCAGAGGCTTTTGGAAGCGACTCGCACTTAGCCCTGATGGAATACTGCAATACACCAGTGACTGGCATGCCATACTCGCCAGCACAGATGCTGATGGGGAGGATGCTCAGAGGGAGACTCTCAGTGACAGAAGCCTTGCTGAGACCAAAAACCCACTATGAGGTAAAGGCAGGTCTGCAGAAGGCTCAGAACACACAAAAGAGGTTCTACAACCATACTGCAAAACCACTTAAGGAGTTAAAGGATGGAGACCTGGTCAGGATGGAGACGAGTGCTGGTTGGATGTCTGCCATTGTGGAGAAAAGACACATACACCCTTGATCATATCAAGTGGTAACTCCTGAAGGTTTCTGATACCACTGAAACAGGAGGCATTTGAAAGCAAGGGGTGAGATACCAGAGCAAGATGAAAGGGAGCAGCCCAAGCAGGATGAGTCCAGCATCAGAAAAGGGCAGCTGAGTGAACCTAAGAATGCCTCAGAGGCAGAGATCACTGAACAGGACAACACAGGAACTGAAAGTGGTGATTCAGCTGAGGTAGAGGCTCCAGGGACCCAGATGACATTCCGCGGAAGGGATATTAATAGGGGTGGGAAAACCGGATCTTCCGGTATCCGATAATGCCAGTACTGGGTGTACCGGCATTATCGGATTCAACCTGGTAATCCGGGCCGTTTCCCGGATTCCCGGTACCGGATTTTTTTACATTGCGGCCATTCAAATGAATGTTCGCAGTGTAAAAAAAACACACCCACAAAAAAACCGCGTTTCCCTCCCCCTCCCAGGCTGCGCGGGTGGAAGGGGGACACCACCTGCCCAGCCTGGATTTAAACAAAAAAATTCCCCTGAGTGTCCCACTGCAGCTCTGAGCCGCCGCCAGCAACCCAGAGCCAGCCCCAGCCCCAGCCCCAGCGGCTGTCCCAGCAGCAGCCGGTAAGTATACTGTATGATCCCTGGGGGGGGG
>QEPC01000347.1:350891-391923 GCA_003113815.1 Sphenodon punctatus
ATCCACAGAGTGGCCATCCACGTCCAGGGTTAACTCCCTCAGAGCCTCCTGGAACCGCTGTGGTTCCATCAGCCTCCGAGGGCGGACCATCCTAAGTGGTCCCTTCCCCTTCTGGAGGGGGTGCGCTAGAAGACCGGCCTGAAGTTAGAAGTTCACCCCTCCTAAAGGGGGCGTGCTTCCCAGCCTGCGCCGCGCCGTTTTCGCGCCTCTTCGGGTGGTTGCCAGGCAACCAGTTCTCATCACGGCCAGCCCTCTAAAGGGTCTGTGCCACAGCGGCTTCGTCTCTGCTCCTGGGGGGTGGGGGGCGCTACCAATTCCCCATCGCCGCCATTTTGCGACGAAGGGGACTTTCCCAGACTAGGGTGGACTTACAGAGGCAGTTGACTGCCCTGGGTAATTTCTGCGAATGCAATAGGTTGTGTGTGAACCATCGTAAAACTAAGATGTTAGTCTTTGGGAAGGGGAAAAAAAATATTGGTGGCAGATAAATGGAGTAGATATTGCCCAGGCTTTTACGTATAAGTACCTTGGCATTTTGTTTCAGGCCTCTCTCCGGTGAACCGACCATAAAAATCTGGCCACTGCTCGGGGCCAAGGGATGTATTTCCACCTTGTTGCGCTTTTTTTGTAAGAGGACTGGTGGTTTTCTGATCCCAGCCCTTAGGATGTTGGAAGTAAAGACCAAGGCCCAACTTCTTTAGGGGGCTGCTATCTGGGCCATTCAGCAACCACAGGACTTAGATGTCCTGCAGGCAAGCTTTTTGCGTGCGCTGTTGCAAATCCTTAATTTTGTCCCTTCTGCTGCTGTCCGATTGGAAACTGGTCAGTTTCCTTGGAGCACAGTGCCTTGGAAGCAAGCTGCTGCTTTATGGCTCTGTATTAACTCAGCGCAACATGTGAACGCCGGCTTTTTTTTCTATCTATGAGAGGACCCATATAAGAGCTTTTGGAGCAAGGCAATCATAACTAAAATCTGCTCCTTGTGCCTCTCTCCCCCTGAGCTGCTGTTAAAGGATTTGGGGGCTGCCAAGGTGGAGATTTCTGGAAAATTTTTTTATCTAAGTAGACAGGAGGATTTTGCCATTATTTCTGCGTGTAAGTCATTGGCTCATTATTCCGAGTTTAGTCTGAAACAGGCGGTGCCAGCCGATTACCTCCTATTTTCCTGCTCATAGAATAAAATCTATTTGTTGAAGGGTCCACGGGCTAGGTGCAATGCTTTACCCTCCCGGGTTTTGGAGGGGTGGTATGGTGGACTGCCTTTCCAGCTGAGACTCTGCCCTTATGATAGACTTTTGACCGAATCTGTCGAGCATATATTCTGTGATTGCCATCTCTATGACTCTTCAAGGACTCTCTGGCTGGCTAAGTTTAAGAACAAACTGCCAGGTAGATCCCCTCGGGAACTTGTGAGATTCTTCCTGGCAGAATGCAAGCCCAAAATTACCCATGCTGCAATGTCTTTATTAATAGATGTTTTTCAGATCAGAGGAAGATTTTTGGCTAGCAGGCCCCTAAATGACTAGGGGCTCTGTATATGCCCAATATTGCATTCCATAATTTCATTTACTTTGTCCTTTGTCCAACGGGATACTGTTATGGTTTTTGTATATTTAAATGTTTTATATTGTTCTATTTTGACGTGTTCTCTTCTGTCTGGTTTTGCTATGGCCAACGGCTACGCAATAATAAATAATTTGAATTTGAATCTGAGTACTTGACTTTGAAGGGGTTGATCTGTTGTTGTAACCATAAATCTGTTCACATGCTAGGCCAGAAGGTGTGGAACAGACTGTTAACCCACATACTTCTCTTCCCTACATAAAACCAGGTGTGTAAATCTATGGGTGTTTTCAGATGTTATGCTGACTGTGAGTATCAGGTATGAAACTCACAGTTACATAATGTTTGTTAGCACCCAGCTAGGCGTGGGCAATTCACTTGCCCCTCAGGGTGGGCTGCATTTACCTTTGTGCCCACTGTGTGGGGCAGGAACCTGTACATTGCTGTTCTGACATGGGGACAGTAGCAAGTGGGGAGAGCACAGCTGCTGCTGCACTCTTCCCTTTTGTCACCTCAACCCCACGCTCAGGGCCGACCCTACCGCGGGGCAGCTCGGGGTGACTGCCCTGGGCCCCGCTCCTGGGGGGCCCCCACATTCAGGGTCCCCAGCTCCCAAGCTGACAGTGACCTGGAGCTGGGGACCCCAAGCGCGGGCCCCCCTGCTGTCTCCGACTGTCAGGCAGTGGAAGGGTCCAGCAGGAGTGAGGGAGAGGCAGAGGCCCTGCCTCTCCCACACTCCATGCCCCCCCTCCCCTGCCTGTCAGTCTCTCAGCCAGGGAAAATGTGGGTGAGGTGGGACCTCTGCCTCTCCCTCATTTCCCTTGGACGAGACTGTGACAGGCAGTGGGGGGGGGGGGGGGCAATGGAACTTCCGGTGGCGGCGGGCAATGCAGTGGCAGATTTAATCTGGGGGCCAGGCGAGGCCGGTGGTGGAGGCGGTGGCAGTGGATCAGGTAAGTGATCCGATGGCTGGGCTTGGGGATGGGCAGAGGGGAATACCCCTCCTGCCATCCCTGAGCCCAGGCCTGGGTAGTGCATTGCCCCCAGACCAAGCCAGGGAGCGCCCCCTGAGCCAGGGAGTGCCCGCCAGCCGCCGCCTTTGTTCTCCACCCTGGGCCCCACATATGCTAAGGCTGGCCCTGCCCACGTTCTTACTAGATCCCATTGGGGAGCAATGGTGGCATGAGTGACAGTGTGGCAGGTGCCAGTGAGTGGTGACAATGGGTGTTTTCAGATGGACAGAGAGCAGGCTAGAATCCCAGAGCAGACGCGTGGGTGATCCAGACAAGCTTCACGCACCGACAGGTTTGCCTGACTTTGGCAGCAAACACGCCTTCCACCTTCTCCAGGAAAGCCCTGGCTTGGGAACACATGGACAGGTGAGCCAACTGTACGTTTTGGCCCTGTGGTTTGCTCTGGTAACCATGGCAATGTGACACAGTGGCAGCAGCTGCTCTGTCCGTCTACGATACAGGCATCTATGATACAGGCAGGACCATGTTTGACTGGGGCTTGTGGGCCTATTTAGATGGACAGGGGTTCGGCGTTTGCCTGTTGCTTGGCACTGAGCGACCACGGCTTTATGCCGAAGTCCGCCAAGAGTCAGGGGCCGCCACCGAGCCCGGTTACATTTCCCCCCATTCCTCTTGTTCGGCCACCCACTCTCGCCACTCTCTACTCTCCTGGGGTGAACAGCTGCCTTAGGAACCCTTGTCTTGCACTGCTGCAGTCCGGCGGTCGACCCTCCCCCCAGCACTGGGGGCCGCAGTTTGAATTTCCAGGGGCCGCACTCAGCGGCTGCCTAGATCAGCTGCTTAGTGCTTCCAGCTCCAGCTGGAAGCAGTTGATCTAGGTGGTGTCTGGCGGCTGTGGGAAATTTGAGCTGCGGCCCGCAGTGCCAAGTGGTGGGTGGAACACTGGACTGCAGCAGAGCAAGACATGGCCTCCTATCCAGGGAGAGTAGAGAGCGGCGGGAGTGGGAGGCCCGCCAGAAGCCGCCCCAGCCACCGCTGAGCCATAGGTATGGGGGGAAGTGGGAGGGGATGGAGGGAGGGCTTGCTCGGGGGGGAGGAGGACGCTGTCACTCTGCACAGTTGAGGGGGCATGCATGGACCTAATTATGGGATTAGGAGGCACAATGGTTATGGGGTGAGGGCATCTGATTATTGAGGGCACAAATGAACTGGTTATATGGGTGGGAAGCAGAGTGACTTTATGGGGGCACAAATGAACTGGTTATATGGGTGGGGGGCAGCATGAATTTATGGGGGCACAAATGAACTGGTTATATGGGTAGGGGAAGCAATGTGAATTGATTATGGGGGCACAAATGAACTGGTTATATATCTAGAATAATGTCTTTTTGTATGGTATTATGTACTTAATAGGCTGCATTTTGAGGTGTCTTGTGTGTTTGATTGTGGCTTGGCCATTTGGAATTTAGTGCTCTGCATGTGCGCTTTATTATTTGCTTTCTGCTTGTGGAATGCTTGTAGTTGGAATTGTGGGAAACACCCAGTTGTAATCCATCATTGAGGGTGCAGTGACCACAGACAACCTCCATTTTGAGGAAGGGCAAAAGTACCGTTAAAGTTAATTTGCATGCATGTGAGCTGGACAGCGCCCCTAGTCCGGCTGGAGACAAAGGAGATGGGGGGGCGGCATCTTGACTTCTTGGCCAGGGGCTCATTCTACTCTAGCTATGCCCCTGCTGTTGCTGTGGGTTTGGCCAGCTCCTTCAGCGAGGTGTGCTCTGGGATCTTCTGGAGCACGCCCTGAGGGGCTGCCCCAGAGAACATAAGAACATAAGTAGTGCCATATTGAGTCAGACCAATGGTGCATCAAGCCTATCATCCTGTCTTCCGACAGTGGCCAATCTCGATCGCATGGGAGAAGAACTAACACTCACAATGGGTAATCCATTCCCCGTTGTTCACTCCCAGCTCCCGACAGTAAGAAGTTCATCCTGTAAGCTACTTGGTTAATATCCATTAATGGACCTACTCTCTAAGAACTTATCCAGTCCTTTTTTAAACCCAGCTATACTTCTGGCCCTGACAGCATCCTCTGGCAACAAATTCTATAGGTTAATTATGCATTGAGTGAAAAAGTACTTCCTTTTATTTGTTTTAAATCTGCCAGAAGCTAGTTTCATGGAGTGTCCCCTAGTTTTAGTACTATTTGAGAGGGTAAATAACCATTACCTATCTACCATACTATACCACTCAAGATTTTACAAACCTTTATCCTGTCCCCGCTCAGTCTTCTCTAAGCTGAAGAGACCCAGCTTGTCAAGCCTCTCTTTGTACGGAGGCCGTTCCATATCCTTTATCATCCTCGTTGCCCTTCTCTGTACCCTTTCTAGTTCAGCTATATCTTTTTTTAGATGGGGCGACCAGAACTGCACACCATATTCCAAGTGCGGTCGCACCATCGATTTATATAGAGGCATTATGACATCTTTTGTTTTATTCTCTATCCCTTTGCAAATAACTCCTAACATTCTGTTTGCTTTATTGACTGCTGCTGCACATTGGGCTGAGGATTTCAGTGTATTGTTCACAATCACTCCCAGATCCTTTTCCTGAGTGGTAACTCCTAACTTAGTATCCAGGATTGTGTACTCATAGTTTAGGTTATTTTTCCCTATGTGCATCACTTTGCACTTGTTCACATTAAATCTCATCTGCCATTTAGATGTCCAGGCACCCAGTCTCATAAGATCCTGTTGCAGTTCTTCACTATCTACTCGTGTTTTAACTACCTTGAAAAAATTGGTGTCATCTGCAAATTTGATAACCTCACTCTTAACGCTCTTTTCCAGATCATTAATGAATACATAAAACAGCACCTGTCCCAATACAGATCCTTGGGGCACACCACTTTTTACATAGCTCCATTGTGAAAACTAACCAGTCCTACCCTTTGCTTCCTATAAGAACATAAGAAGTGTCATACTGGGTCAGGCCAATGGTCCATCTAGCCCAGCAATCTGTCTCCGACAGTGGACAATCACGGTGGCTTGGGAGAAGCACCCAACAAGTCACAATGGGGGCTCCATTCCCTGTTATTTCCCCCCAGCTCCCGTCATGTTCCCTGATCCTGTCTGGCTAATAGCTGCTAATGGACCTATCTTCCAGAAACTTATTCAAACCTCTTTTAAACTCAGCTATAGTACTGGCCCTTAACACAGCCTCTGGCAGTAGATTCCACAACCCAATTATACACTGAGTGAAAAAATATTGTCTTCTTTTTGTTTTAAACTTGCCACCCATGAGTTTCATGGAGTGTCCCCTAGTTCTAGTACTAGCTCAGAGGGCAAAAAAGTGCTCCTTGTTTATTAGTTCCACCCCACTCATGATTTTATAGACCTCTATCCTATCCCCTCTCAGTAGTCTCTTCTCCAAACTGAAGAGCCCCAACCTACCAAGTCTCTCCTAATACTGGAGCCCTTCCATGCCCTTGAGCATTTTTGTTGTCCTCTGTACCCTTTCTAGTTCAGGTATGTCTTTTTTGAGATGGGGCGACCAGAACTGCACACAATATTTGAGGTGCGGTCGCACCATTGATTTGTATAGAGGCATTATGACGTTCTCAGTTTTATTCTCTATCCCCTTCCGATTAATTCCTAACATTCTGTTTGCTTTTTTGACTGCTGCTGCACACTGCGTTGTGGATTTCATTGTATTGTCCACAACCACCCCCAGATCCTTTTCCTGAGTGGTAACTCCTAGCTTAGTACCCAGCATTGTGTACGCCTAGTTTGGATTATTTTTCCCTATGTGCAGCACTTTGCACTTGTCCACATTAAATCTCACTTGCCATTTAGATGCCGAGGCACCCAGTGTCGTGAGATCCTAATGCAGTTCTTCACAGCCTGCTCGTGTTTTAACTACCTTGAATAACTTGGTGTCGTCTGTAAATTTGTTCACCTCACTCTTAACACCCTTTTCCAAATCATTAACGAATACATTAAACAGCACCGGTCCCAATACAGATCCCTGAGGCACAACATTTTTTACATCTCTCCATTGTGAAAATTGATAATTTAGTCCTACCCTTTGCTTTCTATCTTTCAGCCAGTTTCTGATCCATAGTAAGACACTATCTCCTATCCCATGACTTTTTAATTTTCTCAAAAGTCTCTCATGAGGGATCTTTCTGTAAATCCAGGTACATGATATCTATCGGATCTCCCTTGTCCACATGCTTATTTACACCCTAAAAGAATTCCAACAGATTAGTGAGGCATGACTTACCTTTGCTAAATCCATGTTGACTTTTCCCCATTAAGCCATGTTTATCAACATACCCAGCAATTCTGTTTTTAATGATAGTTTCCAGTTTCCACCATTTTGCCCAGCACAGACATCAAGCTTACTGATCTGCAGTTTGCAGGATAACCTCTGGATTCTTTTTTAAATATCAGGGTTACATTTGCCACCCTCCAGTCCTCAGGTTGTTCTCTGGCAAGCAACCCAGCTTCTGGACTAACCTGCTTCTTTACAGCTGAATTATAAAATGAAGTTCTTGTGATTTAATTGAAGTGATGACCAGCACAGGGAATGGGGCCAGGCAACCATTAAAGAAAGCCAAGTAAACCATTGCTAGATTATTATTATTATGGGGGGTGGGGGGTTGTTGTTGTTTCCAATCCTGAAATGGCCAAGATCAGCCTTTCCTGGTCTTTCATGTTTTAGGGTGAATGCTCCTGGGAACTCAGCTACCCCTTTAACTTAATTGCCAGGGCTGAACTCTGGCTAGCTCCCCCCACCCCACCCCATTAAGCCCTGCCAGTTCTGTAACACAAATTTTGATTGCCAGTTGAGGAACAAAGTGAGCAGGGTCTACACTGTTGTAGAAATTTCCCTCCCATCTCAGCTAGACTGGAGTTAAGTAGTTTAGCAGCCTTGTCCCTTGTCATGTCTCAGCCTCCAAGATATATTCTGGCCCATTCAAGGGGCTTAGCCTCCCAGTTTGGGAACCAATGGATTAACATTCGCCACATTCGCACCGTTAGCGGCAGGCCCCAGGAGTGCTCCACTGCACTCTCTTGGGTGTTTGCCGGCAAAGCCGCACGGGGAAGAGGGGCTTTCACACCGGCCAAACCCCGTGCATATTTTGGCTTCTGGATTCTCTCCTGGAGCCAAAATATGCGTGGACTGGCCTGCTGCTGAAGGTGTGGATGTGGTCAGCTCACAGTCACTGGGGCTGAGTCGGGAGCTGCTCTGTTCTGTCTGGTTGTAGGTGTCTTGGCAGAGCACTTGTAAGCACATTAATTCTCCTCTGGCTGGACTTGCTGCCTCCACTGGTTAGACGTGGGTTTCTGAGGACAGAAGCAGAGGAAAGGGTTGCATCAATCCCTGTATTCCCAGAGGTGTGCTATGCTCTGCTCAAACCTAGCGTCTGGTAAAGAGCTGGAGAGGTGAAGTACTGTGCTCATTTGTGCACCATTGAAGTGTGTGTGTGTGTGTGTGGGGGGGGGGAACAGGACGGGACGGGGGACTGTGCTTGGTAAATTGTGAAAGGGCATTCTTGAGAATGAAAGAACTTAGAACATGAAATTTGTTAGAAGACTTTATAAAAGATTTTATTTATTATTTTTAAAAAAGAGAATGATGAAGCTATAAAAGTACTGTTTGGGGGGGAATGAGATGAATGTTGATCAGATTCATGTTTTCGTTTAATGTTCACACAGATATATGCTAAGCACAACTTTAAAAGGACTTTGTATTTCCTTGATCATCTCTGTGGAGTACTGCTGCAGTCTTGTTCTCTGCTCTTGAGGGATTCAGTTCCATGCACTGGGGCCAGCATTCTGTTCTCTGTTTTTTGAACGTAAAAATTCTGGCATTGATTCCTGGGAATATGGAGAGAAAATATCTCAGAATGTTTCAGTCGTCCAAGAACACGGAGACAT
Organism: Sphenodon punctatus; assembly: GCA_003113815.1. Lineage (NCBI taxonomy): Eukaryota > Metazoa > Chordata > Lepidosauria > Sphenodontia > Sphenodontidae > Sphenodon > Sphenodon punctatus. The sequence continues at coordinate 359,374 of QEPC01000347.1, forward strand.
CTGAGAGCTCCTTTCTGTTTGAGTTCAGCAGTAGTAGCAGCAGCAGAGCATCTTGTAATGCTTTTTGGGCCATTCTGAGTGATGGATAAGACTACAGAGAATTGTGAGTCCATGGGAATAACACAGACAAAGCCATAAACAGGATTTAAAAATAAATGACATTCTTTCTCTGTTTCTATTTTTTCCCATGGTGTCAAATAATCATATAAATGATCTCTGAACGTGATATACACATCAGGATGTCATGGTATCAGGGTATTCATTACTGGCATGATAATCCTGGCTGCCGTTCTGACTTCTAAATCCTGGAATGAAATAAACAGTGTTATGAAAGAGAAAAATAACGTGATTTTAAGTCTTCCTTTTAGTTTATAGGGTGTATATTTATCTTTGCTAAGGACTATGATGGAACTTTTCAGACTAAGGTACCATGTAATGAGAGAGGGGATAAGGGTATTGCAATTCAGATCTTTGTCTGGCAGAGGTAAAAGAACGTTACAAAAACCAACCCATTGATTTTAAGCAATACAACTTCAGTTTTGTAATTAGGTTTGCTTCAGACACAATGCCTGAGTACTCCATTGAAGCAAACAATACGGACTCGGAGCATTGTTATAACAGATGCAGCATCGTTCAGGATTTATGAACCCGTCTAAGACAACTTGTGTAACTTAAAAACGGCATGAAATATATCTTTTGCCCCTAGAAATTTCAATCCAGTGCTTAAGAGAATTGGCATCTCTGCATGGCACAACTCCAGGATGTAATGTCTAGGCATATACCATGGAACCCAAGGTCAGTAATTCTGTAGCAGCCAAGAGAAGACAGAATTGTACTTCCCACTGTTATGGCATAATCTGTAATGGCATAATTTAATACACCACGAGCTCTTAAAGAATGACATTCAAATTTGGCTTTCTTGTTGAATTGGAAAAATGATGCATCACATGCTAATTAAAAACAAATTTGGCTTCATTTATAAGAAGCTAGTTTTGTTAAGTAAACTCATTAAAAAAACCTCTGCGTTTGATTGTGAGTTGCTACTGTTGAATGAAACTTTGTGAAAAATCAGACTTTGGTTGATTTTTTTTTGGTGTTAGTTTGGTTGATTTGTTTTAAAAAGTATTTTATTTATTAGGCATGTGCCTTGCCTGCTAATAGGAGGATAACACTTAATGGGGTATTTTCTCCTTTTGTTACTTCATTGATTACATATTTACAATGGTCAGCTACTGATGCTGCTGTCTCCAAACCATTTAAAGTAGTCCCATTGAAATGAGTGAGACTACTTCAGAGTAAGAGGTTTGAGGATTCCTTGTCTTCTGTGTACTGAACTAAGCTTATGCTTAGTTATTGTTATGCTGAGCAGGTCTGCTAATTTATGCAGGATGACGGAAATACCTGAGGCACAGATGTTTAAGGTTCCATCAGCAGAAATAAAAGCTAGTTTAGGTCCGGTTAGCAATCTCTCTCTTGGAGAGTTTCATAACAAATTCTTAGGGCTTGCTTCAATGGCGTAGCACGGCTACAGTGGGCCTGTGGTCATGTCCCAGTCATGGGCCCCTGAAGAGCAAGTGAGCAGGGTCTTCCAAAGCAGCTCCCACCAAGCCTCAGCCTCTCCCTGCAAAGGTGCCGACTTAGGGTGCTTGCGCACGTTATCGTGCCGGAGAATCTAATGAGAAGCAAATCCCCGGCAGGAAAATTAATGTGAGGCTTTGAACATGGGCGTTTGGTTAAAAGCATCACTTAATGCGTCTCATGTTATTTTCAATCATGAAAGACGGGGCTGGATTTTTATGCCCTGTCTTTCGTGATTGAAAATAATGGGAGATACGTTAAATGACACTTTTAACCATGCGCTCACATTCAAAGCCTCATGTTAATTTCCCTGCCGGGGGATTGCTTCTCATTAGATCCCCTCCGCTGCAGTAATGTGGCAAGCAGCCTCAGTTCAAACAAGTCTACCTGGAGTGGCAGCAACCAAGACACATGAGGCCTGGGTTCTGTAGAGTCCAGCTATGTTGGGTCTGGGCTTGGGTAAGGTCCAATGCAATTGGGTTTGGGCCCCAAATTTCTCTGGGCCAAATTTCTGGCTTGTTGGGGCTCTAGCCCAAATCCCAGAAACATATGTACAATCCCACTACAAATGTTTAATGGATTTTCAGGATTGGGGTTTTTATTAATTAATTGTTTTAGAGTGTACTTAATCCCACACAATCCTTATGCACCATCGCTTACTGAACACATGTCTTTATGGGTAAAGAATCCAAGATTGCCAGTCTCATCTGAGTAAGTATCTCCTCCTGCTAACAGCCTGTGGGCATGACAGAAGCAATCCTCTGTGTCGTGTGGCCTGATTTTTCCAGTGCTTTGCACATGGTGAACTCATTTACATCTGTGATAATGACAGCTGGTCAAAATGATTTGAAGGGAAAAACATGGGAAAGATGTCTATTTATTAATAAATTGAAATAATTATAAAACTGCCCCGCTCCTTGTTCTGTAGAACTTTTGGTTAATATTGATTTATTTATTTACATTTATTCCCCAAAGAGTCAGGGCAGCTTACAAAAGCATAAAATACAATTTAAATACATTTTTAAAATGTTAGGCAAAATTTTTTAGGCAGTAGAAAGCTACAACATTTCAGATGCTTCATTCCAAGGTTTCAGTACATTTTGGCAGTAGGAATCTAAAAATGTTTATTTCTCTGTAACTGAATAACTTGAAATGGAGACAAAGCAGTTCAAATAATATCTTTTATTGGAGCAACTTCTACTGGTGAGAATATGCAAGCTTTCAAGCCACACCGGGCCCTTCCTCAGGCATGTAGTGTAGCCAGTCAGAAATATATGAAATGAGCAAATGAAGGACAGGTCTATATGAGGAAGCACGGAATGACATGGGTGGGAGTGGATAAGACAAGTTAATCGGTGCGTGTATGGGTTAGACAGGGAGACAAGAGAGAGAGAGAAGTTGGTCGTATCATTTGAACTAATTTGACTCCGTCTCTTGCATTTGGGACTAACATAGCAACCATATTGGGTGAAGCCACATGAGATGTTACTGTGAGTTGGGAAGCCTTACCAGAATTTGGGCAACATTGCCATGAAATGCTGTGGCTTGTATGCCCAGCATCCGCCAGATGTTCACCCTGGATGGCCAGCTGGCTGCTATGCCCTGTGTCCTTGGAAAAGGGTCAAAGAACACAGGGCATAGCAGTCTTACCCAAAGTAGGATAAGGCTTCCCAACTCATGGTAGTGCACTGCTGCTTGTGGGCCCAGTCCCATCTGCCCTGCTGGCTTTAAGTGTGAGCAATGCTGCCATTCCCGCATGGCTACATCATGGTCAGGGCAAGATAGGGTGGGTGTGGTGGGTCTTCACCCGTGCATATGGCTGGTGCCTTGGCCTGCCCCAGGGCATGGTGGGATGGCCAACAGTAGCCCCCTTGCCTTTTCCCCCGCAGATTGGCAGACCATCTGTTCTGCTCCCTGCACCGTCTCCTCAGCGTGGCAGCTGAAATTGCCTGCCCCAGAGCGCATGGGGATTGGTCCTGGCTGGGCTCATCTGGCTGCCCGCACTCTCTGTAGACCGAATATTTTGACACCTCTAATTTTGCAGTCAACAATATTTAGTTACTCATTTCTGGTTAGAACACAGAATAAATATTGGGGTATTGAGAAAAATGAAAATAGTTCCACTTTGAAAGATTTGGATTGAAAATATTTTCACAAATTTCCTCCCTTTGATATTTTCTACCCCAGACACGACAAGTACAGGTGCTACTTTACTTGGTTCTGGTCAGGTGTCGCCTGAAGTACTGTGATCAGTTTGGGGCACCACACTCAAGAAGGATCTTGACAATTTGAGAGGATTCAGAGGAGAGCGACAGATAATAAAGGGACTAGAATGGAAATCATACTAAGAAAGGCTGAAAGAACTGGCTTTGATTAACCTAGGCTTTTTTCACATGAGATGCGCCCCCCCCACCCCCCGTGGGCGACTGTGTGGGCAAGGGTGACAGCAAGTGGGGATGGGTGTGTGTGTGTGTGCGCTTCCATGTTCCACCCACTTCCACCCATCACCCATGCATGGAGGCACTGGGGAAAACGGAGGTGCCTCCATGCATGGAGATGGGTGGAAATTGGTGGAGGTGGGTGTGTGTCTGTGTGCTGGGCTGCACATGTGTTGCACACCCGCTACCGCCTGCACCCATCCCCCATGGACCATGGCACCTCCGCGGTCCATTTAAAACGGGACCTAGAGAAAAGATCATGGGGGAGGGAGGAAGGGAGCATGATAGCAATTTTCAAATATCTAAAATGATGCCATGAAAAAGATGTTTAAAATTTGTTCTCCATTGTCATAGAAGATGGAATAAGAGGGAATGGGCTTAAATTGCAGCAAGGCATATTTAACCAAATTCTTAGGAAAAACTTGTTAACTTTAAGAATGAGCAATGGAGTAGGTTGTCTAAAGAGGTTGTGGACTCTCCTTCTTTGGATGTTTTAGAAAACTGTTTGGACAAATATCTGAATGCCCTGCTGTTGGTAGAAGGTATCCTGACTTGGAGCAGTGAATTGGACTAGATGTATTTCGAGGTACCTTCCAACCCTACAATCTCATGATTCTGTAAACCCTCAAATTCTTTTCTGATTAGCTGATGTGGTAAGAAAGTGTAACACAGGCCCTTTTTACATGCGTGGGCATCACCCATGTACACACTGTGGCGGGCAGGTGGGTGTGCGTGCGTGCTCTCGTGCAACACCCATCTCTACCCACCTCTACCCACTGCCTACGGACGGAGCAACCAGCGAAAATGGTGGTTGCTCTGTGTGTGCAGATGGGTGGATGAGGGTGGAGATGGGTGTGCGCCCATGTACACCTGTTCCCACCCACTGCCTCCGCACTGCCACCCACACCTACCTCCCCCACCCACCTGCATGGCCCTTGTAAAAAGGGCCACAGTTCCAGTGGGGTATAGATGGGCAAGGAGGATATATGCTACAGTACTGTTTTATGCACAATTGGGCTTGCTTTGCATAGGAATATGTGAGTATACAAAATGCACATCAAGGAAGTACTTGGTCCCATCAGTTTTAATGTGATGCTGCTGTCATTCCAACAGTGTGCTACCTGTAGGAGTGTGAGTTTGTATGATCATCTCCTTACACATCTCGTTTGACAGCTTATGTTCTTTGTGTATAAAGAGTCAAAGATCAACGTGAAAAGTATGCCAGCGCAGGAATAATGTGCTACAAGTCAACAGCTTGGTCTTACATTCACTAAATTTGGTGGGATATGTCCCATTACTTAATGGTGCAGAATCGGCCTCCTAAAGGCAAATATGTTTTGATCCCACTTGTTATAATGCTCGGGATCCAGATTCTGCTTGCTTTTCTTAGAATGCTGCTTTGTGATCTAGCAGTTTATAAACTCCCATTTTGTGAGTGATGTCAATAATGTAGTACTTTTAAGTCACCATGAGAAATTTGATAAAACTTTTTAAATGATAATTTAAAAGATTTCTGATGCCTCATTCAATTTTGAAGAAGCCTAGGCTGTGACACACTAACCACTTACTCTGGAGTAGCCCCATTGAAGCCTTAGCAGGCTGCCCCACTCCACCAGCCCCTGTTCCTTCTCTTGCTCAGAGCTGGATTAAGTTTGATGGAGGCTGAAGGATGATGCTGCCACCACCACTGATCAGCTGTTTGGTGGCAAAACCCTTCCTGCCAAACTACTGGTCAGTGCATTAGAGCACCTCTTTGCCCATGCACAGTAGCTAGAGGTGTACACCAGGGGCCCATGTCATTTTTGTTTTCATTTTTTCATTTCCGATATTTAAATCTGTCATTTTTGTTTTCATAAATATCAAATTGTTTTCGTTTTCCATTGGTTTCAATGAAAAACAGATTGTCAGCTGTACCTCTTTTGTGATTCATTGTATTTGGCTGAAACCTGGAGGGATTATAGCTTCAATGGAAGGAATGGAATGTACCAAATTCCAAAAAGATTGGATAAAAGAATCCAATTTTATAAGCATTTGAATTATATTATTTTGCACAAATCTTCATATACATTCTTTGCTGTTAACTTCTTTGTCGCACATTTAATGTAGATGAAACATGGCAAGTTTATATCCCTTTCTATATTTTCTATCCCTGCCAACTTTCAGAAACATGGGTCCTGGTGGTATAAGCAATTAACTTATAAATGTATGTCTGACTGTAACATTTTTCTAGTTCAACCAGTGTACATGAAATTTGGCAGGGCTCTTTATCAGACCTTCACAATCACCTCTGCGAGTGCTTGGAAGGGCATCCCAACAGCACCTCAACCACTATGAGGGGCCACAGATGGAGTCCAGTCCTAATGAGCCCCATTGCGGGGTCCTCCCAGTTGAGGACTCTATGAGTGAGAAAGATGTAGGGCAGGGCCCGCCACAAGGCACCTCTTCTGAAGCTCTGGCAGCCCATTACCTGGTCGATACTTCTGCGGAGCCCCAGATGCCCCTCGAAGTAAAGGAAACCCGCCTACATGTCCTGGATAATACTGACCTGGGGGGTGGTGGAAGAGTGGATCACTCCTTGCCTGTGAATGGTCCCTCGGTCTCTCAGATGGATAACCGACAGACCCTTTCATATTTGGTCAATAGACTCCACCGTGGTTCAATAAATCCGATACCCAGTGGCAGTCAGGGTCGGAGGGTTGACCCCTCCTTCTGACTTCCAGGCTCAACCAACCCAGGCCCCCTTACCATCTGTTCTATATAAGAAGGTTCTCAGTGTTACTGATTCAGGAGACTTGGCTTGGGGGTCCTATAGAGTTGGAAGGCTATACTGCCTACTCCATCCTGGCAGTCCATTGGAAAGCCAGGGGACGTCCTTGCGGGGGCCTGAGCTGCCTCATAACTCATAATATGCCATTCCAGATTATCGAAAATATTTCATCTTCCCAGCTTTTGGTGGGCCTGTTGGCCAGGTTTCCTGCAGTGACACTGATAATTATGACAGTATATATACCACCCTGTAATGCCAGGTCCTATCGAACTGCTATGTGGGATGAGCTGGAACAGTTATTGGACGAAGTCTCGGCCAAATATCCGGAAGGTTTAATTGTCCTGGCAGGTGATTTTAATGCCCGCATGGGCATAGATGACCAGGCCATGGCAGCCTACTCTGATGGCCGATCCTTTTTTCCATCAGATTTTTTGGGTCCCAGGAAGTCTAAGGGCAAACAAATAAATGCGTCAGGGATCAGGTTAGCCCATATGCTAGTGGAGCAGGAGCTTTATGTTTTAAATGGCTCAGGATTTAGTGATCCTGAGGGAGAGTACACTTTCATTGGTCCCCAGGGTCCTAGTACAGTGGATTTTATCCTTGTTTCTGCCAAGGTTCTTCCCTATGTTGTCAACTTTTCCTTGGGTCCACTCTTGGTAGGGGACCACTTACCCCTGGTAATCACTCTTTTTGACCGAGTTATAGTAGGGGTTCCAATCTACACCCAGGCAAATGCCAAGGACCCCGATATGGAACAGTCTGATACTGTATGGGCCCAACGTTGGGATAATGCTTTCGTCCTGTCTTTAGAGGGGATTTTTTTCTCACCCCCAGGTTGTCTCCTTACGCAAAAGGCTTCTTGCCTCTGATGCTCCTTCTGATGTCCTGGAATTATATGGCCATCTAACTGCCGACCTCAGATCCCACATCCAGGGGCTGAGGCGGGGTTTCGACTCCCCAAGCCTCGGATTGAATCAACCTTGGTTTGATAAGGAGTGCAGGGTGGCCAGGTGCAAACTGAAAGCTATGCACCGTTCATATAGGATGAGTGGTGCCTTGACTTTGCCCCTTGAGTATGTTGCCTTTAGGACAACATACAGGAATTTGATAAATGGCAAGAAGAAGGGCTTCTGGGATGTACAGTGGCAGGCCCTTCTTCAGGGTGCAAATTCCAGGGATGCCAGCGGGTTCTGGCAGCTGGCAAATTGTCTTACTAACAAAAATCGGAAAACTGATGTCCCGGTACTTGCCCCATCTGTGTGGGTGAGTTATTTCAAGAACTTGTACAACCCCACAGATGGAGGAAGGACTGATCCCCAGGATTGTCCAGCTTCTTGTTTGCAGGATACTCCTGTCTGGCCCCCAGTCCAAGAAGAGGAGGTTGAGGCAGTTGTAAACTCTTTTCATAATAACCGTGCTCCTGGATTTGATCTTATTAGAGTGGAGCTTCTGAAAGGATTCAAAGACTGGTGGTTGCCTATACTAGCCTCATTGTTCACTGCCATTAACAATACGGGCCTGATACCATGGGCCTGGGACAAGGCAGTCATTGTTCCTATTTATAAAAAGGGACCCAAAACAGATCCGGCAAACTATAGACCCATTAGTCTATTGTCCGTACTATCTAAAGTATATGCTAAGTACCTTTTAGGGAAATTAACTAACTGGATGACGCAGGCCGAGGCCATATCACCTGAGCAGGCGGGGTTTCAGCAGGGTTGTTCAACAATTGAACATTGTTTCATCCTTCATCAACTTGCTGCCAAGTACCGGGCACGAAATGGAGCCCTGTATGTGGCTTTTCTCGACCTCAGGGCAGCCTTTGATTCGGTGGATCGGGCTGCCCTGTGGCGAAAGCTTCAGACCACAACTATTGATAAACGTCTGTTGGCTTTGATTTACTCCCTGCATGCCAATTCATCCCTCGTGGTCAAATTAAATCGACAAGGCCACATTACACCCCCAATTACTACCTCAATGGGGGTACGGCAGGGATGCGTTTTGGCTGCAATGCTTTTCAGCTACTTTATAGATGATGTTATCCCCGCCATGGCCAACGTATCCTTCCCCCCCCAAATTAGCAGCATGACCTGTCGGCTGCTTATGCTACGCCGATGATGTCGCGCTGCTATCACAGACACGGGTTGGGCTTTATAGGCAGTTGCGGGCATTTGCAGCTTATTGCCAGACCAATAATTTAAGTATCAACTATAGTAAATCTAAGATTGTGGTCTTTTCATCTAGATCTAAACCTCAGTCATGGACCATTGGAGGGGGCTCCATACAGCAGGTTGCGGTTTTCCGCTACCTGGGTATGCTGTTCCACAAATCCAGGTCTTGGCGGGAACACATTAAAAGGGCATTAAGAACAGTTCATGGCCCTGTTCAAGCTATAACTAGACTTTTTGCCACTCAGGGAAGGACGGCGGTCATCCCGGCACTCCAGGTTTTCACTAGTAAAGCCTGGTCTCAACTTTTATATGGGGCCGAATTATGGGCCCTCTCCTGTTTGGATCTTGTTGATAGGACACAATCAAAATTTCTCCAGAGGCTTTTGGGAGCCTCGCGAGGCACCCCAATAGCGGCAATTCGGTCCGAGTTGGGCCAAAAACCTTGGTCGCAAGTTGCTAAGGAAGCAACTTTGAAATTTTGGGTTAAGATGCGAACCAAACAAGGTGCGTTACTTGGCAGTGCTGGAGGATTCTTTTGTAAGCCAGTGGTCTCAAAAGCTTGATTTACAGCTAAGAGAAATGGGGCTCTCATTTCTTGAGTATGAGTATTTGTCTCATAAACATCCAGCCCCACTCCGGGGAGAGGTTCTTTCCCGATCAGAGGACATGGGTCGCCAGCTGCAGCTTGGTAAGCTGGGCGGGTCCCCTCATATGCAGGATTATAGGATCTTTGTCCCAGAGATGGGTCAGGTTGCAAATTATCTTACTGTTCCCATCTCAGGTAGAGTCAAGCAACTTATATGCAGCGCCCGGTTCAATGGTCTTGGAGGGCCGAATTCAAGGCACTCCTTATATAGACTGATTATGTCCATTAGATAATCTGACCATAGAGACTATTGGGCACATAATTTTCCATTGCCACCTGTACGATAAGTCGTGGCAGGAACATTTGGGGACTGTTTTGAGGAAATACCCAGGTAAATCAGACCTGGCCCTTTTGGCTGTGGTTCTTGACAGCTCTGACCCTAATATTACAAAGAATATTGCAGCATTTTACTGCAAGCTGTGCATCTTAGAAAGTGTTTCTTAGGATATACTCCCTTACTAGATTAAGGTGTGCTTCTGATGGGGAGCCTGACATTTTTTAGTATTACTTTTTATCTGTGTTCCCTGACGGCCAAGAATTATATGCTGGATAGAGTCTGAAAATGTGTGCTATAATGATAGCACCTTATTGTATGTTGTATTGTTAATTTATGCTTTTGCTTGGTCTCATGTCCATGCAACAATGTGGTTTGATTTTAATTCTGATTTAGAGATTTAGAGTTTTTTCAGTTTAGAATCCCTTGTATAGCACTATAGGCTTATTTTGTTTGTTTTCTTTGTGATTTATGTGAATGCCCTTACGGATATTATTGTACTGGCTATTGATTGCGCAAATATAGTGTTTAGGTTCATTGTAACCAATTGTTTATAGGAACCAAATGCCTGTTATAATTTGTATTTAGTGGTTATTGTCATGGAAATTCTGTATTTTTTGTAGTTTTGTCTTTATGGCAATGGTCTATGACCATGCCTAATAAACAACAACAACAACAATAACCTCTGCCAAATATCAGAAAGATGTGATAAAGAGTCCCAATTGTATATGCCTGCACAGTATATGCACAGAAGGAGCCTGTACCAGGGATTCTCTTATGTATCACTGTGGTATAAGATCGATTTGTGATGCCAATTGGCCAGCAGAAATGTCAGCCAAATATCCTCATTCTGTGCTGTGACCATCACAACTTCTCTTCCCCACTTTTTATTGGGAACTCACAAGCATCTGTTTAGGAAAGAGCCAATAGAGATTCTCTTATGTCCTCAGGATGTGATCATGATGATAATTGGCCAGCCTGGATGTGTAAACTATGTCTCCTGATTTTGGGGATGCTACCCCCAAAGTCCCAGTTATGTCCCTTCTATGCTTGCCTGAGGGCCGCCCCCTGTGCCCGCCGCAAAGCCACTACCGATTGGTCCTGTAAAGCTGTAAGCTTGCAGTAATTGGCCAGTGAATTTGTCTGTCAGTCTTTTGTGTTGCTCCACATCCTCCCTCCTACAGCCTCCCTCCCCCTGCCATGCCTGGTGCCTGCCTCTGACTGGCACTGCATGTGCTGCTATTTATCTGAATAGATAGATAGATAATTTATTTATGGCATTAAGCCAAAAATTGGTATTTAAAAATATCGTACAAACAAACCACAAATAAAAAGTCAGCATTAGAACAATATTAAAATATATCATCCATTTCCCCAGACTTTTTCTTCTTATTTAAGGAAAGGGCGAAGATCTGCCCTATCTCAATCTCAGCAGTAATTTTAGACCATAACAAGACCGTACTCCCTCACAATAGTCGTCACTAATGCCTTGCTCTTCCTGGAGCTTACTTCAGCCGAGCTTGACCCCTAAATATGAATACATAAATAACTATTTACCCTTACCACTTGGGTTTAAAAACCTCATGAATCAACATATACATTTTTTTACTGCAGTTTTTAAAAAGGCCGCCAGCAAGCTGGTTATCGAAGTTACATATAGTATTCATTTCTCTGGTTATCTTCAAGCCCACTGTTAACAGGAGAACCCCCTCCCACTCGAGACTATTGGGGGGTTGGTACCCCAATATCCACCGTTCCGTAACTTTGGGGGGAAATAACTTAATTTGTTAAACCTGGGAGTCCTGCATGTCCTAACAGGAGAACCCACTCCCACTCGTGACTATTGGGGGGTTGGTACCCCAATATCCACCATTCCTTAACTTCAGGGGCAATTAGCTTAATTTGTTAAACCCGGGGTTCCTGCGTGTCCTAAGGATCAGTCTGAGGACAGATACATGCTACAAGCAGTTTATGTACCCTCCCCAAAAGTGAAGGAAAAGAGGGAGACAAAGATTCAGTAAAACTAAAAGGTTTATTTATACACATAAACAGAGAAACACAGCCTTGGTCTGGCTGGTGGGAGCAAAGGAAAAACACAAGCAGCGGCGGGGAAAATGAAAGTGAGGTGGGGAGCGTGGAGGTGGAAGATCCGGAAAAGACATAGCGAGAGAGAGAGGGAGATAGAACGAGCGGGAAAGTCTGGACCTGAGGTTACCTTTCCTTTCCTGTGGAAAAAGGGGACAGGTGTCCCGAGGATCCAGCAAAGTTCGTGGGGGTTGAGAAGAAGGGGCAGACCTAAGTCTGGGAGATCTCTTAAGATACAGACATGAACAGGGAAACCTGCACGTGCCCGCATCCAAAACCTTCTCAGTTTATTATTATTATATTATTAACAAACATTTATATAGCACCAGCAGTGTACCTGGCACTTTACAAAGTAATAAAATAGACACAGTCCCTGCCCCTAGGGCTTACAATCTGAGAGACAGGAGCTGGGGGAGAGACATAGGAAGGGGAACAGAGGGAGAGACAAGGGGTCTAACATTCATGAAGATGCGAGGTCTCAGGTGCACGTACTTAGCTTGGTTACAATGAGAATGACAAGGATAGGGGTAAACAGATGGTAGGTATAGGAAATAGTGGCTCAGCAGGATAAAGAGTCAGACAGAACAGAGCGAAAGAGGTGAGTTTTAAGGAGAGATTTGAAGGTATGAAGGGAGGGGGCAAGGCGGATGTGGACAGGGAGGGAGTTCCAGGCATGGGGGGGCAGCAAGTGAGAAGGGACGAAGGTGCTTAGGGGAGCAGGGAAGGCGTGGAAGGGTGAGAGAAGGGACAGAGGAGGAGCGAAGTGCACGGGCTGGAGTATGGAGGGCAATAAGTGCAGAGAGGTAAGGGGGAGCAAGGTTATGAAGAGCTTTATAGGTGAAGACTAGTTTACATGGGGGAGGCGAGGGGCAGTTATAGGGTTCAGGATAAAAGATTTGGGATAGGCTCAAGGGTGTTACAAAAGACACACAGGGAGGACAAAGGGACACAAATGACCCATCGAGGCATATCTGGGTGGGTTGCTAAGTGAGACAAAAGGAAAGATTCATATGTGAACCATGGGAACAAAAGGGGACTCCAAGTGGGTGCTTAGGTGTCAGAAAAGGGAAGAGGCCTAGGGGAGCCATGGGCAACAGACACACAATGGAACCCCTAGGCATGAATGGGGAGAGGACATTCCGGTGATTTGGGAGGAGTTGTGAGAGGGACCCAAAGTTAATGCTTGCACCTGGGTTTCTGTGCTTGGGGTAGGGGATACTAATATTCCATGTCTTTGAGGCTGTTGCTAGTCTGAGTTCTATTCACCAATGGCTTCTCAAAACAGGGAGAATGCCCTTTCTTAATGGCCCCATACTTACTGAGGGCTATCTCCCCTTAATCACCTCCTTCCTGGATCAGACTGGTATCCACCTGGGTGAACTCCCTTTTCCTAGGTCCCATGGTGGCTGGGCCCGATCCTTGCTCTGACTTCTTGGGTGTGTGTGTGGATCCTGAGTCCAGTGCCCACCGGCCCATGCCCTTTGCCAAGTACGGGGGGGCTACTCTAACACCACAGTCTAACTCTTTTTCCGATCACCAACAACTCCCCATCTCTTCTGCTGGGCAGCACAAAGGAATCAAGCCAGTACAATTACTGTATCTCTTGAGGTATCGGCCAAAATGTGGGCCGTTTTCTCCTGTGCTGACCTCCCACCTTTTACCCTATCTAAAGGGGTCAGCCACTTCTCTGCTCTTTATAGAGAGGACATTCCCATAACATATGGGCAATATCCTCAACCTTTCGGAGGTTACTGGGACACCACCTTTGAGCCAGTGGTATGTTGGCCCATCTTCCATCCTGGATTCCAGCTGTGAAAACCTCAACTTAGTAATTGCCTGTCTCAGGGTGTTTTCAGAAATGACGCTAACCCCAGTTTAACCACACTTAAACATTTCTTATGCATGTTGCAGAGCTGCATAGGGCACCAATGTATAAGAAAAGTTCAACTGTGGTTAATCTGGGGTTAGCGTCATGTCTGAAAACACCCTCAGGTAGTACTGTGGTATTCCCAAGTACCACATTGAGACTTCTAAAGGGAGAGTATATTGATTCAGCAAAACATGCCTCAGTTTTTCCACCTTTGCCCTATCCTCTTGCAAGGAGATATCTGCCAGGTGTTTAGGTATTTGATCCGGGGTTTCACAAAGAAAGCCCAGCCCAATCCTTTCTATTTCCCCGTTTACTTCTTCCATCCAGGTTTTCCGCCATTTCGAGAGTTCCTGCGTTTCCAGGTATAGTCTCTTGGGGATGCAATTTGGGGAAAGAGATCTAATCTTTAACCAGTAAGACAGAACCCTCCCTTGGGTCTTTTTTGTGCCAAAGGACATTACTTTTGATTTTGCCACGTTAATGTCCAGCGCGTTTTCTTCCGCATATCTCCTTAGTATTTCTAGCATTCTTTGAAGCCCAATTTTGGTCAAGGACATAAGAGCCATATCATGTGCATAGAGGAGTGAGTACAACTCACCCCCTATTGTCTTTGGGTGGTGGTGTAAGTTACTGCACAGTCTTGGGATCAAGTCATTTATATAGAGGTTGAAGAGGGTTGGGGCAATCACGCAACCCTCCTTCACCCCTTTTCCTGTGAGGAACAAATCAGTAAGTTCACCTTTTTCTCCATATCTGACTCTTCTCTTAGTGTCACTATAGTAGAATTGGATTAGTTTTAACAACCTTGGATCCATCCCCATTTTTCCAAGTTTGTACCACAATTTCTGCCTATCTTTTGTGCCAAATGCTCCTTGGAGAGGATGTATAAACGCTACATATACAGGTTGCCTGCTATATGTATACTTTTTAAGGAGATGATGGAGCGAAAAACATTGATCCATGCATGAGTAACTTTGTCGAAACCCTGCTTATTCTTCTCCCATAATGTTTGCACATTCTATCCAATTCCGAATGTGGCTTAGTAAATGTTTCCCGTATATTTTAGACGGTAGGTCGATCAAACTAATAGGTCTATATGCCTCTGGATTAGTCCTATCTCCTTTTTAAATATAGGGACTAAGATATTGTTCTTCCAAGAGGTAGGTAATCTGTTATACTCCATGGCAACATTGATTACTTCTGTCAGCACTTGGACCCAGAACCTTGGGCCTGATTTAAACAGTTCTGCTGGTAGTAAGTCCAAACCTGAAGATTTACCTAATCTCAAATCCTTTATGTACCGAGATGCCTGAGGCTCTATATTCTATCAGATGTTCACCACCTTCCTCCATCCAGCACAAGGGGGGTGGGGGGTGCGGCACCTGATGTAATCCTACTACTACTTCTGTGGTCACCCTAATTTCTCTCTGTAATACCTTGTCCAAACTGAATAATGGTCTTCAAGGGGACAAATTCAATTCCTTATATAATTGGGTCCCTTTATCAAATTGACCTGTAGTTTGGCAGAGATGACAGGGAAGGTATATGATACATCCCTGCCAAATATCCTGTAAACAGGATGGAATATAAACATGTTACATCTGAAAATGTATTTTAAAGATAATGTCTTATACCATCAGAACCCTTTATCCAATCTTTCTGAAAACTGACAGGCATGTTAAGCTTGTGAAGGGACATAACCTGTACAGGTTTCATGCAAATGGGATGGAAGATAAAGAAGATGTAGCCATGCATGTGTATGAATCTTAATCACAACATTCAGTTGCTTCTAAAATCGGTTTCATTTATCTAATCATTTTGAAAATTGGTACACATAGTGCCCTCCATTGGGGGAACAACGTCCCTATGTTTTATCAGAATTGAATAAGAAACAAAAATGTTATAGCTGGAAATACAGTTTTCAGTGTTTTCCCTTTATTTCAAAAACAAAGTTTAGTTTTTTTTCTATTTTCATCATCATCATTATTATTATTTGTCTTTTTCATTTTTGCAATAATGATAACGAAAATGACAATTTTCATTATCGTTATTGTAATAACAAAAATGACATGCACACCCTTAACAGTAGCCTCAAACGCTACGGCTGGTGCTTCTGCCATGGGTGGGGTCTCCCAGAACAGTATCTGTAACAAAGGCTGCTTGCTCACATATTGATTTTCATGTTAGGTTAAAACTGACATGAAACCAGCAATAACGAAAGATTCCTGATGGGCTGCATGCTTAGATGAATTTCTTTCGGGTCAGGGATCTGATCTGAAAAATAACAGATTCATGCTCACGTTAGGTAAATTTCATTTCCAGCCCCACCCCTACCAGGGAACACCTTAGCAAAGTGGCACCCAGCCAAAGCCCATTTGTGGAGTGCCTCTAGTGTCAGGTAGAGAGAGAAGAGAAAGAGGATCCATGTCTCTAGCAGTGCTCAGCAAAGGGGCTTTGGCCGGGCACCGGTTCCCTGGTGGTGGGATGGGGCATGGGTCCTCAGCACCCTCCCCACCAGGAAACTCCCTAGGGAAGCGGCACCCAGGCAAACCCGTTACCTCCTTTGCTGCGTGCTGCTAGAGGCATGGATCCTCCTTCTCTTCTCTCTCCACCTGAGTGTCTGGAGGAGATGGCAGGTCAGAGCCCTGGCAGGAATTAAGCCCTGCTTGGAGAAATAAACTAACAAGGGGCAGATTTCTGGTTCTATGTCAAAATGTGGGGTGGATGGATGGCACAAGCATAGAGGGAGGGAACAGAAGGAAAATCTATATACAGACTTATTTAGACATCAAGTTCATAAAGTTTCAAAGCACTCTGAGATCCTTTGGGCTAAAACATGCTCCATAAATGGAAGATGATTCTAATAAATACCAGTAGTTTTGCTGTTTGATCAGAGTACTAGGCTTTGCAGGAAACAACGATGAAAACTGCTTCCATAGCTACTTAACAGATGATTTAATTGTATCCGAAGCAGTTTTGTACTGATTTTATTTATCAGTTAGTGATGTTCCTTAATGCTTGTAATGAGTAATTTTAATGAGGGATTTAAAAAAACCCACCACCAAACCACCACCACATTTCCCAGTGTCCATTATTTCTGAGGTTACAAGTCTCTCAGGTCAGACATATTCAATTTAGAATACGGTTTCCTTGTAAAACAGAAGGCAGAAGTTGAGAGCGGAATTCTGGGTAAAACAATGAGATGCTGTAACACAATGCAGCAATTAACAGTAAGACTTATAATCTAGAGTAGTTGATGTACAAATCTAAGCCTTGTGGGGCCATGGCTTCCTCTTGTGTAGAGACTAGGGCAGTTTTTAGATGTGTGCGGTGGCGCCCGCGTTTGTTTTTTGAAAGACCCGGCAGCCCGATTTACACGTGCCGCCGCCGCATAGCGCGTGCGCGGGTGATGTGTATCCATTTCCGGCCGCGTATGACTGGAATCGATTGCCGACCCGGTCAGTTCGCGACCGGAAATGGATGCGCATCGCCCGCGCTTGCGCGTATTCGGCGTCGTCGTCACGTGTAAATCGGGCTGCCGGGTATTTTGAAAAACAAGCACGGGTGCCACCGCGCATGTCGAAAAATGGCCCAGGGAGGGGCCATGATGTGGATGGGACTTACTTTGGGGATGAGTGACATAGCAGGAATAGGGCAATGGTGTAACCGAGCCACTCTACACCATGTCTAAGTTGTTGAAAGAGCAGGGTCCCAAGCTACAGTCCACAGTCATTGTTTTCCCCATCAAATATTTTTAATCTCCCATAAACAATGCATCGTTACCAGAAGTTCTCTCACACAGTCCCTTTCTTAGGCTGCTAATCTTTCTCGCAGGCTGTCAGTCCCTGACTTGGGTGGGGCTTCTATACAGATCCTCCTGCCCTGGCACTTTTTACCAGCCAGCTCCCAGGTGGCCCATAGCAAACTTCCAGCCTCCTCCCCAATTAACTTGGGGAAGTCCTGACAGGAGCATCAGCCTAGTGAGGCCAACTCTATTGCTTTCAAGTGGTCTGTATCTAGCTAGGAACTCTTGTTCTGTTATATCTAGCATTTGGTTCCCTGATCCTCAGTTACTGTTATTATTCATTTATTGTTTACATTTGCTACCCCACCCTTCTTGCCTAATGGTGACTTGGGGCAGCTTCCAACATATATAAAACAGTAAAATATAAAAATATTTTATAATAACAATACAATAATAACAATAAAAATACATCATTAAAAATTATTTATTTTATTTATTTATAAATCAATTTATTTATAAAACAATTTTCTACCCCATCCCTCCTGCTCCATGCAGCACGGGGCAGCTTACAGCATAAAAAATATATAAAACATATAGCATAAAAAAGTACATTAAAAAAGAAGGGAAACAGAACCAGAACTCCCCCCCTCCCAAGCCCTCACTCCATCTCCCTTGTTAAAAGCCAGGCGGAGCAGCCAGGTCTTACACATACGGCGGAAGGAAGGGAGGTCCGGGACCAACTGAGCCTCCGCCGGGAGGGTGTTCCACAGCCTAGGTGCCACCACTGAGAAGGCCCTCTCCATAGTGGCCCCCCCGGACCACATGGGGGACCTTGAGAAGGGTGCTCCCGGCAGCCTGCAGAATCGCTCCAGAGTGTGGGGAGCAAGGCAATCCCACAGGTAAGTCGGGATATATAAAACTATTTCTGTGCTAAAAAAAAGAAATATTTATCTCCCATTCCAGCCCCTCCCCCCCCTCGCTGAACCCCTGATGGAAGAGCCAAGTTTTACACTGCTGGTGGAAGACAAAAAGGTTCAGGCTGAGATGGATCTCTGCTGGCAGGGTGTTCCGCAGCAATGGAGTGGCTGCCGAGAACACCCGCCTGTCTGTGCGGACCTGCCAATAACGCGGGACCTCGAGGAGGGCACTCCTGGATGACTGAAGTGGCTGGCCAGGGAGTGAGGTGATCCTTCAGATAAGCAGGCCTAGGCCATGTAGGGCTTTATAAGTCAAAACTAGTACCTTGAATCAGGCCCGGAAGACAATAGGCAACCAGTGGGATGCCTGGAGCACAGGTGTTATATACTTTCTCGAGCCTGTCCCCGTAAGGAGGTGGGCCACTGCATTTTTCACTATCTGTAGATTCCAGATCAGCCCCATGTAGAGCACATTGCAATAGTCCAGCCTCGAGGTGATGAATGCATGAATGACAGTGGCAAGATCAGAGTCCGAGACACATGTGTGGAGCCTCTTCACCAAATTCAATTGGCAGAAGGCACCCCTGGCCACAGCTGACACCTGCAAATCCAGGCGCAGCTGCACATCCAGGAGCACCCCCAGGATCTGCACAAATGGAACCAATAGAGGATGGCCCCCCAAATACAGGGGGTTTCCTTCTCCCCCAGACCTACGACCCCACCCACTAACATCACCTCTGTCTTGTTGGGATTGAGCTTCAATCGGCTGGACCTCATCCAGTCACCCACAGCAGCCAGACACCGGGACAGCAACAAGACCGCAGGGCCTGGATCGGCTGAAAATGATAAATACAGCTGGATATTGCCCACATATTAGTGACAGCAGACTCCCCAGCTGTGCACGACCTCCCCCAGCAGCTTCATAAACATGTTGAATAAGAGAGGGGACAGAATGGAACCCTGCGGGACCCCACACAAAAGACCTCCAGGGGATGATGTACTGTCACCTAGTATCACCCACTATGATCTATCTGCCAGGTATGAACGGAACTACCACAAGACGGTACCATCTACCCCAGCCAGGTCCCGCAGACTGGTCACCAGCACCTCATGATTCATGGTATCAAAAGCCACAGATAGATAAATCAAGCAGGACCAACAGGGTCATACGACCCTGGTCCAGCTCTACGAGGAGGTTGTCAACCAAAGCCACAAGCGCAGTCTCTGTGCCATAACCTGGACGAAAGCCAGACTCTGTGGGGTCAAGGAAACGGTTGTGGTCTATATGTGCCTGCAACTGGCGGGCCACTACCCGTTCAATAATCTTTCCTAAAAAGGGAGGTTTAGAGACAGGACGGTAGCTCACTGGGGCATCAGCATCAAGTGATGGTTTTTTGAGGAGTGACTGGTCCACCGCCCCTTTGAGGCAGTCCGGCACCCTCCCCTCTCAAAGGGAGGCATTAATAATCCCCAGCAACACTGACTTCATGGTCTCCCTGGCGGCTTTCACCAACCAGGATAGGCAAGGATCTAGTTCACAAGTTGTGGCCCAGCACATTCGCCACCTCGGCGGCCATCACTAATTGAAAATCATCCCATGAACACAGACCAGACAGGGCATTCCTAACCCCTGGCTCTGCTACTGCTTCCAAAATGGCAGAAGCCGGTTGTGAGGGCCGGTTTGTCCCCCACCCGGAAGTAGCCGGGGCTTTAAAGCCCAGTGGCCAGCGACTCCTGCCAGAACCATCCATTTACCTGCCTGCCTCATCGCGCTGACTCCACTCTTGCTGCCGAGGAGGAGGGGGGGTCCCTGGTGCTGCTCCTGCTCTTCTCCGCTGCTGACATCGGTGGGGAAAACAAAGGACTTTTGTGAGTGCCGGGGGGGTACGCAGAAACCAGTCATGAGGGCCGGCTTGTCCCCTCCCCCACCCGGAAGTATCCGGGGCTTTAAAGCCCAGCGGTCAGCACTTCGGGCACTTTGGGGACCGCAGGGGCAGCAGGGGCCATTTTGGTGGGGGTGCTTTTTTGTTCAGGGCTAGGGAGGAGGGTGGGGGTGTAGGAGGGTGGTTAGTGGGAGGGGGTGGGGTGTCCCGGTGACTGACCCTGGTGGCAGCAGGGGGAGCACTGGGAGGGTTATATTTGGGGGGATGGGGTGGAGCCCGACCCCGGTGAGAGAGGGGACCAACAGGGTCATACGACCCTGGTCCAGCTCTACGAGGAGGTTGTCAACCAAAGCCACAAGCGCAGTCTCTGTGCCATAACCTGGACGAAAGCCAGACTCTGTGAGGTCAAGGAAACGGTTGTGGTCTAGATGTGCCTGCAACTGGCGGGTCACTACCCGTTCAATAAGCAGAGGGAAGTCGGGCGGAGGGGGGGGTCCCTACTGGCTCCTAGTGGCAGCAGGATGACCAGGGGGATGGGGGAAAGGTTTTTGGAGGGGGAGGTGGGGGGGAAGGTCATGGGGCGAGCAGCCAGGTTTGGAGGGCCAGGATTTGGTGGACGGAGGGGAGGGTGCGGCTATAGGGGTGGTTCTTGGACGAGGACGGTATGGTCCAAGGGGTTGGATGGCTCGTGCCTCTAGGGGACCAAGGTACCTGAGGGAGGTGCCGGTTGCCATCCCCACGCTGAGGGTGAGGGAGGAGCCGGGTCCAAGGTCCACACGTGGGGGGCTGCTGTTGCTAAATGCAAGGACCGTTGTGAACAAGGCCCCAATTGTCCGGGATATTACCTCGGATGGGGCCGTGGACCTCGCATGTATTATGGAGACCTGGCTGGATGAGCTGGTTGGTCCAACTTTGGCCGATCTCATTCCGGCTGGGTATGCCGTGCAGCATCAGTCCCGCACGGATGGCCGGGGAGGTGGGGTAGCGGTTATTTTTAGAGAAGACTGGACTGTTAGGAGGTATCCAGTCCAGGAGATTGTGGGTATTGAGGCCCTTCACGTGGTGTTCGATTTGGCTGGGGGCAAGCTAGGGGTGCTGCTGGTATACCAGGCCCCTTCCTGTCCGGCGGCATCCCTTACCGCTCTAGCAGAGCTGGCCTCGGAGGTGGTGCTGGGCTCCTCTAGGACTTTGGTCCTGGGGGACTTCAACATTCACGCCGATGCCGGCCTTGTCGGGGCAGAGCGAGAATTCATGGTCGCCATGGCAACCATGGATTTGTTCCAGGAGGTTATCTGCCCGACTCACGTGGGGGGACACACCCTCAACCTGATCTTTGGTTCTGGCCTTGAGGCGGGGGGTCCGGTTGTGAGGGAGGTTACAGCAGTGCCCTTGTCATGGACGGACCATTATTTCCTTAAGGCTGGTCTCTCAGTGCACCCCCTCCAGAAGGGGAAGGGACCAGTTAGGATGGTCTGCCCTCAGAGGCTGGTGGAACCCCAGCAGTTCCAAGAGATCCTGAGGGAGTTAATCCTGGACCTGGATGGTAACTCTGTCGATGAGCTGGTCCAGCATTGGAACAGCTTGCTGGAGGCGGCCATTGACAGGGTGGCTCCGAGACGCCCTCTGCCTCGGTCTCGTCACCGCAGGGCCCCTTGGTTTACTGAGGGGCTCTGGTGTATGAAACGAGTAAGCAGGAGGCTGGAGCGACGCTGGCGTCGGACTTGATCTGACTCCGACCGACTTCTCCATAGGGTCCATTTGAGGTCCTATGTTGAGGTTATGAGGACAGCAAGGAAGGAGTTCCTTGCTGTCCTCATAGCATCTGCACGCCCGGCGGAGCTGTTTCGGGTCGTGCGGGGGTTGGTCAGTCCAGCCTCCCTCCGCCTGGACGGGAACTTGTCCCAGGCCTGCTGTGAGGAGTTTGTCATCTACTTCGCAGACAAGATCGCTTTGTTCCTGGTTCGGAGGCTGCAGCTAGTACAGAATGCGGCGGCCCGGCTCCTTTCGGGGACGGGTCGTCGGGAGCACATAACACCTGTGCTCCAGATGCTGCACTGGCTGCCAATAGCGTGCTGAGCTAGGTTCAGGGTTTTGGTGTTGATCTATAAGGCCCTTAATGGTCTGGGCCCCTCGTACCTCAGGGACCGCCTTGCCCTCCGCGCCCCAGAGCGGCTCCTTCAGTCTGCCGGGGGGGACTTCTTGGAGGTCCCCCGCGTCAAGCGGGGGACCACAATGGAGAGGGCATTCTCGGTGGCCGGGCCGCACCTTTGGAACTCCCTTCCGGAGGAAGCCCGCCTGGCCCCAAGCCTGCTGACATTTCGGCGTA
Source organism: Sphenodon punctatus (assembly GCA_003113815.1). Classification (NCBI taxonomy): domain Eukaryota; kingdom Metazoa; phylum Chordata; class Lepidosauria; order Sphenodontia; family Sphenodontidae; genus Sphenodon; species Sphenodon punctatus. Next base: position 382,074 of record QEPC01000347.1, read on the forward strand.
ATTGTAAAACCTGGCTGTTTGCCCAGGCCTTTGGGGAGGGTGTGTGTGTTTAAATGGGTTTTCTCCCCTACCCCTTTTGTTTTAACGTTCCCTGGACCTGTTTATATTTTATAGTATATGTTTATGTTTTAAATTTTTATATGTATTTTATATGTTTTTATTGTGTAAGCCGCCCCGAGCTGTTCGCAGGAGGGGCGGGGTAGAAATTCAGAAATAAAAATAAAATAAAATAAATATCATGAGTAGGAAGAGAAGGGGAAATGTTTGAATTGTACAAATTTGTCCCTGCCAGAGGTTTGACATGGCAATGAGATGGCTACCATCAGCTTAAATCTTGTACTACTCTCCAAGTGTGATTAATTATTTGCTTAGTTGTGGACTGTTTTTTAACAAGCACGAGTTATTATTATTATGTGGGTCATTCATAATCAAGTGGTTATATAAATCTGGCCAATGTACCATTCTTGAGTCTGTAACAAAAACAGCATTATCTTCTTTTGGTATGAAATTATTGGCTTAAAAAAAGAATTGCATGATAAACTATACCATACGTTGGTGTAAGTTCAGCCTGAAGCGTAGATCGCTAACCCAGTTTGGGCAATAACCCAGTTTGGGCAGCATTACCCCACATTGGGCAGTCCTTAACCCGTGATGCAGTGCATCATGTGGCCGGAAGTCTCCAGATGTTCACCCACCCCAGGGCGGGCAGCCAACTGCTACATGATGTGTCCTCTGGGGAACACCGGAGATGCAATGTGTAGTAGTGTTGCCCAAAGTAGGGTAACACTGCCCAAATTGGGTTAAGGGGCTGCCTCCATGTGGTCTGTCGTCCCCATAGTGCCCCACCCTGTGGCGAGGTCCACTGGTGCCCTTGAGCCATGGATGTGTTTGCCATTTCTGTATGACCATGTCATGGCTGGAGGCAGAATAGTGGGCAGTCTTAAAACAAATTCCAGTTAGCTAGGACAATAAAGGAATGCCTTTCTGACAGAAAGCCTGCAAAATAACTGGGGAAATCTTTGAAGTAAAATAAAGCCCACTGGAATTTACTTTTTAAAGTCTTTAAAGAAGGATTAGATAAACTCATGGTGTATAGGCCCGTCAATGTCTATTAGTTACCAGTCACCTATGCCCTTGGCTGTCGATAGTGGGGAGCACAGGAGTGGGGGCTGGGCAGGGGGCTGGGCAGGGGTTGTATAGAGTTCAATAGGGCTTCCAAGAATCTGGGGGAGGGAGGTATATGCCACCCTACAAGTAGGGGATGTAATGGCCAAGTGCTGTAAACCCGGATTTGGTGATGGGACGAATTGTCCCAGATATTTATTATTTTATTTATTTATTTTAACAACTTTTACCCTGCTCCTCCAGCCAAAGGCAGCTCGGGGCGACTCACAGTATAAAAATTCAAAAGTATCTATTTATCTATCTCAAACAAACATACTCATAGTGGGGGATGTAAAAATAATCAACCCTCCCACCCTAATCCCACCCCACCCCCAAACCTCTATCCTTCTCCCATCTCCCTCACCGAAAGTCTGACGAAAAAGCCAAGTCTTACATGGACGACGGAAGGAAGGGAGATCCGGGGCTACCCGGGTCTCCGCCGGAATGGAGTTCCACAGCCTAGGGGCGGCCACCGAGAGCACCCTCTCCATAGTTGCCCCCCCAAACAACTCAGAGGACCTCAAGAAGGGCGCTCCCAGTGGACCGCAGGGGTCGGTCCAGAACGTGGAGGGTAAGGCAGGGGGTGATATGTCCTTTTTTGTATATTTCCCCTGGCATCTGCTACCAGAGACAGGACCCTGGGCTAGATAAACATTGGCTCTACCCTGCAGTACTGCTTTTATATTCTTGAATCTCGCTTTTCTGTAGAACTACCATGTTCTCTTAGGCAAATTACTGTACTGTTATACACAGAGTCTGCGATCCACAAGCCACATATTCTGGAGTAGTCCTGTTGAAACCCCTACTCTGGAGTATGCGGTTTGTGGATTGCAGCCAGCATCTGCAGTTCTGGAACCGCTTACTTGTGAATTAGTGGTTCCAGGTCTGTGACGCCACAATGTAAACACAGGTGCATACTTTACTTGGGGAGAAACCCTCAGCAAGCTCTTACAGAAAATATAGCCTATCGGGCCGCACTTTGTGATCTTGGGTGAGTCATTTAAACTCTCTGTGCTTTTGTTTTCTCATCTTATAGTTGTATTTACCTAAAACTGTACACTTAAAACAAACAAACAAGCAAAAAAAATAGATCTGGTGGAAAATGTTCATAGAATGGGTGGGGGGGAATTAAATGTTTTTGTGAAAAGTTTTTTTTTTTTTAAAAGTCTTTGTTAAAAAATATTTATGAAATGTTTTTAGTTTATTTCCATTTGCTGGCTAGTGCTGCTGTGTAGGGCCATCATACGACTGGAGCTTTCTCTTATCTAAGTAGAAGTTTTCTCCTTTCTTCATGATGAGTGTTGTTTACTTGGTAGGAGTCTACCGAAAGTCACTGTGAATAAAGGTGTCAGAATGAGGCCTTTAATCTTTCAGTGTATTGGAAGATTCTTACTAGCACGTAACAGCTTAGGAACCTGATGTCTTTTAAGACAAAAAAAGCAAACACCAATAGCCTCTGAGATTGTACTTGCAAAACCCAGGGTTTGATATTCACAAATGTCTGTTAAATATACAAATCAAGGAGCCGAGCTGTTATGCGTTGATTCACGGGGTTTTTTCTGGGTGCAAAATTACAGGTGCTTGGACGTAAAGGAGTGTGACCAATTAAACTGTTGCGTAGGTTGTTCACAAGTTGTGCTTTGAATTAATAGATTGAAAAGTAGTCTTCATGTGAATACAGAGTCAGATGGACCTGGGCTGTGAGATTTTGATCTAGCTCAAATCCATGAGACATTGGATTAACCCATAAGAAAATTATACCCATGCAATGAACTTGCTGCTGTGAGTGAGTGTACATGACAAGGATTACATCAAGGATGAGAGGAGGGATGTTAGAAATAGGTGCAGGGCTGGTACCTATGTTCCATACATGGGCTACATGCTGATTTTACCTCAGCTTTACATCTGTACTAGTCCTTCACCTTCAGAGAAGATACATCTAGTTTATGTGAGTGAGAACAGAGCCAAGCACTTAAAGTTAATATTGGTCCTAGCCTTGTCTCTTTATATATTGCTAATGTGAAACTCTCTTGTAACCGTTTTGTTTGTATGTCTCCATGGTAACACAGCTTGTCTTTCTCTGTTAGATGGAGTCCTGAGCGTGCAGATGATTATTTTCCGTTTCTCATGGTGTGTTCCTCTAGATTGCTTTTACGTTTCCCTGTGATGACTATATGTTCCAGTGTGTCTCTGCTTTGAGCCTGGCCATGTTCCATGTGCTCTTGATTCACTTATATATCAGACATTACGCACGTTTAGCTGCTTTCTATTCCCAACAAGGAGTGCTTCATTTTGCACTTTGTTTCATCCACTAGCTGCTTCCTTCTCTTGTATGTTTTGTCTCCTACATACTTTTACAAAATGGTTCCTATGGTGACACTTGTTTCACATCTTTCCATATGCCATGTATCATTCTCTCATCTTTATCTCCACAGCCAAGGTGGCATCTTGATATCTTCTTTGTGGTTCTTGCAGTAAATAGCTTCTTTTTCAGACCTGATTGGAATCCTGTGTGTGTGTGTTTAGAAATATGAACTTTTTAATCCTCTTCATCTTGTCTTCTTATACAATCCTATGCCATGGCATTTATTTGTTCATGATCAGTCCCTCCCATCCTAAATATATTCATGCATGTCTGTGAAACTGGATTATGCCTCTGTGATAATTATTCTCTTGTTCTGTCACTCATAATCCCCTTGACAGTTCTGTCACAAACTGTGCCTTCTAGAAGATGTTCATGCTCCTAGTTTTTGGAGAGTGATCAAAGATTAATTGCAAATCTAGTAAACATTTTTTGTTTGTGGGTGTTTAGTAGGGGTGGGAATATCGGTATCAGATAAATCCGATACACCCGATAATCAGGTGTATCGGATTAATCCGATAATCCGATATTTACCAGTATTGGCATACCGGATTTTTAACATTGGCCGCTTGTGATATTTTGTTTTTAAAAAAAGGCGGGGGGGGGGGGTCATCTAGATGACCTTCATAAAAATCCCTTCCAGGCCTTGCATTTCTATATCTGTATATATAGATACCTGTTTAAAAAGATATTTAATACTTCTCAAACAATTTAATGAGACATGCTAATTCTGGCAACTCTCCCATTGGCTTACACAAATGTGTCATTGATTTAATAGGTCTGTTTTTTCCACTGAAGAAATTCAGTATATTTAAATTTTTCTGCTATGGCGGTGGCTTTCTATAAACAGGGACGGAGCCCAAGGCTAGCCTTAAGCAGGGCCAGTAGGGCCCATGGCTTGGGTCCCACAGTCAAAGGGGCACCACAGGAAGACCTGTCCTGATAGTCTCCGGTCCATCACTCCTGAGGCCCCTGGATGGGCTATTTCTGAGGGGTCCTCTTGTCACCCACAACTCAGCCTCCAAGGTGGCTGTGCCCTGTGGAGCACTGCCTCACACCTCCTCTTGCTTTCAGTAAATCACTGATTCCTGAATCCCCTGTGCCAGAGACGTGTGTGTGTGTGTGAGTGAGAAAGGAAGAGAGAGAGAGAGCTTGTGTGAGTGTGTGTGTGTGAAACTTATGACACTTCTGTGTTTTTGTAAGCAAATACCAGAATACCAATTGTGAAAGGGGTGGCCCATGGGGGCCCTGTATTTTATTTTTGCCATGGACCGAACAAATTCTAAGGCTGGCCCTGACAGACCCATTCAGGCACATGGGGGCAGACTTGGTAAAGCCCATCTACACAGGCTAAGGGCTTGGGTGTAGTTAAGCCCAGTGTGGTTACACTTGAACTCTGCTCAGTTCTAAACTTCTGACCCAAGCAAGACTCTACTCTGACTGGGTCCTCTTGGTCAGTCAGTTTAGGATAGGTCCTGACGCCGTAGTTCTGCAAGCAAGCTCCCAGCCTCTTCACACTTCTTTCTGAGGTACCCTAAGGCATTGGTTCCCAAACTGTGGTCCGCAGACCCCTGGGGGTCCGTAACGCACCCCCAGGGGGTCCGTGGGCCTCCTCTTGTGTCCTGCTTGCGTGGTTTTTTTTGTTGTTGTTGCTGAGCCGCGCGGCATGGTGACTGGGCTCGGTGCCCGGCACAGACTCCGAGCTCAGCCACTGACACAAGCAGAAGAAGTTTAAGGCACTTCTGCCCTCAGCAGTCCCTTCAAAGCAGTGACTTTTAAAAACTAGCAGGTGCAGGCTGCAAGCGGGCAGCAGGCACGAACTTTGCAGTGTGGCTTGCCTCGCTCCCGGGAGAGGTGTCTGTCTGCAAGCGCAGCCCAACGAGCCTGGAGCTGAAGCATGCAGCCTTGTGGGGGACAGACTGCTTCCCTCCCCCCACACTTAACCGGAGGAGCCAGCAGCAATCCACAGAAAGTTGTAGCGGGGAGGAGCCACATCCTCCTAGAGCCAGATCTGCTGCAGCTGCTGGGCTGCGAGACATCAGCATCACCCGCCTGCCACCCACCTCCCTGGCACCATGTGACAGCATCAGAGCAGAGGAGGGGACAGCCGGGGGGGGCGGGTTTCGTTCTGAATCTCCCGTAGTTTTAGTCTGGGCTCGAAACTCCAGTGAGGCTGGAGCACGGGAGGGAGCCAGGCGGTGGGCGTGTATGAAGGGGGGAAATTAACATGGAGAAGGGATGGCTGGGGAGAAATCATACTGGGGTATGAAGGGGGGAAATAAACGTGGAGAAGGGATGGCTGGGGAGAAATCATACTGGGGTATGAAGGGGTGATATAAACACGGAGAAGGGATGGCTGTTGATTGGAAACTAACTTTTTAGTTTCTTTAGATACTATGGATAAATAAAAGGTAATATTTAACACCCTCTGCAAACAAAACATCCAGAACCATTTCTAGTAATTGCACTTTGCTAAACTTACAAACACCCTGATGTAGAAGCAGAAAAATTATATTTTCAAATACTGTAATTTATTAATAAATATTATTTTTAAAAGCACAGTTCCATTTTTACACCTTGCCTAACTCTTATCTAGGCCATTGTGCTTTCTTTGTATCTCCCTCTGGTCCTCTTTTTAGCTCCTGTTCAGGCTGCTGGCATCCCTACTCTCTGATGACCAACAGCTGTACTAATTGGGTACAGGTGCCCTTCCAAGAGCTCTGAAAACACTTGTTAGCTTCATGCTTCACCCCGCAGGGACTGAGGTTGCCTGTGTTACACTCTCTTTACTGCATTCGTTTATATTTTTGGAAGTGTATCCACCTTTTATCATTCATTCTGCCTAAAGCTTCTGACAAAGACTTTGGGTGTTAACAAAAGTGATGTTAGCTCACACCAGGTGGATGTCCACCTGCTTGTTTATTAAGTGTTGTTCACACGAACCCCCGGCCACGTGGCCTCCACCCACTGGACCTGCAGCCCCTACTCATGGCGGGGTCTCTGAGAATGTAGATTCTGCCATGAGTGTGAATCCAGGCTAATGTGCGTGTACATATCCATGTCCCGTCAATTAGGTTGCGTGCAGTGCTTCCGGGTGTACAGAACCATAGAGTCAAAGGCAAAAATCCTAGCGCATCCGAGGAGTCACTACTTCCTGCCCCTCTCTCTGCTCTTGCTTTCAGTGGCGCCACAAATGGCGGCTGCCCGCAAATGCATGAAATATATACAGGGGACTGCCTGTTTATTAGGTTGGATACGCTAAACATGTGTGGGTTGCATGGACTGAACCCAGACTGCAGCGAGCTATCGTCTCATATGTTAAGACCCTTTGTTATTTTGCCATCTATATATCATGTTCTCTCATACTTATCCCTCTGTATGTGCCCAGAACCTTAGACACAGGTATCACAGTAGGCAGCAATTCTATAAATTATGCTTGATAATTTACAGTTAATTATCAGTGAACCTTTTAGGACCATTGTAAAAAGTTTTTTTGAAAAATCTCTAAACCAAAGAAAGGCTTGGGAGGGAAAGAAAATCTTAGAAGTTCAGTAGCAATGGTTACAAAATATGATTACTAAAATTATTGTCCATTTGAGAATACACGGTATGGATCAAACTTGCTTTAACCATAGCTGTCCCTGGGGTATATAATTTGTTATGCACTCAGCAGTTCATTTGGAAAAGGTTATCTCTTCTAGGTCTCCCTTTCTCATTACATTGTTCTTACTTTTCCAGTCAAATTAAGACTTCAATTTTCTGCTAACCATTTTATAATTCTAGGAAAGGAATTCAGCATAAAAGAGCCTGTTGAACATTTGTGACACATGCAAAGTCTCTTCTTCAAATATTTGACTATTAATAGAGGCATCGAGCCTAAATGCTTTGAAGAGGATCCTTGCGTTTTGGGCACATTCTCGCTATTGTCTAAGGATCAATCTCGCGCCCACTGAAGTCAGTGAGAATCTTCCCAGTTATTTTAATGGAAATTGGATTGAATCCCTGCTATGTGTCACTGGATGCACAGCCATGGATTGGGATGTCTGTTTTTCATTGCTCAAACAATACAAGACATCTTAAACTGGATACACCCAAACTGAGCAGCCTGAAATCTGGCCACTTTGGAAAACTTTGGCCTTAATGTCTTTGACTGCAGTCCTGAAACTGCTTGCATGTGAATGGTCCATTGACTTACTCCAGTAAGTCAGTGACCACAAGTCAATGGTACGTTGACTTACTCAAATAAGTAAGTGACTTGTGGTTCACAGCCTTAGGGTGTTTTGAAACTAGACTATTAGCCCACTAGAGTCCATATTGGTCCGTGTAGCCCCCACCAATCTCCCACTCACATGTTTTAGCATGGAGAGCTAATAAATGGACAGCCCCCTGCCCTCATTTCATGTGCTGGTAGTAGCCATCACAGGTGGTGCCACTCAGCACCTTTCCTCTCCCCATCCCTGGCTCTGATGGAAATGGGGGAGTCACTGCCAGAGAAGGCGTCTTTCCATCCGAAGCAGTGCCCCCGTGCTCTGGCGGCTGCAAGAGGTGAAAGTCCTTCCGCACCTTGCTCTCTCCTCTTGCCCCTGATCGGCTTCACAGCTGAAGGGTCAGGGCAGCAGGGAATGCAAGCTGAGCCCAGGATGAAATTAACAACCCGCTGCGGAAAGCAGCTGGGTGGGTAGCAGCAACCCAAGCTGGAGAGAGCAACTAGGAACTGGCTTTGAGTGAAATTAACAACCCGGCTGCCACTGCCACTGCCCCACCCCCACCTGTCATTTTCATCCCAGGCTTGGCTTGCGTTCTCTGCCACCCTGTTTGTTCCAGCTCTGGCTGCATCGCTCCCAGCTGCAATTTCCAGTCCAGATTGCTGCCGCCACCCACCCAAGCCCGGGATGAAATTGCCAGGCAGCAGTCAGGCAGTGGGGAAGAAGCCAACGGGAAGCAGACAGGACAGGAGAGTGCTGCAGCTACTAACCATGACTCTATGGTACTGGCGAACCTGGATGCAGGCAAAGCTGTGGGCAACCCTAATAAATGGGAGACAGATGCGTGAACATGCATTAGCGGGAGCTAGCGCTTACTGGCCTGGACAGTGGGCCCACAATGTCTTGGACAATGCCGTGAGTGGGGAGTGCATGCAGGTGAATGGGAGATGGGGGTGCAGACTAAGGACGTTTTCACACAAGACACTCTCCACCCACCACCCACCCACCATAAATGTTGCAGGGTTACAGTGTTACCCTATGGGTGCCCTATAACATGTATAGTGGGTGGGTGCGTAGTGGGTGGAGAGTGTCTTGAGTGAAAATCCCTTTAGTCTGCACCCCCATCCCCACTCACCTGCATGCACTCCTCACTCACAGCATTGTCCAACACATTCTGGGAACTGGTTAAAAGATAGAAAGCGAAGGGTTGGACTAAATGGTCAGTTTTCACAATGGAGAGATGTAAAAAGTGGTGTGACTCAGGGATCTGTATTGGGACCGGTGCTGTTTAATGTATTCATTAATGAGTTGGGAAAGGGTGTTAAGAGTGAGGTGATCAGATTTCCAGACAACACCAAGTTATTTAAGGTAGTTAAAACACGAGCAGATTGTGAGGAACTGCAACAGGATCTTACGACACTGGGTGCCTGGGCATCTAAATGGCAAATGAGATTTAGTGTGGACAAGTGCAAAGTGATGCACAAAGGGAAAAATAATCCAAACTATGCGTACACAATGCTGGGTACTAAGCTAGGAGTTACCACTCAGGAAAAGTATCTGGGGGTGGTTGTGGACAATACAATGAAATCTACAGTGCAGTGTGCAGCAGCAGTCAAAAAAGCAAACAGAATGTTAGGAATTATTTGGAAGGTGATAGAAAATAAAATTGAGGCTGTCATAATGCCTCTATACAAATCAATGGTGTGACCGCACCTCGAATATTGTGTGCAGTTCTGGTCGACCCATCTCAAAGAAGACATAGTTGAACTAGAAAAGGTACAGAGAAAGGCAATAAAAATGACCAAGGGCATGGGAGGGCTCCCGTATGAGGAGAGGCTTGGTAGGTTGGGGCTCTTCAGTTTGGAGAAGACCCGACTGAGAGGAGATATGATAGAGGTCTATAAAATCATGAGTGGTGTGGAACTAATAAACAAGGATCAGTTGTTTACCCTCTCAACTAGTACTAGAACTACATGAAACTCATGGGTGGAAAGTTTAAAACAAATAAAAGAAATTTTTTTTTCACTCAGCATATAATTGGGTTGTGGAATCTACTGCCAGAGACTGTGGTAAGGGCCAGTACTATAGCTGAGTTTAAAAGAGGTTTGGACAAGTTTCT
>QEPC01000347.1:400991-429789 GCA_003113815.1 Sphenodon punctatus
CAGCCCCATTCTGGGCCCAGTCACAGCTGTCTCCCAGTCCACTTCCCCCCCAGCCTGGCCCCCTTTCCCCCCAGTCTCACACACCCCCTCTCCCTCACTGCAATTTAATACTTACCCCACTTCACACACCAGGAATCCGTCTGGTCCAATGCTAGAGTCCCCTCCAACCATGCCAGGATGCTCACACTCCACAAAATGGCACCAACCCCAATACACACAGCTCAGCAGAGCATACATGTCCTCCTCACACAAAAAAAGCGCTGCCTGCCTGCCCCAGCCAATTGCCTAATTCTGGATCCAGCATGCGCAGGCGCAAAATTGACTGGGCATTTGCATTCAGTGTCCAGGCGCTGTTTAAAAATTGAGCCCATAGGGCTCAAGCTGTCTGGAAAACTACTGTTTCCCATTACCACGCTTGGATGGCTCCCCTAGCCACCTGAGCGAGTTCCTGTTAGGTTTGTCCCTTATGGGACTCCATCAGCACTGTCTTGAGCCGATTCCAGTCCCTCCTCCAGACTGGGAGAAGTGGGGGGGGCTCATTGGGAGAGAGTGAGTGAGCTGCTCTGCTCTGACTGAGCTGAGCTGTAGTCTGCACATTACAGCCTATAATGTAAACAGAGGAGCCCCCTCCTTCCTGAAAATTAGCAGCGGTAGCCACTGCTCATTTTCAGGAAGGAGGGGGCTAGAGCGGCAGCTGCAGGGGGGCCCGACAACAGTTCTTGTGAGCCACGAAGGGTCAAAGTGGGCGTGCAACCAGCAGTTCAATAATTCAAGGCACAGCTAAGGCTGTGTGTGTGCAGGGGGTGCAGGGCAGAGGTCACAGGATGGGCATTGCCCCGGATTTCCTTGGGTATGCACCACGCCTGAACCCAGGGCATGAAATTTCAGATCCAAGTCTAGTAGCCAAAAATTTATTTATGCAAATATGTACATTTGCATATTTGTGAATAAATAAGTGTTCCTCATCTGCACACATACCTTTTAATAGCTACTAAAAACTACTCACACTTAATCATGGATCATCCCCCGCGGGGATGGGGACAGTGGGGATGGGGGGGAAACGGAATGGGGACAGCGTGGGTGGTGGAAACGGGATGGGGACATGCACATAGGCCAGAGAGGGGCTGGTGGCTACGGTTGCCAGCAGGGAGCTGGGGGCAGCCTTACCTATTGGGCTCCTGCTGCGCCTGCCTCCTCCTCAGCTCTGCTGACTGACCGGCCGCTCCTCTCCCAAGCCACCTGAGCAGTTCCAGCTGGCTGGGGTGCTGCGGCACCATGAGCAGGCACAGTCAGGCAGCCTGGGGGGCAGGCTGCAAGTATCGGGCTGGGCCCCACAGCGCCTCCTCCTCTCAGGCCAGAGAGGCGGAGGCACGGTGGGGCCGGGCCGGTACTTGCAGCCCCGTCCAGGGCCCAGGCTGCCCCCCCATGCAGCGAGCTGCGCAGGAGCCCTCCACATGGCAGAGACCCGGAAGTATGGCTGTCGCATAGCCATACTTATTTCTGGGTCTCTGCCATGTGGAGCGTGGGGGGGGGATCCAGCGTGACGTGAGGCGAGGCGTGACGAGGCGCAGCTTGCAGGGGCGCACAGGCAGAGCAGCAGCTGCCCAGCCGCCTGTCCTACTGAGCTTTTTTTAAAAAAAATTTGCCGCAACTTAAAAAAACCAAACCTCAGCGGGACAGGCGGCTGGGCAGCCGCATTAAGGGCAGGTCGCCAGTCCTTATTTTCTGGTTGCCAATGACAACTTGGTGACCAGAAATTTCTTGCCGTGCCTGGACCTGAGCCATATCACCTGCAATTTTCTGGCCGGAGAGTGGTTGAACTGGCTGTATGCCTGTTTTAACTCATTATTCGTGCCAACACCCCAGCCAGGTTCAGGGTTCAACTGATCTTTATCAAGACTGTTCTAATTAATTAATAAATTAATTAATTAATAATTTGTTCAAATTAATTAATAATTTGATCATAGCCCTAAGTATTCCCGTGGTATTCCTGCACCAAAGGTTGGGTCATCTAATAATAGATGCCATGAAATCCATAATAACAACACACAGTGGGAAATATTAAAGTACAAGAGTCATAGCATTAAGGTTTTATGGTTATGTTTTTGTGACTTGCACATATTATTGCCTGAATGGTAAGCATAAGGGATTTTTTTTTTCTGATTTGTCCCATGAATAATAGTTTATTACTTGAATGATTTTCTTCTGGTAATTGCAGAAGAAGCAACCCCTCTCCCTTCTATTCTAGGGACAGTTCAGCTTTAATTTCTATGTGTATCCAACAAAAAGCTTTTACTGCGTCTACTTGTCTTATCCTTCATGCTCCTGGACCTTTGCCTGGTAGTTATGACTATGTCCCTTGTTGGCCTCTAAAGAGCACTCTGAAATGTTATCACAGTTTGAAACACTTGCCCTCTCTTTGCAACAGGCCTGTACTTACAGACTGTGCTTATGGCAGTGTCAGCTCATACAACAAGAATCCTGAAATAAATCATTCAATAATTGTCTAATGCACAGAGAGCTCAAATATTTTAGGAGCAGGTGCCTGTAGCTTAATAAACTCATTGCCATCTTCTTTCTAAACCTAAGCCAAGTCTAGAAATATGCTGCAGAGCACATACAAATTGTTTTGAATAAAAACCCTCTTTATGCATGTTTCCAACATATCCTTTCCCCCCTCATCATCTTCACAGTTCGTTTTGGCTAAGATTTCTAGATGTTACAGTGGCAGCACTTGTCTAGTTGATCTTGAAAAGCTGCATTTATACCACCTGATAAAGAGTAAAAGCCTTTGCCAGTGCCTGCATGAGAATGGAGCAGAGAAGAGAACAAATTATTGGGGAACTGAACCCAGATAAGATGTTAGGAGCTTAGGAAAAACCAGCTGGAGCTAAGACAAATATTTTATGTCCCCCTTTGACTTAGGGCGGGGGTGGGCAACCTTTTCTGTCCTGGGGACCACATTGAATATTAGTCTGAGCTCCGAGGGCCACATAGAGGTTGGGGGTGTATGTGCTTAATGGGTTTATTCAAGAATGGGCCGTAGATCTGTCCCCTACTCTTGTGTGCATTCTCTCCTCTCTGCTCCATTTCATAAGCTAAATTTTTCAGTGCTTGGGGGTAGAGACTAGAGAATGAATAAAGGGGTCAGATCCAGGGACTGGAAAGGGGCCACATAAAAACTTTCAGAGGGCTGCATTTGGCCCCTGGGCCTGAGGTTTCCCACCCCTTACTTAGGGCCTATGCCCACCACGTATTATTTACAGTTCAGTTGAAAGAAATTTTGATCCTCAGCACATCCTAGTAGCTGGGTACCCCCAACCTTCCATTTTCTTTGGGTGTTATCACATGGGCTGGGAGCCTACCAAAGCTTGGAGCTGCTCTGCGCGCCACGTAGCTGCTTCACACGGGCTTCGGACAGGCTGGTGATTTTCCCAGCCACAGTCCACCTGCACGTCCCTGTAGAGTTGCAGTCACTCCTGCAACCACTCTAGGCTACAATTGCAACTCTTTGGTGGAGAACACAGCCTGCCCCATGGCTGCACCCATCAGATTGAAGGAGGCCCTGTGGGCCCAGAGACCCCGCATTGCCCTTGTTCAGACTGGGTTACCCCGCATACATAGCATGCTCTGCCTTTGTGGGGATGATGCCATGCGTTTGGCCCAAACCAAGACAAACATTTGGTGGTCGCCCTTCACATGGGCAGGTAAATCCAGGGCAAAGGGGGACCAATGTGGGGCCCCTTTATCTTAAGTTTGTGGTCAAGTTCTGGAGATCATACTGGGACTTTAAACACGTTACTTGAAATTATTATGTCACTCATGTTTTAATATATAAAGTAAGAAAAGAAATTCTTGTAGCTCTGGGGCAGATGCTGGTATGGCTCTACCCCTACTTTCTCCCTCTCATTAGGCTGATTATTGAGTGCATGTCTTATGAGTCTTGCTAGCTGATTTCAGATAATCAGGATGCAGTGGTGATCAGCCAATAGTGAAAGAGTCCAAAATGGGGGTGAAGTGGGGAGAGGGCAGCTCTTCCTATTAATCTCCCAATGTCCTGCCCCTGACAAAGTTAGAGAGAGGGCTGAAATTAGGGAGGGGACTGTCCTACTTCTCTCTGTTTTCATCCCTTTGTGACCTAGCTGTGTTTTGCCATCTCCATTTGGTCAATAGACTGGAGCTTCTCTTTGCCGTAGAACACTAAGCAGAAGCTTTTCAAAGTCCTTGGGGAGAGGTTTCTGCACCTTCTGCTGGAGAAGAATCATGTATGACCAATTTCTCCTTCCCCCATGTCACAAATTATCACACGGTGCCCTCCCCTCTTGAAATGTGGCATACTTTTATAGACTGTCGCAAAGGGGCAATATCAACTACTTCCAGTGGTGGCTGGTGGACTTCATGGGTGGTGGGGCAGCTGGCAACATCACTTCCATTCATCCCCTGACAGTCTCACACCCCCATCCCATCCAGACCCCTGACACACACACACACACACACACACACACACACACACACACATATATACAAACACACCATCAAGACCCCAACCACACACACAACCACATCCAGGCCCCAGCCACAAACAGGCTCTCTCACACATACCCCAATCAGAACCCCACCACACACACACTCTTTCACCCTCCATCCAGAGACCTCCCCAACCAAACTCTCTCTCTTACACACACTCCCTCCTTCCAGACCCCCTCCTACACCATCGAAACCCTAGAGGGACCTAGCTCTCTCCCCCCACATGGAGAAGGGTGGTAGAAACTGCTTATTGGTGGAAGGAGGAGGGAGCCTGCTTCCCCCCCACCCTGGGACTAGTGAGCAGAATAGAAGGGACCTGCTTTCCTGCGCATGCCAGAGTGAGGAGGTTGGGAACCAGATCCCAGGAATCTGGCTCACTCACTCACTCACTCACTCCCCCAGCCCCCACTCACACTGGGTTAAAGAACAAACCGGCCAACCAACCAACTAACTTGGCTGGCTGCCTCCCTGCCTGCCCCCGCTCCAGAGACCCCACATGCCCTCCGCAGCCCCACAGAATCCAATGCACCCCCTCACCTGCACACTTGGGCTGAGCCTCACGCCACTGCAGCTGCTGCTTTCTCCACCTACTCTCCTCCATAAGCTATGGGGCGGGGATAAGGACAGCACTAGGCTGTTCCTGCTCCTGCCCATTCTCCCCTGTTGGCCTTTGGCTTTCTAGAGTCACCGCCCACAGTCAAATGGCAGTGACTGCGCTCCTCAATCGAAGCCCAGCCACTGATTTCTCAGCCCCCTCTTCTCCCCTCTCACCTTCACTGCACACCTGAACTGAGGGTGCAGGAGCTTTCCGCCAAACACACAGGTGCAGTTAGGGTTCTGAGCCTCTTCCCACACCCATTGAGCTGCAGGGACGCAGCAGTGCTGCTGTTCAGTGCTGTTGTCTCTTCAAGGGTTCTGGCAGGTCAATGCCCTCATGCCCTTAAAGAGAAACCTCCCCTGCCTATTTCTATTTTACTGCCACATAAAATAGTATGACAAACTATTTATTTTATTTATTTTTATTTTACAAATTTATATCCCGCCCCCTCCTGCAATGCAGCTCGGGGCGGCTAACAACAACAATAAAAACAATTAAAATTCACTTAAAATATAAATATAAAATACATCAATAAAACAGGGCCAGAAAACAATAAATAAATGGATAAATGGGCGGGGGATTAAAATCACCCCCCCACCCTCCCTCCCGAAGGCCTGGGCAAACAGCCAGGTCTTACAGTTCCGCCGAAATGTCAAAAGGCTTGGGGCCAGGCGAGCTTCCTCCGGAAGGGAGTTCCACAGCCGCGGCCCTACCACCGAGAATGCTCGCTCCATCGTGGCCCCCCGCTTAACACGGGGGACCTCCAGGAGGGCACCCCCGGCAGACCGCAGGAGCCGTTCCGGGGCGCGAAGGGCGAGGCGGTCCCTAAGGTAAGAGGGGCCAAGGCCGTATAGGGCTTTATAGATCATCACTAGGACCTTGAACTTGGCCCGGCACACTATCGGCAGCCAGTGCAGCGCTCGGAGCACCGGTGTAATGTGCTCCCGGCGACCCGTCCCCGTAAGAAGACGAGCCGCCGCATTCTGCACCAGCTGCAGCCTCCGGGCCAAGAACAAGGGAAGCCCCACGTAGAGCGCGTTGCAGTAGTCGAGCCGCGAGGTGACGAAGGCATGGATGAGGGAGGCCAGGTCCGGGCCAGAGACATACGGACGCAGCCTACGTACCAGATAAAGCTGGCGGAAGGCAGCCTTAGCGACTGCCTCCACCTGCCGCTCCAGCCGCAGGTCTGCGTCCAATATGACCCCCAGACTCCGGACCTGCTGAGCTACAGGGGGGCAAACCCCCCCAACCAGGGGGGCCACCACCCCCTTCGCCCTCCCCACCACCATCACCTCCGTCTTATCTGGGTTGAGCTTCAGTCTGCTCCGCCGCATCCAATCCGCCACGGCCTCCAAACATTGGGATAGCACCGAGACAGCAGGGTCTGGGTCAGTAGAAAACGAGAGGTACAGCTGAGTATCATCAGCATACTGGTGACATCGCACCCCGAACCCTCTCACGACCTCCCCCAAGGGCTGCATATAGATGTTAAATAATAATGGAGACAAGATCGATCCCTGCGGAACGCCACACGGTAAGGCGCGGGGGCTCGATGTTTCCTCCCCCAACACCACCCGCTGGCTCCTCCCCGAGAGGAATGAACGGAACCATTCAAGAACAGTCCCGTCCAGACCCCCCCGGTCACGCAGTCGTCTCAACAGCAGCCCATGGTCCACGGTGTCAAAAGCGGCCGAGAGATCGAGCAGGATGAGAAATGTCGAACATCCCGCATCCATCTCCCGGCGGAGGTCGTCCACCAAGGCCACCAACGCCGTCTCGGTGCCATAGCCGGGGCGGAACCCAGATTGAAAAGGGTCAAGGAGCCCGATGTTATCTAGATGACCCTGGAGCTGGAGCGCCACTGCCCGCTCAATAACCTTCCCTAAAAAGGGAAGGTTAGAGACAGGTCGGTAGCTGGCGAGCGCGTCTACGTCCAACGATGGTTTTTTCAGCAGGGGGCGCACCACAGCCTCTTTTAAGCAAGGCGACAACCTCCCCTGCCGAAGGGACGCATTCACCACCCTCGCCAGCACCGTCCCCAACGTCTCCCCGGAAGCTTTTATTAACCAGGACGGGCACGGATCTAGTTGACAACACGTGGCCCTCACAGACCCCAGGACATCCACCACATCGGCCGGCGTCACTTCCTGAAACTCACCCCATAAAGATGGACCAGACGGACCCTCCGCCCCCCCGCGCTCTTCCCCTACTGCTATCAACCCAGCGTCGAAATCGGCCTGAATCCGAGCGATCTTGTCTGCGAAGTAGATGACAAACTCCTCACAGCGGGCCCGGGACAAGTCCCCATCCAGGCGGAGGGAGGCCGGACTAACCAGCCCCCGCACCACCCGAAACAGCTCCGCTGGACGCGACTTCGCAGACGCTATGAGGACGGCGAGGAATTCCTTCCTCGCCGTCCTCACAGCCTCCACATAGGACCGCAAATGGGCCCTATGGAGAAGACGATCGGAGACAGACCGAGTCCGACGCCAGCGTCGCTCTAGCCTCCTGCCCACACGCTTCATACACCGCAGCCCCTCAGTAAACCAAGGGGTCCTGCGGTGACGAGACCGAGGCAGAAGGCGCCTCGGAGCCACCCTGTCAATGGCCTCCTCCAGCAAGATGTTCCAATGCCGGACCAGCTCATCCACAGAGTGACCGTCCACATCCAGGGTAAGCTCCCTCAGGACCTCCTGGAACCGCTGGGGTTCCATCAGCCTCCGAGGGCGGACCATCCTAACTGGTCCCTTCCCCTTCTGGAGGGGGCGCGCTAAAAGACCGGCCTGAAGGAGGTAATGGTCCGTCCACGACAAGGGCACCGCTGTCACCTCCCCCACAACCGGACCCCCCGCCTCAAGGCCAGAGCCGAAGATCAGGTCGAGGATATGTCCCCCCACGTGGGTCGGGCAGATCACCTCCTGGGACAAGTTCATAGTTGCCATGGCGGCCATGAACTCCCGCTCCGCCCCAACAAGGCCGGCATCGGCGTGGACGTTGAAGTCCCCCAGAACCAAAGTCCTGGGGGAGCCCAACACCACCTCCGAGGCCAGCTCCGCTAGAGCGGTAAGGGATGCCGCCGGGCATGAAGGGGCCCGGTACACCAGCAGCACCCCTAGCTTGCCCCCAGCCAAATCGATCACCACGTGCAGAGCCTCTACACCCACAATCTCCGGCACTGGATACCTCCTAACAGGCCAGTCTTCCCTAAAAACAATAGCTACGCCTCCTCCCCGGCCGCTCATGCGGGGCTGATGCTGCACGGCATACCCAGCTGGAACCAGATCCGCCAAAGTTGGACCGGCCAGATCATCCAGCCAGGTCTCCGTGATGCATGCGAGGTCCACGGCCCCATCCACGATCAAATCGTGGATAATCGGGGCCTTGTTGACCACGGACCTCGCATTCATCAGCACCAGCCCCCCACGCGCGGACCCTGGACCCGGCACCTCCCTCCCCCTTAGTGGGGGGGTGATGACCTCCACCTCCCTCAGGCACCGTGGACCCCTAGGGGCCCGTGCCTTCCCACCCCATGGACCATACCGTCCGCGCCCCATCACGACCCCAATGGCCATGCCCTCCCCTCCGTCCACCCAATCCCGGCCCTTCAGACCCGGCTGCTTGCCCCCCGGCCCTCCCTCCCCCCCTCCCCCCCATAACCCTCCCCCCCCAACCATACCCTCCCCATTCTCCCTCGGTCTCCCCCTCTCACGGGGAGACCGAGCCACCCCCTCCCCCCCAACCCTCCCGGTCCTCCCCCTGCTCTCACCAGGGGGAGTCCCTGGGTCCACCCCCCTCATTTAACCCACCCTTACCAATACCCCCACCCTACCACCCTAGCCCTGAAAAGAAACAGAAGCCCACGCCAGATAAACAATACCCCCACCACCACCCCCTGCAGCCCCCAAAGTGCCCAGAAAGTGCAGAAACTAGTACTTGTAAGCAGGACAGAAGGACACCCTGTTAGTTTCAGTCTACTCTGGGACAACGAATCAAAATTAAATTAAAATTGTTCTTTGGGATAATGGTGATAAATTATTTTCTTAAACATTTAACATCTGTAGCCACCTGATATTTTTTTACTGTCCTCACGGATGATAACTGAGGACATGAGTTATTTAGCAAAAAAACCCAAAACCAATATGGAGCCTGATTTTTCGACTGCCTTACACAAGGTGTTATTTATAAAGACAGCATGCCACACCCACTTTACAAACGTGCAGGTGGTGGCTACAGATGCTTATAAGCTAAGGCTGGGGAACCTTTTCCTTCATGCAAAAGGCACTTTGAAAATTAGTACAAACCCTACAGACTGGCTAGTAATCCAGTGGGCAAGTGTGCTCAGGATGTAGGAAGGAAGGGAAGGACCTTTCTTATGGATCTACCGTTATCTTTGCATGCATGACCTCATTTCTGCTCCCTTCCCCTGATCTCACGCTCTCAGTGCTTGGGGTAGGGACTGGAACCACAGACCAAATCCAGGAACTGGGCCAAAGGGGCCAAATAACAAAAATAGCTGTGGGCTGGATTTTTCCCCATAGTTGGAGGCTCCTTCTAATTCTCTGATCTAATCGTTGGAAAACTGGACTCATATTGCACTCCTATTGCAGCTTAGTTTTTTTAGTCCCTAGCCTAGTAGCTAAACTTTGAGCTCCTCTCACGCACAGAAACACTGGAGTTAAAAAATTAGAATGATCTAGAGAAATGCACATGGAGGGAAGACTGCGTCAACACTCTAGATACTGAATTTAAAGGGAACACTAACATCATTCAGGGGCACAAGGCTGAGTGGATTTAATTAGCTGATGCAATTAGCAGTGTGCAGTGCAGTAGGGTCCCTCTTCTAATTGGGGTTTGGGCAATAATGTAATCTAAATTATAATTAACATGATTGCTGATATTTACTATGCATGCTCATCTCCCTTCATCAAAAGCAGCGAGCTATAGGGATTTCTAATATTCATGACAGTCCAGATTTCTTTATCACGCTGAAACATTTTCGCGTGCATATTAATTTGTATTCTGTTGCTTGTTCTAAATGATAGCTATCCTCTTCTTACACATTTATGAATTTCCTGTCATTAATCCTTATCTTGTAAGCCTTTTCTTCTTTAAAAGTGGAATAGTTTCAGACCTAGTTTGTGTCTTATCTGAATACTTCTTTCTGGCTGGTAACAGCTAGTATTACGTTTTACCCTTCAATAATGCTAATTAAAATTGTTAACGGGCAATGTAAGTTTTTTTTAATTCAGCCCTATTTCATGAGTGTGAAGCACCCAAATGAACATTCATGGCTTTTAATGTGCTACACTGTGGATTTTCACTGTGACTTCAGTGGACTTTCATAAGTCACAGAAAACATAAGGCCAGGGGTGGCCTGCTTTGTTATATTGTTGGAATGGGGGAGGGGTCGGGGAGGGATTTGGGGACAGCCATGCAGGTGGGGGAGGAAATCCACCAGGTGAGAGACAGGGGAAAGGGAGTGAATGGGAAGGGATGTTTTTTTTTACAAAGGGTATTTTCAGACATTACGAGATCACGGTCAACCATGGACAATCCCCTGTGGTGGTGGATGGTCCCATAATGTCTGGTTGCTCGCCGCCAGATGTTCATCCTGGTGAACCGGCGGTGAGCAAAATAACCACGCTTTCGAGGATGGTCCGGGCACCACCCCCAAAAGCGTGGTTAATTGAACCATGGCCCGGAATTGGCGGACGCTAACGTCTGTTACCGCTGCCGATTCCGGGCCGTGGCCCAGACCCTGGGATGGCCGCTGCGCCCACCCGTCTCTAGGAGGGCGGGCTGCTGGGGGAACATGGGGGGGGCGGGGCTGTGCGGCCCCAGATTCCCTGCCGGAATCAGCCGGCTTGTCTGTTGATGGGCCATTCTGATTCCAGCCAGGAATCAGAAAGGTGATTCTGTGACGGGGCCAATAGGCACCCCGTCACGTCTGAAATCACCCAAAGTTGGAGAGAGAGTTTTGGGATACCTACCTATTGCCTCTCAGTGAGAGGGAGGGTTAGAGGGTTAGAGGGAAAAAATTGGTGGAAAGGAAGTGGGCGAGATAGGGCTCCCCTGAGTGAGATGACAGGAGAGTGAATGCGATGGGCTGTGGGTTTTTTTATTTTTGAGAGAGAGGTTTTGTATATTTATATTTGTTATAATTGTTTTACTTGCTTTGAGCTGCTCTGAGCCTTTGGGACAAGGTGGGACATAAGTCTGAAATAATATTAAAATAATAAAAGTAATAATAATAATTAAATAAATTACCTGCAGCTCATAAAGTCATTTGGACTTAAAACATATGCATAAGCAGTTTCTTGAACTAAGGCCTGGAGGAGGAGGATAGTGTAAATCAAGGATGTGCTGTAGGATCAAATCATCAGAATCTGGTGTCTAGAGATTTTTAATCTTGGCAGCTTTTGCAATTGATGTTAGGTACTAACATTAAAAATGCGGAACTTCTCCAGTTTATACTCTCATGATTTTAAAATCATTTTAAGACTACATCATTATAGAATCATTTATATTTGATAACAGCACAAGCCATAATGAATCCTCACTGCGATCAGTGGCAATGTTGCATTTTTCTCCACGGAAGTTAGATTGCAGTACAAAATTTGTTAAATGTACCATAAAATATACTGTTACCCAGGTTATATTTTTTTCTCACAGCAGCCCAGTTTGATGAATGGCTCAGTTAGCTCTGGAGAACTGGTGTTAAATTTAGTTGGGACTTTCAGGGGGAAAAAACATACATTGTTAGATCAAGATTTCCTTCAGATCAGGAGACATAATGGTCCTTATGTAGAATTAGCAGCTTTACCAACTATTGCAGGGACGTGATACCAGTTTTCAAATGTCGAAAACAAATGGCCAACATTTGTTCTCCACTGTCATGGAAGATGGATCAAGAGGGAATAGGCTTAAATTGTAGTAAAGTAGATTTCAGTTAGACATTAGGAAAAATATCCTAACGGTAAGAACAGTTGAGCAGTGGAATAAGTTGTTTAGGGAAGTTGTGCAAGAGATATGTTGTACTTCAATCAAGGGTGAAAACAGATGTGTGGGTGGAGCAGCAACTGTCACGCCTGGCCCTGGGTGGGAAACAGCAGTGGCCACTCACTGGGTTGGCAGGCAGCACTGAACAAAGGTGCCAGCTGCCGGGAAAACTGTCCCACTGTCTGCATGACCCGGGTGTGGGTGGGGGGGACTGCAACAGACATGTGGGCGGGCAGGTAGCCCTGCCCCATACTTACTCCTAGGAACCTTCCCCCTGCCATGATAGGCAGACATGGCAGTGGGGCAGAACAGATGTGTTAGCCTGCTGTGGCCCATGTTGGTCTGCATTGGCGGCCCTTGTCCTGGAATGAGCTTCCGGGATCTTCAGGAGGACTCAGTCTGGACCAATTGCCTACCCATGCCAGGGCTTTCTTGGGCCAACATCTGGCAGCATGGGACCACGCGTGTAGTTAGTCCTGGGCCACAGTGGGACCATGTCACGTCTGTTTTCACCCCAAAACCCAGCTGGACAAGGATCTGTCTTGATGATGTAAGCAGTGGATATCCTGCTTGGAGCATAGGGTTGGGCGAGATGACCCTTGTTTTCTTTTCCAACCCTACAGTTCTATGATTCTAAGTCAAGGCTGCCCAGCCTTTTCTTGGCCATGAGCCAATGTTACATTTCAGACTAATCTATGAGCCACAACAAATAACGTTTTATTTATTCATTTGTACTGTACACATTACAGTGATATCTGGGCACATGAGTGAAGTTAAACATGAATATTTGTTGCCAATAAATGATAGAAAACAAACTTTCCCACAGCTATCAACCACCAGTGAGACGATGATTTCAACTGAGGCAGGATAACGTGAACAAACAAATGTTGCCTGGAATCCCAACCAGTTCCAAATATGGCATCTGGAAGACTGCAGGAGGGAGACATTAGTAGAACATAGACTAAGCTCTGACACAGTAAGCTTGGGGATGGACAGCAAGTGTTTGTTGACACAGTACAATCAGTGATGAATGGGAAGAGAGAAGATCTCAGAGAAAAAAAGAGGGTTTGAAAAAAAGCCATTCAGGACTTCATAGATCATAACTCGGGCTGCAGTTGTCTCATGGTTAAAAATGGCTTCTTTCACAGCACAACATGCTAAAAATGCTTATTTCAGAGTATATCATTGTCATAGCTATTTAACAATTAAAACATAATGGGTGAAATCCTGACACTGGTCCTGGGAAGCCATGCTTTGAATCCTGACCTAGCCATAAGCTAGGTTTGTGGAGGGCCTGCGGAAGCTGAAGCAGGCAGGGTGGTGATTGGAGCGCCGGTGGCACCGGTCTCATGCTGAAGCTGATCGATTGCGGCATAGAACCAGTTTACGGGACTATGCCATGGCTATCAGGCCAGTGAAGGAGCTCTTCGCTACCCTGATAGCGTCTGCGAAGTCTCGTCCAGCAGAGTCTTTTGGGAGGTGAGGTGGTTGGTCAGTCCCGTCTCCCTCCGCCTGGAACTGGAGTCTTCCAGTGCCCACTGTGACATGTTTGTTGAGTACTTCACAAATAAAATTGCTTGGATTCACCATGACTTCAACTCCGTGCTTATGACAATAGGAGGTTATGGAGACTCCATCTTGTCCAGTTTAGTGGGAACTATTTCAGTGGATGATGCCTGCCACTGCAGCAGATGTTCTGGGGGCTGTTAGAGCAACATTTTGTGAACTAGACCCATGCCCGTCCTGGCTGGTTAAGGCCAGCTGGGAGACATTGGGGCCGTTGCTGGTTGGTGTTGTCAATGCTTCCCTGTGGGAGGGCAGGGTGCCGGACTGCTTCAAAGAGGCAGTGGTGTGGCCCCTGCTCAAAAAATCATCACTTGGCATTGACTCCCCCACTAGCTATCAGCCAGTCTCTAACCTTCCCTTTTTAGGGAAGGTTATCGAGCGGGTGGTGTCTCAGCAGCTGCAGGAGCATCTGGACTGCACCGGTTTTCTTGATCCCTCACAGTCCGGCTTTCGTTTGGGTTATGGCACTGAGACTGCATTAGTAGCTTTGGTCAACGACCTTCGCCGGGAACTGGATCAGGATCGTTTGACCCTGCTAATTCTATTAGATCTGTCAGCTGCATTTGATACCGTTGATCATGAGATGCTGGTGACTTGCCTGCAGGACTATGCCGGTGTGGGCTGAACCGTTATTGGATGGGGTGAGTGAGTTAGACAAGGATTGTATTATGAAAGCACTGTGAACACTGATAGTGCTATAGAAATAATAGTAAAATCAAGAATTGTAATATCTTCAGATCCCTCAGGCAAGTCAGCAGCATCTCATGATCAACTGTATTTAAAAGCTGCAGAAAGAAACGAGTGTAAATATTTTTTTGGCACAAGTCTAGAGTGGAATGGGCTTTACAATGCTTTACATTTTAGAGCAGAGCAGAAACCTGGCAGAAATCCAAGAAACTAGAAATATCTAAGCCTTGTCACCACCTTCCCAGTAACACTCCCCGAAACATATGGTTTGAGACAGGGTGAAGAGTGGTGAGATTACTACCATTAAAAGAAGGTTTCTGGAGGAAGGGTTTAACTGCTACATGTTTTAGGATGATAGGCAGTCCGTCCTCATAAAGAAAGGCATTACCAGTTCCTGTTAATAAGCAGTCCCACTGGTTGTTACTAGCTATGACAGGCAAGGTTCTGCTGCAGAAGTGGTGGAACAAAGGTCACCCAACACATCCAAAACCTCCATCTGAAAAACAGATTGTCACAGATACAAACATTGTTATCTGCAAAGTAAATGGAACCTTTTCCACATTGACAAATGCTACTTTTGCAAACTACAGCTGCCGAGACTGTCCAGTCTAATGTTCTCAGTGCTTTAGATTGCACAGTGGCAAAGCAATCAAATGGATTTGCATCACATCTTCTATGACTGGTGCTCTCACCTCTTTCCTTGTGCAACACAGCGATAAGG
This sequence comes from Sphenodon punctatus, assembly GCA_003113815.1. Lineage (NCBI taxonomy): Eukaryota > Metazoa > Chordata > Lepidosauria > Sphenodontia > Sphenodontidae > Sphenodon > Sphenodon punctatus. Next base: position 416,090 of record QEPC01000347.1, read on the forward strand.
GAATATGGGCTCCTGGGGTCCACTCAGCCAATGACACTTCCACTAAGACAGCAAAACAAGGGTTACAGCAAAATGGGCAAAAACTAAGCCATTCTGACTTGTGATACACGATGGATAATATGTCATGATCTCATCCAAGGCCCTTTTTACACGAGACACCCTCATGGGTGCCTGAGTGGGCAGGATTGGGGGAGGCCCATGTAAACACCACGGCCAGTGGGTGGGAGTGTGTGCGCTCCCGTGAAACACCATCTTCACTCATCCCCACGCACAGAGCAACTGGCGAAAATGGGGGTTGTTCCATGTTTGGAGATGGGTGGAGATGGGTGTGCGCCCATGTAACCATCCCCACGTGTCACTCCCGCACTGTGGCACACACCCATCCCCCCCGCACCATGGCTCATTTGAAATGGGCCCACGGTTGCATAGTGGTTTTCTTCTTATGCCACTTGTGCCTCAGGGGAGGGTTTTTTAAAATGTATAATTTTGTCATTTCATTTTTTTTTCTTTATGCATAATGTTTGTTTTGATCTTCTCTTTCCCTTTCCCCTCAACTATGTGTTATAGGCTGTTTCTCCTTTTGTGGACTAAAGTAAAAGGTAGCTTTTTAAACAAGAAAACTTGAAACACAAAATCAGTTGTACCCATATACAAAAACCCCTCCTGCAAACCAGGCTTGGACTCTGACCTTTTAGCCCTCCCATTTCAAGGTGCTATCAGTTGAACTACAAAACTCTGTCTGACTCTTTATCCTGCTGAGCCACTATTCCTATACCTACGATCTGTTTACCCTTTTCCTTGCAACATGGACCTGCCTGCTGTCATTCTCATTGTAACCAAGCCAAGTACGTGCACTTGAGATCTCGTATCTTCATGAATGTTAGACCCCTTGTCTCTCCCTCTGTTCCCCTTCCTAAGTCTCTCCCCCAGCTCCTGTCTCTCAGATTGTAAGCCCTAGGGGCAGGGACCGTGTCTATTTTATTACTTTGTAAAGTGCCAGGTACACTGCTGGCGCTATATAAATGTTTGTTAATAATAATAATAACTAACAAAGGAGCTCTCTAATTCTGACACCAGAGCAGTGGTTGATACACCTGGCCATTCAATTGTACAATTTGTTAGAGGCTTATAGTACAATTGGCAGTGTGGCTGCACAGTCAAGTTTGGAGTCTATCTAGTTCTAATCCTCAATGTTGCCTTGTTTAACCTCAGTTGGTTTATTTGGAGAATTAGGATGGTAACTGCTCACACTACTTTACATTGTAGAACAGTGCGTTGATTGAAAGAAAAATGGACAATTTATATAGGAAGCACAGTCAGTGGAAGGTAGACTCAGACTCATGAACCCCCGGTGCTTGAGACCAAGCGACACATTATCTGCTCTTTGTGTAGTCAATTTCATTGTTAAGAGTCACTTACGAAACTTATTGGACTGTGGAAAAGCAAAAGAGAGACCGAGGAGGATATAGCAAATGTAATTGGGTAGGGAACAGTTGTTGTCCCTATAGAATGCGTGCATCTAATAGCCTATGGCTGAAGATGGATTCATGACAAGATTTTTAAAATGGCTGGCCATTTTGTGTCAAAATGTTTTAGAGAGCACTTTTTGGGGAGGCAATTTGAATGTGTTCCAGTTTTGATTTCATCTTTGTTGCACAGTACTTCAGAGAAGGCCTTACCAGTGCATCCTACAAGGCCATTATACAGCCCTATTCCTAGTGGAAATGTCTCACCTCATACATCTTACATCCAAATATGAGCCATATTGGTGGCTCATAGATACCCTGTGATTGATTCTCCCTGGCTTCCTCCCCGTTTTCCAACTGATGAGCCTTCAGTTTATGGCAATTCAGCTTATAACTATTCTATTTTAGCCCCAAGTGCATAACTTTACACTTAGCACTACTGAATCCCATCTCATTTCTGGTACTCCAGTCCAGGAGGTCATCCAGCTCTGCCTGTATATAATTTCAATTTTCTTCCATATTGATAATTCCTCCCTATGTTGTGTTATCAGCAAATTTCATTCACACATTCCTTTCTGTTGCCAAGGGTATTCATAAAAGCATTTAATAAAATGGGTCCCAAGAACATGCTAATAGAAGACGTCCACTAGTAAGTTCTCTCCAGAGAGATAGTTTGCCATCCAACACAATCCCTTATCTTCCCTTTAGTTTAGTTTTGCAATTCCTATAGAAATGGCCGTTGTCTCCATCTGAACGGGTTTTTCTCCCACATGGCATTGTATCAAACACTTTATTGAAATCCAAATAGACTGGATCTGCTGCATTTTCCTATGTCTAAGGAACCATTTACTTTCTCAAAGAAAAAAATCAGATTGGTGTTAAGAGTGTAGTCTAGGGCATTATGTCCTGTGGATCTATGGGGCTCTGAAAAGGGGTGTTTCTTTAGAATAAGGGACATTCATCCAAATAAGGGACCTCTGACAACCCTAGCATAGGCTCTTTTCACACAGACACTATAACACCAATAAAATGGGTGTTACATGTTATTATACATGTTGCAGGGCACCCATAGAGCACCCCTGCAGTCCTGAAACATGTATAATAAAATGTAACACCCATTTTATCAGTATTACAGTGTCTGTGTGAAAAGAGTCATTGTCATTCAGCAGCTGCCCTCAGCCATTTGTCTGGGATGTGGCAGGATAAAAATCCAAAAGATAGATAGGTAGATTCACCCCTCTGTGATAGCAGTAATTTTGGAAGTGTTTCATACTCATTTGCATAAGGCATAAAGAACTATAGCACATACAAGAAAGTTAAGAATCAGACTGTGCCATTACTGGCTTCTACAAAGGACTTAACATACTTTTTGGATGCTTAGAAATGATTAATAACAATAAAAGGCACAACAATACTCACAGATATTACTTTTCAGACTAGGTTCCTTGCAGAAAGTTGGTGGGAAATTTTTTGTAAGTTGGTAACAGCATGGCATAATTGATTGCTGTGGCGGCCATGAGTGTACGAGTTTTGCTACCAATATTTTAACAGTGATGCTTCTCATGGGATCTTTCAATAAAGTGGTTGACAGTATTGCCAGACTACTAAACTACACACCTGCAACATTGTGCATTTTAATTGAGTAATCTGGCTATTCGGTTTGAGGTGCAAATCTAGCAATTTCTGGATTCCCAGACCTCTCATCTAATAGAAGAGAAGGCTTCCGCTTTACTCTTACACAAACAATTAAATGCTACAGGCGGTGCTAAATTAATTAATTTAAGGGGCACAGACTGCCGCTTTGCAGAAGCTCCTATGAAATTAAAAATGGTTGGTTAAAAAGGACGATGTAATTTCTCATTTCTAGTTTATTGTGTCTTCAGAGTGCAGTTTTACCTTCAGTGCTCATTCAACAGGAAAGCTTCTGAAAGCATGAATGCTTTGATGGAAAGAAAGTATCTTCCTTTAGTGCTGCATTACTTCTTCATTAGTTGTTTGTTGAAGAGTTTCATTGTTTGCTGAAGAGAATTGGTTCAGAGTAAAGAAACTTCACTCATTACTTTTTGCAGTGGAGATTATTTTTATAATTTTTCTTTGAATACTTATAATCTTGTAGTTTGTGTTTGTTCAGGACAATTATCCAATAATTACCAGATTTTTTTTTAAAAAATACACTGTGATCAAAGCAGAATGTTGGTTTGTTACGGCCGCCACTGAATTCAGTGTTATTACAATTATAGCAAAGGAGTGGGATTTGTATTTGGTAACCCTTTCCAGTTCCCTTTAATCTACTTTTGTTTACACCAAGGTAGAATGGAGTGACTCAGCTAACTCCCACCGACTTCCATAAACCTAGAGTAAATGAGAGCACAGTTTGCTTTCGTGTTATCAGAGAGATAAGTAAGCAATGGGAAATCGGCCTGGCTAGTACTACTTCCATAGTATTAGTTTCCATTTTTGTCCATTACTGAAAAACAGATGAGTTGCATCATGGAGAAGAATTCAAAACCAATGGAAGTATCCTCTGGAACGATTTTCTCTTTGTAAAATTGTCTCTGTTAGTTTATTTTTCCTGCCCACTTCTGAAATTGTCTCCTGTCCAGAGAACTGTAAGCATTGGTTCTCATCGTTTGTGAGAACAGAAGTAAAGGGAGGCAGTTACTCTGCAGGAATTCCTCCAAATTAACAGTTCCAGAGTCATCCTACGTGTGCAAATGCACCCCATTGCCTTGCTTGAATTGCACAGTTTAGAAGAAAAAGCAGGACTGGCCTTACGAGAGGGTAACCTGAGGTGCCCACCCCGGACCCTGCTTTTTCTGAGGGCCCTGCAGCGACTTCTATTTTCACCAGGATAGGTTGTGGGGGCACCACTCCCCCTCAGTGGGGCCCCAAACATGACCACCTTCAAGTCACTGCAGAGGTTGCTCCCAAAGGGGGAGGGGCCACCAGGGGCCCCACATTTTATCTTTACCCTGGGCCCTGCAAATCCTAAGGCCGGCCCTGGGAAAAATCATATTTTTTCCTCTCTATCTGCTAGCCAATAATGAAAGCAGGCAATAGAGAGGGTGGTGTCCTCTCTATCTACCAGTTTCTAATGTGTACATTAGAAACTGTGTTGACTGGTCGGTCACATTCTAAATTGGGTCTATTTCCCACGATGATTCCCCCAAAGACTTTACAAGCTAAATATTAGGTGTGACTCCTGCACAAAGAGACAGAACAAGGGAAAGACATCCCAATATAACAACATATCCATATCCCTTGAGAGAACCTGTTAAATTACAGAAAGAAGGAACCCTCTAACCGCATACCCCTTGTCATCACCTACCACCCCACACCGGAACCTATAAGTGGCATCATCCGACAGCTATAACCCATAGTTGATGAGGACAAAACCATAATCTTACCTGAACCACCTCTTCTGTCCTTCAAACAACCTCCAAACCTCTCATAACGGATCATTCAGAGCAAACTACCAACCACCCAGGACACCCCCAACATTAACAGGAACAAAACCTTGACAGAACAATTGATGCAAAACCTGACAAGACATTTCTGCCCCCCCACCCCCCTCATGGAAGACCATTCCAAATACAAGGCAACTACACCTACAAATCCCAACGTGTACTGTATTTCATTCAGTGCACCAAATGCTGTCATGGAAACTACATTGGTGAAACCCAGCAACCCATACACCAACACATGAACTCAAATAGGCATACAATTATAAACAAAGTCACTGATTCTACACTGGGCAATGACTTTTCCCAGCACAACCACTCCATATCAGACCTCTCAGGGCGTTTATAGACGATCCCGCTTACAAGCGGGATCGCTAAACGCCGTGTTTCTCCGCCTCGGCTTCTCTCCGTGCCGTGTCTGATGTTCAGACACGGCGCAGAGTGCGAGTGCGCATGCGCGCCCTTCTGCGCATGCGCACTCTTGCACGGGACCAGGAAGTGCGGCGCAAAGCCGGCACTCCGGGAATCCGCGTCGGAGGGGGCAGGATCGCCTGCCCCCTCCGACGCGGATTAAAAAGCAGCCCAGGCATATAGACGAGCGGCAAGAAAGGCGGCTGATCAAAGGATCAGCCGCCTTTTTTGTCTCGTCTATAAACGCCCTCAGTCCTCATCCTCAAAGGAAACCTACACAAAACCCCTAGAAAATGGGAGGGGGGTATTTGACACCAAAAACAATGGACTTAACAAAGACCTAAATTTCTCCAGCCACTGCACAAATCTGTAAACTTCAACACCAAAAATAATGGACTTAACAAGGACCTATATTTGCCCCATCACCCCTGGAAGAAGACAAGCACACATGTTGGAGGTTAAAAGGCTGCACTTTTATTGATGTTATTAAAGTCGGGGAGGGGGCATCCTCCCTCCTGGGTCCAGCCTGGACTAAATTTATTAACTAATTTTCTAACAACTAACTGAAAATCTAACATATGCGGTTTGATGTCCCTCGCTACCGCGTAACTTTAACTACTGCTAGGTCAATCTCACTCCAGCTGCCCGGCTGGTCGGGGAGGTAAGGACCTCTCGTAACCGAAGTAGGAGGGAGGCGACGGCCACCACGAGAACCGCCCCGACCTCCGGTGTATAGCTCACTCCTCCCTTCTGGGCCTGGGTTAAAAGCTGGCCGCCCCTGCTCTAGCTTCTCCCGTGGCCCCATCTCTTAAGTAGATGACTTAATGAACCACTAAATCTACTGAAACCTGTTCATTATTAATCACCTGGACCCCTGCTAGTGCAACAAAGAAATTATGTTGAGCACATCCAGCCTCTCCCTATTCGCCAATTGCAATCAACATATACCGTGAGGAAGGCGAAAAACCGACAGGACCTTAAGCCAATCAGGCCTGGCAGAAAAAATTCCTTCCCGGCCCCCGGAAAGGACGGCCAGCAAAGTAAGCCCACTGTGTATAAGGGAGGGTGGGTGGGTGCTTCCTTTCTCCTTGCCATTTTCAGCGTGACTGGCTCCTCCTGCCACACCCAAAGATGGTGACCTCCAAGTCTTGCCTTGTGAGACTTGGCTCCCTGTTCCTACAACTCTGCGGCGGCACCCGTGGACTCTCTCGCCTGTCCTCTCCGGTCAGGTGGGGCAAAACCCGCTCCCTCGTATGCCACCCCCCCTCCAAGGTAGGAAGGGGGGCGGGTGGGGAACGGGGATTCTCCAGCCACTGCAGCTATCTATTATACCTTACAGTCTACTGCATATTTAATTTTTGTTATCCTTTGTACCAAGTTCCTAGATATCATTCTAGCTACTTTGTCTCCCTTTCTGCTACTGACTGTCAGCTGAATACTCAACCTCTGTGTTACTGTGAACCCAGTTCCTTTGATATGCACATTTCCTTCACCTGATAAGCTGTTTTTCACTATATCCCCAACACGTATGTTTGCCCTCTGTGTGTGTTTACCACTAGCTACTGTTTCTTTGTTGTCTACACCAATATATAATTTTACAGTTGTTTTTAAATGTCTGGCACACCTCTCTCTCTCTCTCTTTACCCCTTCTCTCACCTGCTACCTTGTCCTAGCCACTCCCACTCATTCTATGCCCCCTCATATAGACCTGCCCTACATTTGCTCATTTTATGTATTTCTACTGGCTACGCTACATTCCTGAGGAAGGGTCCTGTGTGGCCCAAAAGCTTACTTATTTCCACCCACAACAGTTAGTTCAATAAAAGATATCATTCAAACCACTTTATTTCAATATAATAAGCGTGGACGCTCCACTTAAGGGGGGGACTTGTCTCCTCTTCCTTTTAAAATTAGTACCAACTTTGCGGACCACATAAGAGTTGGGAATGGGACTGCTTAAGAAGTACGTTCAGGATGGGGGAGGGCAGGGGAGGGTCTTTTAATGGATCTGTGCCATGCCTTTGAGTGCACACCCTCATTTTGGTTCCCTTCCCCTGAGCTCAGTCTTAGGTCTTGAGGGTTGTACCTTGTTCCATGGACCAGATCTACGAATTTGGAAAGGGTCCAAATAAAACACAGCTGTAGGCCTAAGCAGGGCATGAAATTTGCAGGTGCCTGGGAATTACTGACACCCAGAAAACTGAGGCTGGTGAATGGCTCAGGGGTGTATTGAGGCAAGAACAGTTTTAATATCAGGATAATGTCTAGCAACTGAATTTTCTTATTTTTGGCTCCCAGAGTTTGATCTGAAATTTCATGCCATGGGCTTGGAGGTTTCCGACACCTGGTTTAAAACATGAGTAGAATCTGGTGGCTCTCTAGAGCTAATTTATTTAATAATATCAATTATTATATTGAAGTACTGCAGAATATTATTGACTGTTGTATTGGGTAGGAAACAAAAAACTCAAGAGAGGATGTTTTCTATGCAATGACTCATACAGTTCAATCCTGTGAGCACTTACGACCATGAGTAATCCCGTGTACTTCAGTATCAAGGCACTTTGGATGCTTTAGGATCATCTGCACCAAGTTATTTTAGAAGTGTATTTTTTTTGGAAGAATTTCTAAGTTGGTCTTTTATCCATTTGTTTTGATGTGATTCTTCCCCTCCCTCCTCCCAGGAATTACACCTATAGACTGCTCTGCTTTTGGTTCTAAGGGCCAGGAAGCAGAAGGAATATATCAAAAGAATGTCGGAAGCAAGCTTTGATCTAGAAAGTATTTAAGGATGAGTCCCAAGAGAGTTGATTCATCTCTCTACATAATTTATTCAGATTTGTATAGCTTTTGTAAGTGGCTTCTCGAAGGCCCACATACATGTGTATGTTGCAGGAAGCCAGCATAAAGAAAGCATTCATGGCTGACCTGATGTGTTATTTATGAGGCAAATGCCATTATCCCTCACTGTCTGCAAACTGCCACACTGGTGGGAAGTTTAAATTATCCATAATAAAAAAACGATCACAAGATTTAATTCTGACTTGAATGTGCCACTTAAGACTACCTTGGTTCTCAATTAGGCTTCTGCTAATCTGATGCTAGATTCATTACCATCTAAAATTATCACAATCTGTTGCGTCTTGTTTTGATTTGAAATCCATAATTGATGCCACACGGTGTCAGTAATTTCTTGGGGTGTTTTAGACAGATGCATGAAGTTCTAGTAAGAAAGATGATCAGGTCAAATTGCATTTTCCCCTGCGGCTGTAGATATGCTTTAAAATATTCTCCATTGGTCAATTTGGTTGCACAAATTGCACTAAGGTAAACATTTCAGAAAGGTGGAAAATGTTGGGGTTTTTTTTTTAGTTTGTTGGAAGCTAAGTAAAAGTTTGGATACAGCCTGTCATTTTGGAGTGGAATGCAGAGACCTCTAAGCAATTGCAAGCTACAACTTTGACTGAATTCTGTTTTTTTTCCTGTCCCCCTTATATTTTCTTTACATTAATATACACCCCCTCACCCCAAAGGTCTGATTCTCCAGTGCCCTGCACCTTCTGTCAAAGCTTACCTCTGAGCAAACTAACTGTGAAGCTCTACCAAAGCTGGATGATGATAATTAACAGCAATTAACACCCATTTTGCCCTCCTTCTGCTGGAGTGTAAATGATTATAGAGATGGAAGACAAAAGTAAAATTAGTCCTTGTCTATGGGCATAGTTGCTGATGAGATAATAGATTCTGGAGAGTCTGTTGAAAAAAAATAAATAGAAGCATGTCTATGGCCAGTCATGGTCACAGGGATGACCAGGGCCCCTGCTTTATCTCATGCCCTGAGAGGCCCTGTATCTCTGGAATTCCCGTGTGAGAGTTCCTGCTGCTGGAAGAGGCCCTGGTTGGTAAGCCTACCTCACCTGTGTACCAGGAGCTGCTGCTGGCTCCAGGAGAAGCCTGGTCCCCAAATGTCCCCATCCACCAGCTGTCAATGGTGACAGTAGAGGTCCCATGCCAACTTTCTACCTCTAGCTCTACAAAGTCCATCCCTGTCTGAGATGGGCTCACTGTTGGACATACTGGACCCATGCTCTGCTTTTTCACATTCATTTCGAGGTCCTTGTCATAATGCACAAAGCTCTTGAGATAATATCTGTAGCTGTGCAACCATGATCTCCCATATGAGCTAGTTTCCACCACAATACATTTATTTATTTATTTATTTATTTTATTTTAATAATTTATACCCCGCACCTTCCTGTAACCAGCTCGGGGCAGCTTCCAACAACTTTCAAATACATAAAAACACTATAAAACAGTTTAAAACAAACAGCAATATTTAAGTTGTTGAGCACTGTTGAGCAGTGGGAAGTTCTTGAGTGCAAAACATGGAATCATAGAATCTCAAAGTTGGAGGGGACCTCAAGAAACATCTAATTCAAGAAACATCCCCCTGGTTGGATTCAGAATGTCTTCAACTACAACATCCCTGACACATGGCTGTCCAATCTCTTTTCAGAAACCTCCAGTGATGGAGAGACTGTGACCTCCCTAGGCAACCTGTTTCATTGCTGAACAGTTTTTACTAGGGGGGAGAATATCGGTATCAGATAAATCCAAAACACCCAATAATCAGGTGTATTGGATTAATCCGATAATCTGATATTTACCGGTATCGACATACCGGATTTTTAACATTGGCCGCTTTACCTGTTTTTTACATTGCGGCCATTGAAGTCAATGGTCGCAATGTAAAAAAACTGGTAAAGCGGCCAATGTTAAAAATCCGGTATGCCGATACCGGTAAATCCAATACCGGGGAGAGCCGATACCAGTGAATCCAGTATCCAGTATTCTCCCCGGTGTCCCATCCCTAGTTTTTAGTGTTAGAAATTTTTCCTTATATCCAAGTACTACTTACCTAACTGAAGTCTAGCTTCTTGTAAATTAAGCCCATTATTTGTAGTCCTGCCTTGTGTAGCAATGAAGAACAGCTCCTTTCCATCTTTTTTGTGATGGGACCTTTGTGATACAGCTTCACAGTAGCTGAACCTAGACTTTGGAACTCTCGCAAAAGGTAAGGATGACCACAGTAGAGATGTGCGATCAGAACGCGGTTCGGATGTTCGGACGTTTGGTCGTTCGGTTCGAAACTCAAGTTCAGGTTCGGTTGTTCGGTTCAGCAGAGTTCAGTTTGGCCAAAGTCGGCCGAACATCCGAAGATATCACTATCGATACCGATACCAAAATCGATTTTTTTTCCCCGCTATTGGTATCATTTGGCCCTGAAACCACCCCTGGTCTCCACCACTGGTGCCAGGAAGTCTGCTGCTCAGCTGCCTCCCCCTTCCAGACACGTTTTTTCCACCCAAAGTCATGTTTTTCCCGCCCCCAAACTCATCCGAACTCATCCAAACTTTTCCAAACTGGTTGGTCGTTTGAACGTTCAGTTCGGATGTTCCATTCGGTCATCTGAACAGGCCGAGTTCGGCCTGAACTCCGAACATCCTAACCGCGTTCACACATCCCTAGACCATAGTACCTAGCCACAGTCAGAACTAAATGCAAACCTCATTTCTTCAACTCTGCTTTCCTCAATAATTTCTTTGAAAGCATATGCAGAGCACCCACACCTACACACACAAGCATAAACAAGTGAACTATCAATGGCTTATAAACTAACAATGCTATTTGCCCGACAGGCTGGGCAGGAAGAAAGGTTGCTATTGTTACTAGGATTTTGTTAAGCACTCTGGAAGTGCTCAGCTACTATGGTGATGGAGGGTCTGTAAGTACCAATCCCGCAGTGAATTCTGTTTAGGCGGATGCCTGCGTGCACCTATGCACTGCTACATTGTAAGTCTGGATGGGAAGTAATATAAAATTAGAGGAAACCATAAACTCCTAACATCATAATCAGCACCTTGGGAAAACGAGAGAATGGTACATGTTGTCAGGATCAGGCCCCAAATGATCAGTCAATGTGGGAATCAGCTCTATACATCTTTGTTTAACAATCTGTTCAATGTCCTGGCCAAACATCAGTCTCTGGCACATATATAGTATCTTCACATGATATTCTTCTCCACCAACACAATATCCAACCCTCTGTCAACAATAGGACCCCCCAAAGTCTCGCCCAGCCAGGCAATCAGCTCCTGGCTGAGCTAGTCCCAACAAACAACACAGCTTTCTTTCAACGTATAGAAGCTGGTATCATCCAAAGTCCAGGGGGTTAGATGCTTTCTCCCTCCTTGGGTTCTGCAACATGAGCCTCTCTACTAGCTCTTCCCAGCTCAGGCCTTCAAAATTCTAGGCCTCCTGACTAGAGCTCCTTCTGAAGTCAAGAGCAGACTGAGCCTCTTTCTCTGCTTGGCTCAGTTTTATAGATGGGCTGACCTGGCCACAGCCAGTTCACAGTTATTTCCTCTTCCTGGCCTGCCAGTGCCATGCCATTTCCAGCACTCCTTCCAGGAAGCAGACTCCCTCTTAGCTTCCTGCTGTTTTTTCATACAGGCAGAATGGCTGTTTCCCTCTCTGGTTCTTACAGGCTCACGGTCTCAGGTGAGTCCCGCTCTGCTAATGACTGTAGCAGCTTCCTTTTCTAACTAGCTAGCTGCTGGCTTGCAGCTTCTCTGCCTTTCCAGGCTGAGTGTATCGAGTCTCTCTCAGATACTAGGCTGCAGTCTGCCACAACTATCTACTCAGTATTGCAGCAAGGGTGAAAAGGGTAATTTCTCTTCAATAGCCCAACCACACTAGTAACGCCCCTGGATTTTAAAAAAACATTTTTATCTATCTTATGCCGACCATATCCTGTTTCGCTGCCCTCAATTTGTTGGACCTAGGTTTCGGTATTTAGGGGGATTGGATGGTCAGGAGATTCAGAAAATTCTTAGCCCAGTGGATTCAGATCTGACTAGGGCAGTTTCTGGGATGGCACAGGTCATTTTGCATATTTGTAGAGCACTGGCTTGGCAACCTGGAGCGGTAGGGTTGTCTGACCACGATAGCGAGCTGGTCTCGGCCTAAGACGGGAGATATGCGGTTCCTTATATCCCCTTATGGGAATTTAGTTCATTGGGTTTGAGAGGGTTCTAAAAGTTTAGGAGGCTACTCTGTGTCATAGTTAAATGCTATACCCCTAAATACTGCTTGCCATTGGCGGTTAGAAGTGCCTTGTGTATTACACCTCATAGAGGCGAGGTGGGATTTTACTTATTTAAATTATTTAATTTTATTCTAGTTCTATTTTGATTATTTGGTAGGATGTCAAGGGGTGTTTCCGGGGGTTGGCAGGGTTCCCCTTTTCCCGGATGGGCCAAGGCCCTTTACCCTTTTTCAATTTTGTGTATTGGTGTTAGATGTTGTATTTGTCTGTGAATCTTGTTACAGCCAATGGCTAAACAATAAAACTGCTACTACTATCTAACCTATCTCAAGGGCTCAGTGAGGCAGGAAGGGGTCAATATACATTTCCCCTATGTTACAATGTGAACTGCCACTGCCCTGGAATGAACACCAAATCAGCCTGGTGTGAAAAGCCTGAGGACATCCTCTGTTCTAAAGTTGCTTTTCCTGTCGCTCCTGAAATCTGTTTCCTGTTCTCACTCTAGTAGCTTGCACTGCCTCTTGCTCCAAGGTCGGATATCCTTTGCCTACAGCATGGCAGACAATGCTTGTCCAGCTGGGTTTTGAAACATCTAGGGAAGGAGATTCCACAACTTCATTGTACAATTTATTCTGAAATATACATTGCTGTAATTTAGGTCCATTCCTTCTTGTTCTGTTGTCTTATGACAGTGGAGAACTAATATTCTCTATCTTTGTGGCACCCTGTTAGCTATTTGATCATGCCGCCTCTCCCTTATCCTTCTTTTCTGTAGGATAAACATAACCAGTTCTTTTGGCCCTTCTTTATATGGCCTATCTTCCCTCCTCTTCAAGAGATGGAGACAAGGTGGTTTGAATGATATATTTTATTGGATCAACTGCTGTTGGTGAAAATGAGCAAGCTTTCAGGCCACGCAGTGCCCTTCTTCAGGCATGTAGCATAGCTTGTCAGAAATATATGAACTGAGCAAATTTAGGGCAGGTATATAAGGAGGCAGAAATGGGTGGGAGTGGATAAGACAAGGAAAAAACAAAACTGGGTGGGGAGGGGTTAGGAGAGATGCTGCATGCCTGACTATGCTATATGTCTGAGGAAGAGCCTTGTGTGGCCTGAACGTTTGCTCATTTTCACCAACAGCAGTCCAATAAAAGATATAATTCAAACCACCTTGGGTGTTTTCAGACGTTACATGGTCCCGATTCACCACAGTGGATTCCCAGTGGTGGCAAACCGAACCCCCCCCCCCCCCCC
>QEPC01000347.1:435611-451729 GCA_003113815.1 Sphenodon punctatus
GATCTTGTCTATCTTGGAGGGGAAGAAGGAGGCAAGATTCTGAGCAGAAAGGGAAGAAGGAGGGGGAGGACAGGGAGGCTTGAGGAGGGAGTCAAAGGTAGAGAACAGGCGGCGAGGGTCCTGAGAACAGGACTCAATGCGGGAGGCATAGTAGTGTTGTCTAGCAAGGGAGATAGCAGAAGTAAGGGTGGCGAGACAGAATTTGAAGTGAAGGAAGTCAGCCTGAGAATGGGATTTGCACCAGAGTCATTCAGCAGCACGAGTGCAAGAAAGGAGGTGGCAGATACTAGGGGTGAGCCAAGGACGGGGGTTGTGGAAGAAGGCAGGGCGGGAAGAGAGAGGGGCATGGGAGTCAAGTGTGGAGGAGAGAGAGGCGTTGAAAGCAGATAGACCACCCCGGTGATAGACCACCCCACGTGACTGCTGGTACCCACGGGCCCCAGGAACGCAGCCAAAGAAGGAAACAACCAGGGCAGGGCCCCCCTCCGCCAGACAGGCCATGTAGGTGGCCAGGCTGCACACAGAGAGAGAAGACACGGTCTCCGCCACCGACCACCCCACATGCGAGCATCTCATCTCCAGGATGCGCCCATCGGGAAAGGGACGGTGGCCCAGCGTCTCTGCATGCAGCTGGCAATCGCGGGCACTCGCCTCCTAGTCAAAGTAGCGCAGACCGGAGCTCAGGCTCGCATAGGTACCTGTGAGGCTGTCCGGGCAGCTCAGGAGCAATTGCACAGCCAGGGAATGCCACAGGTCACACAGGGCCATGGTCCTGCGGAAGGTCCAGCTATGGGGGGCACCAGGTGGGGTGGTCCTGGGGAAGCGTTGCCAGCCATGGTCCAGCAAGTGGCAAATACTAAATGCAAGGAACGAGGGTCCCCACAATGCCTGGAGGGATGGGAGGGGAAGCAGGGGAGCTCCAAGGCCAAACGATAAGGCCACAGGCCGCAATATGGCATGGCAGATGAGCGAGGTGTGGGGTGCAGACCCAGCCCAGCTGCCGGAACAGAGCACACAGACAGGACAGCCTACACAGAGATCAGGGCAGCGAGGACAACAGGCAGGCAACACACAGAAAGGTGGGAGATAATGACAGCTGGAATGCAGCTGCTGCCCGCACACCCAGGTGCAGGCCGGTCCATGTGACAGGGCCCATGCAGGGACTGCAGGTGTGCTCAGTGGGGCACCCCCTGCCTCCCTGCTCCGGCTGCCCTCCAGGAGCCGGGCCTGCCGGCTGAGGGGGCCGAACAGAGGCGACCAGGGTCCCCGCAGCCAGTCACCAGGTCGTGACCTGGGGGTGGGGCCACACAGGCACCAACCTATAAAGGTCGCGGCTGCACCCCGCCCGGGACACCATTCACCATGGAGCTGGGATGGTTGGGCGCCTGTGGGATGCACCTGGCAGTCTGCGCAGAGTTGTACCACTCGCACATGGACTTCCTGTGCATTCAGACCACTAAGGTGCACCTGGCTTCCCGGCTGTGGGTGTGCAAGGCCAGGAGCGCTGCCAGACCCCGGCGAGCCCACCATGGGCGCAGGCGCTCCCTGGCCCGGCTCAGGGCCCAACAGGTGTCCGAAGCGGCTCGACAGGCCCTCCTCCGCACCCGGGAGTGGGCTGTTGTGCTCAGCGAGGCGGCCGGCCGGCCGGCTTCAGTGGTAGAGGGAGACCATGGGGCGTGCAGCCCTGCTGCTCGCTATACCCATTGTCTGGCGGGTATGGGTCACAGAGCGAGCACAGGGGTGGTGGTCCAGGGTGCTGACTCACTGGGACGAGGCCACCTGGTGAGCGCACTTTTGGATGGACAGGCACAGCCTCCTGTGACTGGCGGAGCTGTTGACGCCCTGGCTGGAGCACCAGCACACCCCCATGCAGGTCCCCATACCCATGGTCCAGCGGGTGGCCATCGGGGCCTGGGTCCTTGCAACACCTGATTCCTGCTGGTCCGTCTCGCAGCACTTCGGCGTTGGGGTGAGCACCGTTGCCGGGATTCTGCAAGACATCTGCGGGGCGGTGGAGGGCGTGCTCCTGGACCGATCAATTCAGCTGGTGAACCAGGAGGCCATGATGGCCGGCTTTGTGGCTGGAGGATTCCCCAACTGCATGGGCACGGTGGACGGCACCCACATCGAGATCCTCCGTCCATCCACTGGGGAGGCCTTGGAGTATGTCAACCGACATAGGTACCACTCCCTGCAGCTTCAGGTGGTCGTGGACCACCGGGGCTGGTTCATAGACATCTACACCGGCCACTCTGGGCGCAGCCACGATGCCCAGATCATGATCATCACTCCCTTCTATGCCCGGATGTACCGCGGGGACTTTGCGGACATGGGAATGTCCCAGATCGAGGGGGTGCTGATGCCCCCCTGCATCCTGGGGGACCTGGCCTATCCCCTCACCCGGTGACTGATGAAGGCATACCCTGTCGCCAGGAACCCTGGGGAGGCACTCTACAATAACCACCTGTGTGCCTGCCGGACTGTGGTCGAGAGTGCCTTCGGGGCCCTCAAGCAATGCTGGAGGTGCCTCGCGGGCTGGCTGGACTACACTGTGGAGACCTCGGCCCTGGTGATCAGAGCCTGCTGTGTGCTGCACAACATGTTCAAGACCGATGGGGCTGCTCTCACTTACCCCGTGCCCCGGTGCCCTCCTGGCCCTGTGCCTCTCTGTGTGAATGCCGAGAACCCGTGGGAGTACCGATACACAAAGCACATCCGTGCTGCTCTGGCTAGGCGGATCAGCCTGGAGACTGAGAAGTGAGGCCGCACACCACTGTCATCACCACCCTGGGTCCCCCACAGGCACCCCGGCCACGCCCCTGGATACCCACCCACCCCCAACCGCAGGCCCGAGATAGTGAATAACTGCAGCGACTCTGGTGCCCGTGCATTTATTAGTAATACCTCCACCAACATGTCAACCCGCCACCGCCACCACCCAGCTCCCAGTGCCGAATCCACCCCCCTCATCCCACTCCTGTCTTCCCCTCCTCCTCCCACGACCTGCCCATCGCCAGGGCCTTCCTCTCGGCCGCCCTGTGGCCGCCACGGAGCTCTGGGAGCTCCCCTGTCCCCCCGCTGTCCGTGTCCCCGACCATGTCCTGGGAGGCCTCGGTGCCCTGAGGGGCAGGCGTTGTTGGGAGGGTGGGCAGATCTGAGGCTGGAGGGGCCCCCCTGGGTGGCTGCTCCCTCCGGAGGTCTACAGGGACTGGTAGGCAGATGCGCGGGTGCAGCGGGCGTGCCGGCGGCTGGGGCAGTGGCGGAGGTGATCGGGGCACCGAAGGGCTTGGCATTGGGGCCGGGGCAGGCAGGTTGCCCAGCGAAGCAGTGGCCATCACATATGCGCTCATGGTCCCCGCGTGCAGGAGCAGCAAGGTGCCAATGTCATGGGACCGGTCCATCTTGGCAGAGTGCTCCCTCACCATCCGGTTCATGGCCTGTTCCAGCCACCCAAACGCCTCCACCTCCCTGCTCTGCTCCTGGTGTTCCCGCCTCCATTCGAGGTGCACCTCTGCCTGCAGCCTCCGGTCCCGGACCTCTGCTTGCTGCACGGCCCTTTCGGTGGCCACCTCCATGCGGGTGATGGCCGCTATCATCCGCTTGTCCTGCTCAGTGGTGGTGCAGATGATGTCCTCTGCCTGCTTCTCCCTCCGGCGCCATACCCACGCATGGTGCTCCCTCCTCCGCTGAGCCAGGGGCACGGGGCCGGCTTGCTGGGACTTGGCAGGTTACCCTTTTGGTGTGCACAGTAGGGGTTGGTTAGGCACCCCAGCCTCCCGCCCCCCATACCGTGCCGCAGTTGGGGGGTCCTGCCCCCCCGGGAGGCCAGCAGCTGCTCTCCCCCGGTGGTCCCCTATGCCCAGGCCCCCTCTCCCCTGCACCGTGCAGACCAGGTCCCCCTGCCGGCCTCCCCCAGCCGCCTCTCCCCCCACTCATCGAGTGGCCTCACCTGGAACATCTGGCTGCTCCTGGGGCTGCTTGCTGCTGTTCCTGTCGCCTGCCTGTCCCGGTTGCCGGGGCATGCCGTGACCTGTGAGGATATGTGACGGGTCAGCCGGGGGTAGGTGGAACATATCCCCCAGTGGCCCCCTGTCCGCGGTCTGGGGTGTCTGGGGTTGCTGGGGGCAGCCCCTTGGCTGGTGTGCCCCCCCTTCCCCTTTCAGCCCGTCCCTTCCGGTTTCCCCCCCCCCCACTTGCTTACCCTCGATGTCGGTCTCGGAGCCCTCTGAGGCCGGCCCCTCAGTGTTGCTGCAGTCCTCTTGTGTCCCCTGACTGGGGGTGATCTATGTGTCAGCCTCGGATCCTCCCATGTCAGACATCAGGTGGGGGCTTTCGGGGCTGGTGCACGAGGGGGCCTGCTGCTCCCCGATGTTCTGGGGCATTCCTCTAGGGGGGAAGGGGCCCCGGAGCCGATGCCTTCTCGCGGAGCGGCGTGGGGAGGGGGTACCTTGACCCGTTCCCTGCCTTGGGCCACGGCACTCCCCATGAGGCGCGGAGCGACAATGGATCCCTTCATGTGAAGGATGCGGTCCAGGGTGTCATAGTAGGGGGCGGTCCGGGCTCCGTGTCCGGACTGCTGGTTGTTGTCCTTGATGGCCTTGTACCCCCTCTTGAGCTCCTTGACCTTTGATCGGCACTGGGCCACTGTCCTGTGGTGCCCCGCTGCCTCCATGTCCCGCACAATCTCCTGGTATACGTGCTCCTTCCACTGGTTTACGGCTAGCTCCAGCTGATGCTCCAGAGTCCCTCAGATCCTAATAATGTCCTGGGTTTTCCTGTGCCCCCATTGCCCTCCTTGGTGGTATGGCCTTCTCCCGCGTGGGCCCTCCTGGTCCTCCTCTTCCTGCTCCTCCTCCGCATGCCCTCTGCCCATCTCTTCTGGGGGCTCGGGCTCCCGGGCCTGTTTCCGTGTCTGTGGGTTGTAAGGGTTGCCTCCTCTCCACAGCCCTCCCCATCCCCCCCTTGGTGCCCCTGTGCCGCTGGCCTCCCCCTCGCTCCCCCTACCCATTTCCAGGGTGCCTCGTCCCCCGGGCCAGTTGTCGTCTCCGGGGCGGCCTGTTCCGGCTGCTGCTGCTGCTGCTCCTGCTCTCCTTCCACCGCCTCCATGTGCAGCACGACCACCTCCTTCGCCTGCACCTCCTTCTCCTCCTCCTCTCTTGGTCGTTCGCCCTCCGCTCTCCTCTCCCTTCTACCCTGCCCCATCCCGCCACGTCCCCCTGCTGCTTTGTGCCCTTTAAATCTCCCTCCCCGGCCTGTGTTGTTGCTCGTTGCCTGGCAGCGACACTGCGTGCTTTGTCCCTGGCTGGGAATCGTTTTGTTTGATTCCAACTGGTGGTTGCCGTTCAGTCATTACGTTTTGTTGTTTTCCGGTGGGAATTGCTTTGACCACCCTTTCGGAGATGGTCTGGGCTGGACCTCCGGAAGGGTGGTTAATTTTGTCCCCTGCTGGGAATTGTCTGTGGTGAACATCTGGCGGCCGCCAACCAGACGTTCGGGGCCCTTTGGTCCCGCCGCGGGGTTGTGTGTGGTTCACTGTGGTTGATTGTGATCTCATAACGTCTGAAAACACCCCTTGTCTCCATGTCTATCACTTGGGACTAACACAGCAGCCACACAATCTCTCTGGATCCCCTTCAAGTTCATCATCATTCAGATATCTTCTCCATCTTCACCAAGTGTGGTGCCCAAATCTGAACATAATATTCCAGGTGAGGTCTCACCAAGTGCTGAGTAAAATGGAACCACCACCTCCCATGTCTTGGAAATGATGCATCTGTTAATCCAACCCAAAATGGCATTTCCTTAACAGTGTTGCATTGCTGACTTGCATTCAGTTTATGATTAATCGCAACTCCTGGTTCCTTCTCTCCAGTGTGATTAGCTAGCCAATTATTCTCCATTTTATATTTGTGCTTCTCTTTTTTCATTCATTGCATTTGTCTTTGTAAAATCTCATTTTTTTCTTCCAGGCCAGGTCTCTATTGCTTTTCATTCTAATCCTATTCTCCAAAGTGTTTGACAGAGCTTTATGTCATCTGCAAATTTCATGAATATATGCTCTGCTTCCCCCCTCTAAATTATTAATGAAAGTGTTGAAGAGGATCAAATCCAGGAGAGACCCTTGTGGATCACCACTTGATACTGCCTCTCAATTTTATATCATTCCATTCGTTATTATTCTTCCAGTGGTTCAGCCAATTATGAACTCACCTAATGGTAATTTCATCCAGCGCACATTTCTCCAGTTTTCTTATGTTATGAGAATGTCATGCAGTAAAGTGTCAAAGGCCTTACTGAAGTCAAGAGTCCTACTGCATTCCCCTTGTCAACTGAGCTAGATGATACCCTGCCAAAGACGGAAACTAGATTAGTTTGGCATAATTTGTTCTTTAACAAATCCATGTTCGTTACTAGTTATCACTTCATTTTCATTAAGCTGCTTAAAAATAAATATTTTATCATTTGGGGGGTGGGGGAGTTTTTTCCAGATACTAAAGTCAAGGTGACTGGCTTTTCCCTTTCTTAAAAAGAGGCATTATTTATAATAGGCTCTTTGCTGGTCTTCTGGGACCTCAGCTGTTCTTCATGAGTTTTCAAAGATAATTACAAGTGATTTGGGGATTTCTTCAGCTAATTCCTTCAGGATCCTAGGATGCAGATCATCATACCCTATTGATTTAAATTAGGTATGAAATGAGCAGCTAAATTGCTGCTCATGAGAAATTTTTCCATATTAGGAATTCATTATTAATTATTATTATTATTAGAATTTATATAGTGCCAGCGATGCTTACAAAGAACAAGATAGACAGGGTCCCTGCTCGAGAGCTTACAATCTAAAGACGCGGGAGGGGAGACAGGGAAGGGGAGAACAGAGGGAGAGACAAGGGATGCGACATTCATGAAGATGTGAAAGCTCAGGTGCAGGTTCTTGGCTTGGTTACAGTAAATTGGGAGTTTGCAGATAACAGGTGGATAATCCTGGGTGGGGATGCTTAGCAGGAGTTCCCAATACTGATATGATTTCTCAGTTCTCATAATACCATGAGATACTGTTCTGATTTACTGACTTTCCGCTTACTGTTTGGCATGTAGCATTCATTGACCGCTTAACTGCATTGCTAAGGGTATCATTTTATTTCCAAGTTTGTTGTTTCTGCTTTTCTTAGCCAATCATTGTGTGAATAGCCTGCCCCTTATTCCCCTCTACAGTGCCTCCAGTCAGAATTGTTGTTCTATGTTGCTGTCTTTCCATTGACCAATCTGCAACTGGATTGCAGATTAGTAAAGGAAACTACGTAACAGCCAATGAGTGACAAGGAAGTACAAGGGAAAATGGAGTACAAGAAATGAGATATTGCATCAGTATTACCTCTCAGGATTTGAAATGGACGACAAAGTGGATCCTTGTAAGTGGAAAGTGGTAAATCGAGAAATGTCGGTCGAGACATTACCAATAGTGAGAGGTTCTCGATTCAACCAAGTTGGTATTGGGAACCAGGATTTCAATGAGATTTCTGTTTTTTTGGCAAAATTTCAAACCTAATTTAAATACATTCAAGCTCGCCAGGTATTCTTTGACAATAACCTCTGTTACTGATGGGGTCCAGCCTCCTTTGGTCACTCAGGTTCGCAGCCTGGGGGTGCTCTTGGATCTATTGTTCCACCTGGATTGCCAGGTTACAGTGGTGACCAGAGGCGCTTTTAACTAACTTAAACTCGACTACTGCAACGCGCTCTACGTGGGGCTTCCCTTGTTCTTGGCCCGGAGGCTGCAGCTGGTGCAGAATGCGGCGGCTCGTCTTCTTACGGGGACGGGTCGCCGGGAGCACATTACACCGGTGCTCCGAGCGCTGCACTGGCTGCCGATAGTGTGCCGGGCCAAGTTCAAGGTCCTAGTGATGATCTATAAAGCCCTATACGGCCTTGGCCCCTCTTACCTTAGGGACCGCCTCACCCTTCGCGCCCCGGAACGGCTCCTGCGGTCTGCCGGGGGTGCCCTCCTGGAGGTCCCCCGTGTTAAGCGGGGGGCCACGATGGAGCGAGCATTCTCGGTGGTAGGGCCGCGGCTGTGGAACTCCCTTCCGGAGGAAGCTCGCCTGGCCCCAAGCCTTTTGACATTTCGGCGGAACTGTAAGACCTGGCTGTTTGCCCAGGCCTTTGGGAGGGAGGGTGGGGGGAGGTGATTTTTAATCCCCCGCCCATGTATTTATTTATTACTGTCTTTTAGCCCTGTTTTATTGATGTTTTTATATTTATATTTTAACTGTTTTAATTGTTTTTACTAGTGTTGTCAGCCGCCCCGAGCTGCATTGCAGGAGGGGGCGGGATAGAAATCTATAAAATAAATAAAATATAAATAAATAAATCTTGTGAGAAGGCTGCGACCTTTTTAATCATATTCAAATTTGGCCACTGCCAACCATGCCTTCATAACCTTGAGGCTAGACGACTGCAATGAGCTCTACTTGGGGCTGCCCTAGTCATCTCACGCCTCGACTATTGTTTATTTATTTATTTAACAGATTTTTATCCCGCTCTCCCCACCCCAATGGCTCAGAGTGGCTAACAAAACAATTTATAAAAACAATATAAAAACATTTAAACAATTTAAAACATTAATCATAAATGTTTTATGATTAACCTCCTTCCCTGCTCTCAACTTTCTTCCCTCATCTCTGTTCAAAACTCTGCTGCCAGGATCATCCACCTAGCCCAATGCTTTGAAGATGTGCAACCTCTCCTCTCCTCTCTCCACTGGCTCCCTCTTCCTGAGCATATTCTGCACAAGCTCCTTGTCCTCACCTACAAAGCCCTTCATAATCTTGCTCCCCGCACCTCTCTGCTCTGATCTCCCTCCGAACCCTTGTTCGAGCACTCCACTCCTTTTCTATCCCCTCCCTCACCCTCCCACATCTCCCCTGCTCCCCCAACCACCTTCGTCCCTTCTCCCTTGCTGCCCCGTACGCCTGGAACTCTCTCCCTGCCCTCATCCGCCTTGCCCCCACCCTCCACACCTTCAAGCCCCTCCTCAAAACCCACCTCTTCCACTCCGCTCCGCCCTCCCCAACTCCTGCTAATCATCCCCACCAAGGATTATCCCCCACTTGTTATCTGTAAACTCCCAATTTACTATAACCAAGCCAAGAACGTGTATCTGAGTTCTTGCATCCTTATGAATGTCACATCCCTTGTCTCTCCCTCTGTTCCCCCTTTCCTGTCTCCCCTCCCCCTGTCTTTAGATTGTAAGCTCTCGGGCAGGGACCGTGTCTATCTTGTTTTTTGTAAAGCACCAGGTACATCGTTGGCGCTATATAAATGCTAATAATAATAATAATAATAATAATATGTGCGCATTGAAAAAAAAAATGTCTCATATTTGTTTTAAATCTGCTGCTCGTTAATTTCATGGAGCGTCCCCTTGTTCTAGTACATTTAGAGAGGGTAAATAACCGCTCCCTATTTTTGTGTTCCACCCAACTCTTGATTTTATAAACTTCTATCATACCCCCTCCCATTTGTCTCTTCTCCAATTTGAAGAGCCCTAACCTATCAAGCCTCTCTTCATACAGGAGCCATTCCATACCCTTGATCATTTTTGTTAGCCTTCTTTGTACCATTTCTAGTACTACTATGTCTTTTTTGAGAGAGGGTGACCAGAACTGCACACAATACTCCAGGTACAGTCATACCATAGATCTATATAGAGGCATTATGATATTTTCAGTTTTATTCTCTTATCTATTTCCAAATGATTACTAACATTCTGAGTGGTATTGGGCTGCAATAAAGTCACTATTGATCAATTCAGTCTTCTGTTCAACCTGTTTTAACACTACATCTTCCACGTTGAGCAGCAGACCTACAACTTCCTTTGTCTTTCTTTTGCTTTGAAATGTAGAATCTTTGGAATGTGAGGATGTCCACATCCTTCCACCCAACCAAGTCTGGCTGCTTTCACACATTGCAAAATGGGCTATTATAACTTGAGATAATACCGGATATTATAATTCTGCAATTTTTGTAATGTGTGAACACACTATTCCCTTTTTATGCTTCGAGATCTTGGGTCATTGTAAGAGCCACCAAATGTGGCTTTTACAACAACCCAAAATCTTGCAGCATAAAAGGGGAATAGTGCATTCACACATTACAAACATTGTGGAATTATAATACCTGGTATTATTTTACTATAATAGCCCACTTTGTAAAGTGTGAAAGCAGAATATATTCTAACTAACTTTTTCAGTTATCGTTAGGATGTGCTCGCACAATCAGCTCCCTGGATTAATGACTCATTAACACACATTAGCCACTCCATTATCCTCAAAATCAGAGTAGTTAAAGAATGGTTAAGTGGGGTATTTGTAACCTTGGTTCCAATGTGTTAGTTATTTGGAATTACTGATACTGATTGAGTAAGTATGTGAGAACACACCAATAGTTATTACAGAATAACTAACATGCTTATGGTGAGTGATCCAAATAGTGATAGGGTGGTTTATTTTATTGTGTTAATGGGTTTTTTTGAATGTGGAAGAGCTAGTTGTGAGAACACATCCGGAATGCATGTGCATTCTGAGTGTGGACAAGAGGTGAAACATAATGGATTTCACATCTGTTGATATTTGCATTTTCAGGTAGATATTTGAAAATATCCACAACCAAAACAGCTATTTGCCTACCAACTTATTTGGTTATTTTGTCTTAGGTATTTCGGTTACTTTGTTTCAGCTGCTGAGCTTGTGGAATAGCATTAATAGCACCAAAACCAAGTAACAACCCCCACCCCTGAAATAGCTGAAACAGAATATTTGAAATAAATATGTGATGAACCAGAAATGAATAGCAGTTATTATTTGCTTCACTGGAACAAAAACGTAGTGTGTGAATTCTATGGGTATGTTCATTTTGCTGGATATTTGTTTCAGCTCTAGCATAAATTTGCCCTAGTTCTATTGTGAACTCTCCTGTGGAGCTCACTGTACCAATATTCGGACTCATGCAAATAGTTAGGTTTTGGCTTGTTTAATTATGTGGTATTGTTGTTTGAGTTGAAGTGTGCCTGCATGATTTCCTTGCATTGTCTTTGTTGCCTAAGAAACAAATACACAAGCACATCTATGGAGCTGCAGGAATAAAATTATTTCTCCAAGGTTCTTGCTTCTACAGCCACAAGAAAGTCCAGAGGAGCCGTTTTTTTGTCTCCCTGTACTGACAGGCCACCAAATCTCCCTCCTTCACCTGTAAACAAACACCAATCTTAACTTTGGAGAGAAGATTTTTAAAAAATCACATATATAATAAAATATTTTGCTCCTGGTTTTCAAATGAGATGTTAAAAAACCGATATATTTATGAAAATATCTAAGTGAAATATAGGACAAGAGGTACTTATAAAACTGTCAAACTTAAAAGGCGCAGTCAAAGATTTCACAAAACAACCCTAAGCATAGCAGCATAACTCACTCGTTTTTGTTCTTATTTTTCTCATGGACTTCAGTGAGCTGTGGATTAATGCCCTATGCTTGTGTAACTAATCTGAAGTCAGGGCAATAGTACCGGTCTAAAATCGGTGGAAAGGAGACGAGAGGTTCTCAGTTGTTCAAACTATTTCAGACAGCTAGTAACATATTTTTATATATATAAAAAAATCCATCCATCTTCGCAGTTGTGAGAAGAATGTGACAGAGTCCCACTGATGGGATTTAAGGTTAAAATGACAGTATTCTCTTCATTTCCATCAAACCCACTATACCAGCCTGGCATGTCTCTGAGTCAGGGATGATCTCTACCAGTCTGGCAGAACTGGCTGTTAAAATCCTACCATAGTACATATAAAAGGAAGTGGGATTGGGGAGTGACACACTTAGCTCTTAGAGAACTGGTTGTTGATTAGTTAGGCTGTTTTTATATGGACAGACGAGGGTGGGGGGAAGGGCGTTTGGCCACGGTGGGTGGAGGGTGTGTGACTGTTTACATGGACACATAACCATCTCCACCCATGGGGCCTCCTCTGGTTTTCCGGAGGGCCCCGTGGGTGGAAATGGGTGGGTGATGGGTATAGGTGGGTGTGGGTCGGGAGCGCACACGTCCATAGTGTTTACACAGGTGCACAGCGGGCACACACCCATCTCCCCCACCCACCGCCGGCCATTTACATGGATGCCCTCCCCCCACACCCACCGAAACACCCGAGTGTGTGTGTGCGGGGGGGGGGGGAGGGACATCCATGTAAAAATGGCCTTAGACTGTCACACTTGTACTGAGCCCCATTTTACAGCCAGAGTGGAGAGACTGAAACCAGTGACTTGCCCAAGTGAGACCAAGTTTTGAACTCTAGACACCCTGAGAAGGGGACATGATCAGCTTTCAAATACGTAAAATGCTTTTGTAAGCAATATGGCACCCAGTTGTTCTCTCTGGCCACTGAGAACAGGACCAGAGGTAATAAGCTTAAACAAAAGGAGAAAAGGTTTAGGCTAAACATTAGGAAGAATTTTCTTAGTACTGGGTTCTATAAAGGAGTAACATCATTTGCTGAAGGAGGTTGTGGAGGACCCATTACTGGAGGTCTTTAAAAATACTTTAGACAGGCATCTTTTATGGATGGTGTAATGATGGGGTTTTGGACTAGATACCCATTGAGGTTACTTCCAACTCTGATTCCACCTCATTCCAAGCCTAGCATGCTTGGCCACTGGGCCACACTAGATCATATGTAAGCATATATTAAATATATATAAATAATTTTTAAAATCTAAGCATAAATTCACCATTGATCTGTTTTGTAAAAAATCCATGTCTGCACGATTATTTTAGTCATTGTTACACATGTGCTCTGCAGTTGATACTCCATATTGGAGAGTCTATAATAGGGGTGGGCAATTTTTCCCCTCCCTTGGGCCACTTCGAAAATTAGTACAATGAAGGGGGGGCATAGCTCAAGTGATGAGAGTGTGTGCTTTGCATGTATAAGGCCCCAGGTTCAATCCCTGGCATCTCCACCTCAGGACCTCTGGTAGCATGCTTGGGGGATGTCCCTGCTGGGGGCTTGGAGGGGGTCTCAGGTAGCATGCTGGGATTATTTATTTAAAATTTATATCCCGCCCCTCCTGCCCATAGGCCTCTGCCAGAGACCCTGGAAGAGCCAGATTTGGACCTGAATTTGAAACCCCTGCTGCCGTGTCAGGTTGTGACAATACTGGGCTAAGATGGACCATTGGTCTGACTCAATTAGGCAGTTTAACACACACACACACAAAGATATTGGATGTCTGGGAATTAGAGGGACATTGAAGGGATGTTCTCAGGAATATGGAAGGAAGGGGAGGGTTCAGATTATGGATCTGCTTCTGCCCCAATCATCCCTCCCCCATTCTCGACTGTGTGTCCTCACTGTTGCTCCTTTCTACCTGGTCACATTCTTTCAGGCAGTAGCAGCCGGATTCAAGGGCCAGATTAAAGAATTGGGAAAGGGATAAATAAAAAACAGTCATGGCCAGATTTGGTCTACCAATGTGGGCTCCCCTACTTTAGCCTATGTTTTTACAGTCAAATTAACTACAATTAAATGAGTAAACCATAAGGCACCTATGACAAATAACATTGGAAGACTAAAATCAAGAGGAAAACTGAACCTTTTGAGGTTTTTCCTTTTTTTTTTTTAACACACCAAACGGCCGAGTGATGTGGAAAGGCTTACTTTATTAGTTTTATTGTGCCTCAAGGCAGCTCACAAAAGTTAATCCATTAAACCTTTCAGCCATTGGCTTTTTACTTTTTTAAAGATAGATTTTATATTTTTCCATTCACTCTTTCTTTAGCTTGAGCAAAGGCTAAGCTGTTCTGTGGGGGCTGCATTGTTTGGCAGTGCTCCAAAGCAATAGCCTTTTCAAAGGCAATTAACTCCCCTGCCATTTATTCCCTAGCATATTTTATCAGAGGGAGGAATTGTTTTCATTGGTCTCTATCATCCAGAGACATAATAGCATTGTTTGTGTGCTTCCAATAAAGGAAAATTCAACATAGAGTTAAAAACTAGCCATAAAAGATCAGTCTTGCTGGACTAGTAGCAATATAATGTTGTTCCAAAAATGCTCATCCAAACTTTTTTGATTAAAGCTGGGAAACAATTTTTTAATTATTTATTTTTATTATTTTTTTGTTTAAAGTTTCTGCAAGAACTTCCTTTTAGAACTCTTGGCTAACCTTGCTCAAATGCTGAAGGGTAGGAAGAGTACAAGTATTTATTTATTTATTATTATTATTCAGTGATGTAGTACTTTCAGTGTTCAAAGTGCTTTATAATCCTCTGTAGCTTCTTTTCTTTTCACGTTTTATACGGAGATCAACTGCAATCACTTGCCAAACCAAAAGAGGTTGGGGAGTAGGGAGTGGAAAAATGATAACCTTGGTACTAAGATAGTCAGTTGCATGGGAGTTGCACACTGGTTCTTGTAACATGTCTGGAAAATGTTTTATACATTCCATCTCCATGAATCGTCCACACTATGTCGCTATCTCCTACTGCTGCTGTTTAATTAACATAATCTAGGCCAGGGGTGGCAAAATGTTTCACTCCCAGGGTCAATTTAAAAATGAGTACCAAGGGCAGCATAAAAGTTAGAGACGAAGGTGCTTAAGGGGCGTGTTCGGAAAGAGGAGGGTCCAGATCATGGATCTGTATTCTGTGCTATTGACCTGTCCCCTCTCTTTGTGTGCATGTCCTCATCTCCACTTCCTTAACCTGAGCTCAGTCTTTCAGTGATTCTTTTCTTTTCTTTTCTTTTCTTTCTTATCCCACTCCCTCTTGCCTCACGCAATTCAGGCAGCTTATAATCAATAAGAACACATAAAATAGGGACATCCCATAAAACCTCCCTTCCTTCCCTCAATCCCCCATCCCAACCCACCCTACCTGTCTCCTCCAAACGCCTGGCATAACAACCACGTCTTACACTGCTGCCAGAAGGTGAGTAAGTAGATCCGGGAAGGGGTGAATCTTCACTGGGACGGAGTTCCACAGCAACGGAGTAGCCACCGTGAACACCCTCCTCATGGTGGCCATCCGTCTACAATACGGGACCTCCAGGAGGGCACCCCTGGCTGACTGCAGAGGCCGTCCCAAGTCTTGAGGAAAGAGGCGATCCCTCGAGGGGATCCTATTCCTTAGGGGTAGGAACTGAATGCAGAGGCCAGATCCAGGAAATGGAAAGGGACAACACAAAAAGTTGCCATCAGCAACATTTGACCCCTAGGTCTAAGGTTCGCTACTCTGATCTAGAGTCTAATCCTGCAAAGACTTGCTCATAGACAAGTGGGGCCTTCACTGTAAGGCCTCACTGGACTCAAACCTTGGTCTTGGTGACTCCAGGCAGAAATTCTGGTCTGGCAATCATTAAGGAGAAGTCAGATCCCGATGCAGGCTCTTGCTTGACCAGCTAGCCTACGTGGTCACTGACTGTTTTGGGGTAGAAAAGGAGAACAGGAACAAGAAATGGCTACTTGGCTTGACATCTACCCTACTACCAGACCCTGATCCTGTCTCTGTTCCCATCTTGTCCTTGTGCCAGGCCTGTGCTCCAGCCCTGCTGTCACCTAGCTTGTGCTCCAGCCCTGCCCTTATTCCAGCTTTGCCTCTGCATAGCACCAGTCTTGGACCCTGCCTCTGGAGCCCTGTGCGTTAGGGACCAGGTGTTGGTTCCCAGGAAGGGGTGAAGGGAAGGGTAGGTAGGGAAAAGGGAAGGGCAGAGGAAACAAGGGAAGAATGCTGCAGACGATAAAGGAAACCATTCTCCAATGGCCAGGAGACTGAATGCTCAGCACAGAGCTGGGTAAACCTGCGAGAGGTAAATGGCAGAAAGGAGATGAGAGAATGGAGCTGGGAGCAGGAAGATACAGAAGCCAACAAGGGTAACAGGAGAAAGTGAAGACTAAATAATACAATAAAGGGCTTGGGACCAGGCCCAAGATAGAGCTTGCAAGGGACGGAGAAGTCAGACAGTAAGCAGCGCCCAGAAAGCCCCTCCAGGTGAGCAGGGCCCCACCCCATAGCCACAAGCCAAAGGTGCACGCCCGCGCCCAGAAAGCCCCAGCAGGCATTGCAGCACCCAGAA
>QEPC01000347.1:455519-470779 GCA_003113815.1 Sphenodon punctatus
CTTGTCTTTTAGATTGTAAGCCACAGGTAGGGACCGCATCTGATTGTATGTTCTGTACAGCGCCAGGTTGCAACTGGCGCTTTATAAATGTTTAATAATAATAATAATAATAATAGAACAAGATAGGCAGGCACGAGCTAAGAAGATGCAGGCACTTTAGAAGGAAAGGGACAACACACGAAGCAAGCAGGTAATCCTAAGAGGGAGGAAGGGCTACAGTAACTATAGGGACAGGGAGGCTCTGTAAGGGGATACAACAAGAGCCGGACACTGAGCAAAAGAAAGAGAAATCACATAATAAGGAACTACTAGGACAATGGGAAGCTAAGAAGGGAGAACAAGACACTGAGGGAGGAACTATGACGAGCCTAAGGAAACTATGGAGGGTAACAAGGTACTAGACAAGGAACTGAGGAAAGGCTAAGGAACTATGAAAGGGAAGAAGATACTAGGCAAGGTACTATTAAGAGTGAGTTGATCAAATTTGCAGATGACACCAAGTTATTCAAGGTACTTAAAACATGAGCAACAGGATCTTATGAGACTGGGTGCCTGGGCATCTAAATGGCAGATGAGATTTAATGTGGACAAGTGCAAAGTGATGCACATAGGGGAAAAATAACTGAAACTATGAGTACACAGTGCTGGGTACTAAGCTGAGAGTTACCACTAAGGAAAAGGATCTGGGCATGATTGTGGACAATACACTGAAATCCTCAGCCCAGTGTGCAGCAGCAGTCAAAAAAGTGAACAGAATGTTAGGAGTTATTCGCAAAGGGATAGAGAATAAAACAGAGGATGTCATAATGCCTCTATACAAATCAATGGTGCAATACGTGTGCAGTTCTGGTCGCCCCATCTCAAAAAAGACATAGCTGAACTAGAAAAGGTACAGATAAGGGCAACGAGAATGATAAAGGTTATGGAATGGTTTCCATACAAAGAAACGCTTGAAAAGCTGCGTGTCTTCAACTTAGAGAAGAATGAGAGGAGGGGACATGATAGAGGTTTATAAAATCTTGAGTGATGTGGAAGGAGTAGACAGGGAACAGTTATTTACCCTCTTAAATAGTACTAGAACTAGGTGACACTCCATGAAACTAACTTCTGGCAGATTTAAATCAAATAAAAGGAAGTACCTTTTCACTCGATGCATAATTAATGTATGGAATTTGTTGCCAGAGAATGTTGTCAGGGCCAGTAGTATAGTTGGGTTTAAAAAAGGACTGGATAAGTTCTTGGAGGTAGGTCCATTAATGGCTATTAACCAAGTAGCTTACAGGATGAACTTCTTACTGTCAGGAGCTGGGAGTGAACAATGGGGAATGGATTGCCCATTGTGACTGTTGGTTCTTCTCCCATGCAGTCGAGATTGGCCACTGTCAGAGGACAGGATGTTGGGCTTGATTGACCATTGGTCTGACTCAGTGTGGCACTACTTATGTTCTTATGTTACTATGAACATATAGGGAAGGAAAGGTGGGAGACAGGATACACAACAAGGTACTAAGGATTAAGGCTATACCGAGAGGGAACAAGTGTGCTAATGGGCAAGGGGGAGAGGGGAGACAGCACACACAGCAACTACAGAGGAGGTAAGAGCTGTAACAAACTACAAGGGAGACAAACATGCAGATTAATAAACAAGGGAGACCAGGGGAACAAAAGAGAGGGAAATACCTTCAATAATAAGCAGAGGCACAACCTGAGTGGAGAAGGATCCAAGAGTGTGAGTAGAGGAGGAGGCAGACACAGATGCTCCTCCACCTTCCTCTGGCTCCCAGCCCTCCTTTAAAGCAGGTTGGGGCCAATCAGGGAGCTGGCAGGTGTGGCTACACACAGGGCAAGAGAAAGAAGGGAAACAGAGAACATAAGGGAAAACTCCAAAACCAAACAAACCAGGTGGTGGCACAGTGGGCAGGGAACCACCACCCAGCGCCAAGGGTTCAGGGCTAAGCCCTGACACTGTGTCAAGCCTCTCCTGCTGACTTGACTTCCTGGCTCCTCCTTGGTTTAACCCATTGACTATGGCCACTTTCTCACATTATCTTATCTTCTGTGATGTATAGTATTCTGCGAATGTCTGTGACGTCACCGATTGCAGGAGGAAACAGCCAGTACCTATTTTCACAGGAGGTATTTCCTGTGACTACCGTGAACATGTGTCATTGCCGATTCCAGAAAAAGCCACTGCAAACCTTTCTCACATTTTAAATTTTGCCCAAGTGTTCTTGCGTCAGGTGTAAGTGAAGTTCAAATCCAGAAATATCATAACACAAGTATTCCCACATTGCAGATTTCGCATAATTGTAATACCAATTACACAAACACTGCATTCCCATGTTCCAGATTTTGCGGTAGATTAACTCCTGTCACTGTAAAAGTAGGTTTTCCCCACTCTGACATCCGTGATTACATATACCTGAGCTCGCATGAAGGATGTGGAAAAGCACATTCACACAAGCATGGAACTTGTGGTACTATTACATTTGTGTGAAAAATCATCTCTTGTGAAAGTGGCCTATGACTTTGGATCGCCCCTGATAAGACTCAGCCTTGGACTTCCTGTCCTTGACCCCATTGTTTATTGACTCTGGCTGTTATCTGGACCTAGGCAACCCTTACACTCACACCATCTAGAGATCATCCGCAACCAAGCTCCAACAGTAAATCCATTGGATTTCATTAGCTCCCAGAATGTTCAAGTGCATTTCTAGCATTTCTTACTTCACATTCTCAAATTTCTCCAATTGATACCACATTTTTGCATTCCAAGTTCCAATTCTAAGTGTTTTACAGTTGAGGGCAGTTGCAGCAAAACTTGAGGTCTATCTGGGTGAAAATAGACATGTATGTAACTCTGCTTTAACACCGCTTTAACATTTCTTATGAATGTTGCAGGGCTGTATTGGTGTCCATTGCCGTGCTACAACATGCACAAGAAATGTGAAAGTGGAGTTAAAGTGGAGTTAACTAAGTGGAGTTGCACATGGCAGTTCTACCAAGCAAGATTCCACCTAAATATTACAGTTATCCTTCCCAACCTTTTCTCCTGAATCTTGCTCTGGATGATTCTTAGCAAGATACATTGCAAGTCTGCTGGGACATTTAAGGGTTCATCTTTGGAATTTCTTTCAGTCCACTTGTCAGCCAAGTCTAAATAAAGCACCTGTCCTGCCCAGATGAGTCTAACAAGACTCAGGCCGTTTTTAGACGATCGCGCCCGCGCATGTTTTGAAAAAATGCCGGGAGCCGAGATCAGATGATACACTCCTAGCAATCACGCGCCCAGAAAGGGGATGCGCATGCTTTTCTGGCCGTGTTTGACTGGGTCGATTTTTCAACCCGGTCAAATCTCAAAAAGAGATAAGCTTTTGCTTCCATTATTATGACCTGTTCATACCCATTCTAATAGAGAAAAAGCAATATGGTTGCTGCAAAGTATAGATGAGCTGGTGATTTCTAATCTGGCCCTTTTTGCTTATATTGCTGAGGGTATCAGGGCAAGGCATTCTATATTACATATTGGTTGAGGGGTTTTTTGCTGCTACTATTTCTGTTTTTGTAGTCAGTTTGTGTGTATTCATAAATTCTGTTGGTGGTGTGTTTATATATTGTGTTTAAATATTTATTTATATGGCCATGGTGGAAACTAATGCCATTAATAAACTGTTAAGAACTTAAGTAGTACCCTCCTGTGAGCAGTGCTGGAAATACTTCAAATCTTTGAGGTGTTTTATTTGCAAACAGTGAGGCTACATTGCTTGAAGGACTATTTTGCTTCCAATTTTGTTGCAAAAGCAGAAATTTACCAGTCTCCATGCACAAATAAAGATGTTGAAAATAAAAAAGCACCTCTTCAGAGTGGTACTTATTTTTCCTCACATTTAGATTTTCTTTCCTTTGCAACATTATATGTTCAGTAATGTTTAAAAGTCATACAGCCCTTGGCACGAGAAATCAGAAGTCATGAACGTCAGTGGAAAAAAATTATTTCTTTAGGCTTAAGAACCAACAACTTAAGAGAATTCTTAATGCTCATCCATCTGTATATTTGTTTAGTATTTTAGCATCTGACTTATCACCATAGCAAAAACATATGCATAATTATCATTATGAACTAATCATGTCTCCAGTTATAAGGAAAAAGATAGAGAGTCCCTCAGTGAAATCATGCCCGCCCCCCCGTAGCCTTATAAAGCTAGTAGCTGGGGGGGGGGGGCATCAAAAAAAGGTCAGGGGCCGGGACCCCTTGTAATTCAGGCAGTGGAACTAATACCCTAGACTGGGGAAGTAATAGTACTATTCTACTGTACTGGGTATTCCTGAGCTGGAGTACTGTATCCAATTTTGGTCAGGACATTTCAAGAAAGATGTAGACAAGCTAGAGAAGATTCAGAGAGCAAAAAAAAGATGATAAAGGGCTTAGAATACAAGAAATAAGGAAAGGTTGAAGGAGCTGGTGGTTATTGTTTAGCCTGGAGAAAAGAAGATTAAAGAGAACATGACATTTTTTCAAATATTTGAAAGGCTGCCATAAAGCAGAAGGAGAGCAATTGTTCTCCATTGCCAAACAGGGACAGCAAAAGACAATGCATTTAAAAATTACAGAAAGGTAGACTGAGTTTAATATTAGGAAAAATAAACCCAAACCATAAGAACAGCTTGGCAATAGAACAAGTTACCTAGGGAAGGCCACTTGCACGCAGCGGGAAAGGGTCAATAGGAAGCCAGCAGAGCAAATGCACATGCAAATTAGCCGTGTCTTTGATGAGGTGTGAATGCTGACAACCAGGTGATTTCCTCTGATGTGCATGTTTAGAATGCTGATTTACGGATCGGCAAAATCCAATCATCATCCTAAAGATACACATCAGAAGAAATCACCTGGCTGTCAGCATTTGCTCATCAAAGACATGGCTAATTTGCATGCACGTCTGCTCTTCTAGCTTTCTAATGACCCTTTCCTGCAGGTGTGAAAGTGCCCAACATTGTGAAAAATTAAAGGTTGAAACCGCTCCTGGTAAGATCACCAACGATCTTCTTGTGGCTAAATCCAACCGCCTTTACTCTATTCTTGTCCTCCTTGATCTCTCTGCTGCCTTTGACACTGTTGACCACTCACTCCTGCTTGAATCGCTCCACTCCCTTGGATTCTGAGACTCTGTCTTCGATTGGTTCTCCTCCTACCTTTCTGACCGCTCCTTCAATCTATCACTTCCTAACTCCTCCCCCTCCTCCTACCTACCCCTCTTGGTCGGGGTTCCCCAAGGCTTCGTCCTTGGCCCTTTCCTTTTCTCTATCTACACCCAATCCTTAGGCAAACTCATTGCCTCCCATGGTTTCCAATACCACCTATATGCTGACGACACTCAACTCTATCTCTCCACTCCTTCCCTCTCCACCTGTTCAAGCTCGTCTCACCAACTGTCTCTCCGATATCTCCGTCAACTCAAACTGAACATGGCAAAAACTAAACTCCTGATCTTCCCTCCAAACCCTTCCTCTCCCTCTTCTCTATCAATTACCATTGAAGGGGTCTCCATTCTCCCCGTCCCCCAAGCCCGCAGCTTGGGCTTCATCTTTGACTTCACCTTAACTTCAAACCCTACATTGACTCCATGGCCAAATCCTGCTGCTTCTCCCTCCACAACATTGCCAAGATCCACCCTTTTCTATCTGTCTCCTCTACCAAAACTCTCCTCCATGCCCTAGTCATCTCATGCCTCGACCATTGTAACCTCCTCCTCACTGGCCTTCCCCGCTCCCACCTTTATTCCCTTATCTCTGTTCAAAACTCTGCTGCCAGGTTCATCCACCTAGCCTGTCGCGTTTATTTATTTATTTACTAGATTTTTACCCCGCCCCTCCTGAAAACAGCTCGGGGCGGCTCACAGCAATAAAACAATATATGTAAAATATATCTAAAAACAATTTAAAACATATTAAATACATATTAAAACAGGGCCCAGGAACTCAATAAAAACAAGGGTAGGGGAGATAAAACCCTCTAACCCACCCTCCCCAAAGGCCTGGGTGAACAGCCAGGTTTTACAACTTTGCCGGAATGTCAAAAGGCTTGGGGCCAGGCGAGCTTCCTCCGGGAGGAGTTCCAAAGGCGTGGCCCGGCCACCAAGAATGCCCTATCCATTGTGACCCCCCGCTTAACGTGGCAGATCCCCAAGGCAGACCAAAGGAGCCACTCTGGGGCGCGGAGGGCGAGGTGGTCCCTGAGGTATGAGTGGCCCAGACCGTGAAGGGCCTTATAGATCAGCACCAAAACCGATGCTATCTAGATGCCCCTGGAGCTGGATCGCCACCACCCACTCAATAACCTTCCCTAAAAAGGGAAGGTTAGAGACAGGTCGGTAACTGGCGAGCGCATCCACATCCAAAGATGGTTTCTTCAGCAGGGGGCGCACCACAGTCTCCTTGAGGCTGGGCGACAACCTCCCCTGCTGCAAGGACGCGTTCACTACCCTCGCCAGCACCGTCCCCAACGTCTCCCTGGAGGCTTTCACCAACCAGGATGGGCATGGATCAAGTTCGCAACAGGTGGCCCTCACAGACCCCAAGACTTCCGCCGCATTGGCCGGAGTCACTTCCTGAAAGTCCCCCCACAAAGCTGGACCGGACGGGGCCTCCATCACCTCGCGCTCTCCCCCTACTGCCCCTAATCCACCGTCAAAGTCGCTCTCAATCCGAGCGACCTTGTCTGCGAACTAGGTGACAAACTCCTCACAGTGGGCCTGGGACAAGTCCCCGTCCAGGTGGAGGGAGGCCGGACTGACCAGCCCCCACACGACCTGAAACAGCTCTGCCGGGCGTGACTTCGCAGATGCTATGAGGACAGCAAGGAACTCCTTCCTTGCTGTCCTCACAGTCTCAACATAGGACCACAAATGGGCCCTATGGAGAAGTCGGTTGGAGTCAGATCAAGTCTGACGCCAGCGTCACTCCAGCCTCCTGCCTACTTGTTTTATACACCGCAGCCCCTCAGTAAACCAAGGGGCCCTGCGGTGATGAGACCAAGGCAGAGGGCGTCTTGCAGCCACCCTGTCAATGGCCTCCTCCAGCAAGCTGTTCCAACGCTGGACCAGCTCATCGACAGACGTTGATGCACATTGATCATGTGCAGCCTCTCCTCTCCTCTCTCCACTGGCTCCCTCTTCCTGAGTGTATTCTGCACAAGCTCCTCATCTTCACCTACAAAGCCCTTCACAACCTCGCTTCCCCGTACCTCTCTGCCCTGATCTCCCTTCGAACACCTGTTCAAGCCCTTCGCGCCTCTTCTATCCCCTCCCTAACCCTCCCACGCCTCCCCTGCTCCCCCAACTGCCTTCATCCCTTCTCCCTCACTGCCCCGTATGCCTGGAACTCCCTCCCTGCCCTCGTCCACCTGCCCCCACCCTCCACACCTTCAAGTCCCTCCTCAAAACCCACCTCTTCTGCTCTGCCCTTCCTAACTCCTGCTAATCATCCACACCCAGGATTATCCCCCACCTGTTATCTGCAAATTCCCAGTTCTCTGTAACCAAGGTAAGAACATGTACCTGAGCTCTCGCATCCTCATGAATGTTGCATCCCTTGTCTCTCCCTCTGTTCCCCCTTCCCTGTCTCCCCTACCCCCGTCTTTAGATTGTAAACTCTCGGGCAGGGACTGTGTCTATATTACTGTTTGTAAAGCACCAGGGCAGGTACATTGCTTGAGCTATAAATGCTTATAATAATAATAATAATAATATACATGTCAATGGTAAATCCTCATTGGCTCCATTGAGGTCAGCATTGCAACCAATATGTATGTGCTTGTGAAAAGACACAATTGAGAGGTAATCTCTCTCTCTAGTGTATTCTAATCAGGTCTCTATGTTAATATGGCAACAGTCCTTCTCAAAGATCCAATCCAAATCTCCAATTAAATCCAGTTTAATCCAATTAAAATTATTGGGAGTATCTAAACATGCTTCAACAGGAGGGGGATAAAGTTCTAAGTGAACTGTTAATTAAAACTAATCTGGAGAAGGTTTGTCTCTCTAGGAGACTTCCTGATATGAGAGATCCAACATTCACGGTACACCCAAAAGATCTTAATGTCAAGTTTCAGGTTTGAGTTATAGTCATGAAATCATTTATTGTGGAATATTTTACAAGGTTGATGTGATATGCGACAATAAATAGAAAATATGGTAAAATAGCAAGAAAAACTAAATTCTTTAGAAGAATTTAGAAAGAAGGTGCTTTCACACATGCAGGAATGCATCCTTTGAAGGTCTGGAGGGGGAATGTGCACGTGAATCAGGCACATTTTTGATCATGTGGAATGCCCAGAGGTGCGTGATTGAAGCTTTTATGTGCATTTATTTACAAAGGCGATTGAGTGAGCTGTGAAATCCAGCTCATACAATCGCCTTGTAAACGTGCATAAAAGCTTCGGTTATATGCCTCTGGGCAGTCCCACGTAATCAAAGACACACCTGATGTGTATGTGCGTCCCCTCTCCGGACCTTCAAAGGATGCATTCCTGCATATGGTTTGGGTCCTGTTTACCTGCAAGACTGCCTCAGGCCTCGGGTCATTTTGTGGCCCTTATGACTGGCTGGGGGCGCACGACTCAAAGTCCCCCAGGTATGCCGGGTAGCGACGGCAGAGAAGACGTTCTCGGTGGCCACACCTCGGCTGTGGAACTTCCTCCCACTGGAAGACCATCTGTCCTCTGACCGCCCCTCTTTCCGTAGATATTGTAAGACCTGGTTGTTCTGCCGGGCCTTCGGGGAGTGGGGTGGAGAGGGTGGGTTGTTTTTTTTTGCCTAGCTGCTATTGAATTTCATGTGCCAATTTTTATATATTGCAGTTTTAGTTGGTTTTTTTACTGTGTTTTATGCTGTGCGCTGCCCTGAGCTGCCGAAGTGCAGGAGGGTGAGGGATACAAGATTTTGCAATAAATAAATAAATGTATGAAAGCACCCATAATCCATTTACTTACCATTGTGGCAGGACAGATTTGGGATTTATTTATACACTTCAGATAAAATGTAATAAGAGTGAGTTGGTGCACATATCTGTCTTTAAAAATGAGGAGCAGTAGGTTTCTACTTTTAGATTCTTCTAGCTGAGTGGTTCCTAAACTGTTGATTGGGAGCCATGGTAGTGTCATGCTATCTGTACAGGATGCCACAAATTTGGAGTTGAAATGGATAGATCATTTACTACCTGTGGGTAATATCTGAAATATCGAGTACCAATGGCTACCCAATGAAGGATCGGGCACCCGATTACCCAAAAATACTGGGTATTGACCAGGGCATGGTATTTTAGATTTAACTCTGGGAGGAAAAATAAATAAATTGGCAGACTTTATCCTGATATTAAACCATTCTTGCTTCACTACACCCTTGAACCAGTCACCAGCCTCTGTTTTTTGATTGCCAATGGATCTCAGGCAGTAGTAAATTGGTTACAAAATGGAAGGTTGGAAAATCAGTACTGGAAGTCAGGAAATCGGTACATTAGATAACCCATCAAACACTAATTGGGGGTCAATTAGTACCCAATGCTATGGGGTTGGGTTGAATACCTCAGTTTCAATGGGTATACCTATTTTTGTGGATACTTGTTTCAGCTCTAGCCATGATCCAATAAATATTTGAAATATTTTGCATGTTTTTCCCTATTTGGAGTCAGAGGTTTTTAAAAAATTTATTTATTGCTATTATACAATAGTATAATAGCAACATTTCAAAATGGAGTTGCACAGACAAAGTTTGGGAACCTATGTTCTAGTGAATGAGTACGTGGGCTAAAGATTTATAAGAATTCTCAAAGGTTCAGGTTGGTGAGCTATCAAACGTCTTATCACCTAATAGGCTCATTCATGCACTCTCTCTTTGAATATCTATCTGTTTGCTCCCGCTCTTTCACTCTTTGCTCTCTGGGATTGCCTTTTCATCCTTCCCAATTTATTTTGGGGGCAAGTCTACAAGGCCCTGAATCATCCAGTTTCCCACATGGCTAATTTCCTCATAAAACAAGCCAGATTGCCTTGTAGGAAGCAAGAATAGCTAAATTTGGACAATTCAGGGGTATATTTATTTTTTATTTTATTTATTTATTTAAAACTTATATCCCGCCCCTCCTGACCAAAGGCAGCTCGAGGCGGCGAACAACATACGCACAAAATTTAATTTCAACAATAAAACATTTAAAAATAAATCATAAAAACTCCCCCTCCCTCCCAAACTCTCCCTCCCCCCTCCCCCTTGCCAATGGCCTGGCGGAACAGCCAGGTCTTACACAAACATCGAAATGACAGAAGGGTGGGGGCCAACCGAACCTCCTCCGGGAGTGAATTCCAAAGCACAGGGACAGCCACCAAAAAAGATCTCACATCAGTGGCCATCCGTCTCACCTGGGGAACCTCCAAAAAGGCCCCCACAGACGATCTCTGGGGTCGTGCGGGCACATGGTGCTGTGATGTTTATTCAGAGGTTGGTCTTGACCTGGTTCTGCATTGACTATGCCTTTTATTTATTTATTTTTACAATTTATATGCCGCCCCATCCTGCCTTAGGCATCTCGGGGTGGCTCACAATATATTAAAACATTTCAAAACATTAAAATAAACCATAATAATGGTTTATATGCCGCCCCATCCCCCCCCCACCCTAACCCAACCGACCCACCCCATCTCCCTCGGGAAAGGCCTGACAGAACAGCCAGGTCTTACGTTGTCTGTGGAAAGAGGGGAGGTCAGCAGCCAAGCAGATCTCCAATGGGAGGGAGTTCCACAGCCATGGCACAGCCACAGAGAACGCCCTCCTCATAGTAGACACACGGGGAACCCTGAGGAGGGCACCCTCAGCTGACCGCAGGGGCCGTTCCAGGTCCCAGAGGGTGAGGCGGTCCTGCAGATAGGTGGGGCCCAAGCCATTTAGGGCTTTAAAGGTCAGCACCAACGCCTTGAATTGGGCCCGGAAACCTACCGGCAGCCAGTGCAGAGAGCAAAGCACTGGTGTTATATGCTTGTGTCAGCCCATCCCTGTTAAGAGATGGGCTGCTGCATTCTGTACCATCTGCAGCTTCTGAACCAATACCAAGGGTAGCCCCCATGTAGAGTGCGTTGCAGTAATCCAGTCTCAAGGTAATAAAAGCATGGATGACCGTGGTCAGATCCGAGTCTGAGACACATGGCCTAAGCTGATGCACCAGATGTAACTGGCGAAATGCTCCTTTTGCCACAGCCATCACCTGAGCATCCAGGCGGAGCTGTGGGTCTAGGAGCACCCCCAGGCTCCAGACCTGAGAAACCGGGGGGGGGAGGGGGCAGCCCACAACCATCACCTCTGTCTTGTCAGGATTTAGTCTCAGGTGGCTTGCTCTCATCCAATCCCCTACAGCGGACAAACACCAAGTAAGCACCGAGACTGCAGGGTCTGAGTCGGAGGAAAATGAAAGATATAGCTGGGTGTCATCGGCATATTGATGACAACTCACTCCATACTCCCTAACAACCTCTTCCAAAGGCTGCATGTACACGTTGAACAGGAGAGGGGATAGAATGGAACCCTGCGGTACTCCACACGTGAGGCCCCATGGGGAAGATGAAAACTCCCCCAGCACCACATGCTGGGTTCTCCCAGCCAGGAATGAGCGGAACCATTCAAGAACAGTCCCGCCAATCCCTGCTCAGTCCCGCAACCAAGTCACCAACAAC
Organism: Sphenodon punctatus; assembly: GCA_003113815.1. NCBI lineage: Eukaryota > Metazoa > Chordata > Lepidosauria > Sphenodontia > Sphenodontidae > Sphenodon > Sphenodon punctatus. Next base: position 467,233 of record QEPC01000347.1, read on the forward strand.
TCATGATCAACGGTATCAAATGCAGCCAAGAGATCTAACAAGATCAACAGGGTAGAATGACCCCGGTCTAACTCATGGGAGAGGTCATTGGCCAAGGTCACAAGCACAGTTTCTGTGCCATAACCTGGACAAAACCCGACTGCGAGGGATTGAGAACATTAATCCGGTCCAAATGCCCTTGAAGCTGCTGAACCACCACCCGTCCAATAACCTTCCCTAAAAAGGGAAGGTTAGAGACTGGCCGATAACTGGCAAGGACATTAACATCCAAAGATGGCATCTTGAGCAGGGGCTGCACCACTGCCTCCTTGAGACAGCCCGGCACCCTGCCCCCCCTAAGGGAGGCATTGACTATCCCCGCCAGCAGCGGCCCCAATGTCTCCCAGATAGCCTTAACCAGCCAGGATGGGCATGGGTCTAATTCAGAATTGGTGGTTCAAACAGTCCCAAGAGCATCCCCTGCATCTGAGGGTGACACCATCCGAAACTCATCCCACAAAACAGGACCAGACAGGGCTTCCGCTGCCTCAGACCCATTCTCTGCTAAAAAAAGTCATCAAAACTGGTGAATTTGAGCAATTTTATCCACAAAAAAGTCCACAAACAAATCACAGTGAGCATTTGATAGTTCCACGTGCAGGCGGAGGGAGGCCAGACTGATCAGCCCCCTCACCATCTGGAACAGCTCAGCTGGAGGGACTTAGCGGATGCAATGCGAGCAGCAACGAAAACCTTCTTTGCTGTCCACACCGCTACGGCATAGGTACGTAACCAGACTGTATGCGGAAATCGGTCCACTTTACGCGAGTGGATCAATGGATGATCTGGAAACCAGTAGCTCACAGTGGTCTTTTTTTATGTGATGTTGGTGACTTTGGCCATTTGCTATTGTTTTTGTCATAATATTTTTAAAATACTTTTTATCCCTTTTCTGCTGTGTTTTTATGTTTACCTATTTTTGTAAGTTAAATTGACTGAATAAAGGTTTTTCGTCCGTCTATGTCTATCGCCATCTCAATTACGTTTACAGATAGTTGCTCTGTATCGAACAACAGGATAGCTGCTATTCTGTTGCTGCTTTGTCTGAAGTCTTTATGGCCTACCCTATACTCTGAGTTAATGCTTTCATTGCTTTTGTTCAAAAATAAGGCTGTGATACTAAAAGCACTTATGCTGGCAGAACTACATTGGAATCCAATACCACTAGCACAAATGGATTTAGGATTGCACACTAAAAGCATACCTCTATCTGAAAGGGAATAAAGAGAGAGGGTAAATACTTTAGCATCCTATGGCAAAGTCCATTAATAGGTCAATTCATGTAGCGGAACGGGTCAAATTAAAACTTGATTTTTTTGTTTAGAGCTATGTTTCTGTTGGATGGATGAGCACAGTTTTGGCAGTAGATTAGCTGCTGGCGTTATTTTAATTGGTTGCATTTGTAGTTTGATATTAAGTACTCTATTGGTAGGTGTTAATACAGGAATAAATGAATATTATTTATTTATATAGCGCCAGTAGCTGGCACTGTACAATCAATAGTTATAAACAGGTCTCTACCCCAAGGGGCTTACAATGTAAGAGAAACAAGGGAAGGAGAGACAAGATGAAGCATCATTTGGCAGGGCCTGGGGCCTGGCAAGAGAACTCTGGGGCAGAGGAAGGTCACTGGAGAAGGGAGGGCTTTCCTGAGTGGGGGGTAAGGACCTCTCAAGAAGTGCCTGCCCTGCCATCATTCCTGAGGGTCCTTCCGCTGCTGTCACTCCAGAGGGGCCTCTGAAGTGCTGTTGGGGTCACTGCGTGCTGTTCCCGAGAAATCCTGTGGCCCTTCTGCTACTGTTTCAGAAGGCCCTGGGAGCATTGGTGGGGTCAGGTCCTGACTCCAGGGCCCTAAAGAAAATAGGCTTTGGGACCACAGCCTGTTGGCACATGCTGGTCCCACCCTAAGGCTAACCCTGCTCTAGCGACTAACTAATGAGAGCTGTATGCTTTGTGCATAAGCAATCTAGAATTTCAGTAGGATGCAGGGGTGGGGAACCTTTTCTGTCCAGGGAGGCACTTTGACAATTAGTACAAGCTACAAGCTCCAAGGGCCTTATACAAGTTGGGGCAGAGTGCTTGAGGGGTTTACTCAAGAAAAGAAGGGCCCAGATCATGGAGTTGTGCTGTGGATCTGTTCCCTATCCTCGTGTGCATGCCCTCATCTCTGCTCTCTTACACTGAGCTCAGTTTTTCAGTGGTTAGAGGTGGGAACTGTATCCAGGGGTCAGCTCCAGGAACTGGAAAGGGGCCACATAGAAACTTGCTGCGGGCCACATTTGGCCCCTGAGCTTGAGGTCCCCTCCCCCCCCAATGTAAGGCATGCATATGGACTCTTATAGCCCCTTTGCGAGAAGATTAATTTCAGTATCCAGTACATGCTTTCATAACATGATTTCCTAACGCAAAAATCAAAGCAGATACATCAAAAGAGGTTGGGGGGGAAAAGTGGTTCTTTCTCCAAAGTTTGTGTGGAAAGTGAGCTAGTGCCTAATAGGCATGTAGGTGTTAAAAACAGAGGCTCTTGCATCACTTTAGCTTTTGTTCTTAAGTTTCTTAAATAATTCACAAGGAGCTTGGAAGAGCTTTGATGCCAGTTGCAACTGACTGGCAGTTAAAAATAGAATTTGGGGAATTTACATGAACAAAATCAAAAGTCACAACTTTGAAAGCCAGTCATAAATGCTGATTAATGTATTACAGACATTCAATATAATAGAAGTGTGACAGTCAGTTGTGAAATTGGGTCTAGAGGGAAGCACTGGAATGGATGGATGTTACCTTGTTCTGAATGCTGACCATTTCCTTGATTTGTTATTATTAATCACTTTCATTGTTCAAAGAGATTTCCAGCCTTATCTAGTTCACCCCCACAACAGCTCTGTGAGGCTGGTCATTATTCTTCCCATTTTACAGATGGGGAACTGAGACTGAGAGATAGCCAGTTGCCCAAGGCCATCCCTTGAGTTCCATAGCTAAGATAGGATTTGAACCTGGCTTTCCCAGGTCCAACTCCAACATCTTATCCAGTAGGCCACACTGTTTCTTATTGACAGTTACTGAGAGACTTCCAAGAAAGAAACACTTTATTTGTTATTATTATTATTATTATTATAAACATTTATATAGCGCTAGCCATGTGCCTGGCGCTGTACAGAACATAGAAATAGATGTGGTCCCTGCCTGTGGCTTACAATCTGAAAGACAAGGAGGGAGAGGGAACAGTGGGAGAGACAGGGGAGAAGACAAACAAACATTCAGGCGGATGCGAAGTCTCAGGTGCATGTGCTTGGCTTGGTTACAATCAGGTTGGTTGCAGCAGTCTGCAGAGGAGGGCAGACAGTAAGTATATGGGGAACGACTAGCAGGCATTGGGAAAGGCGGCGAGGAAAAAGTGGGTCTTGAGGAGGGATTTGAAGGAGCGGAGGGAGGGGGCAAGGCGGATGTGGGTAGGGAGGGAGTTCCAGGCATGGGGGGCAGCGAGGGAGAAGGGTCGAAGGCGGTTAGG
>QEPC01000347.1:471658-491324 GCA_003113815.1 Sphenodon punctatus
TCAAAGGCAACAGAGAGGTCAAGGAGGACAAGAATGGAGTAGAGGCACTTAGATTTAGCAACAAGTAGATCATTGGTGATCTTGGCCAGGGCAGTTTCAGTAGAGTGGAGGGGGCGGAAGCCGGATTGGAGAGGGTGCAGGGAGGAGTTGGCAGAGAGGAGGTCCAGGCAGCGGGAGTAGATGACACGTTCCAGAAACTTTGAGGCAAAGGGAAGGAGGGAGACTGGCCAGTAACTAGAGGGGTCAGATGGGTCCAGGGTGGGTTTTTTGAGGATGGGGGAGACAGTGGCATGTTTGAAGGCAGAGGGAAGGAGCCTGTGGAAAGGGAGAGATTGATGACATGTTGGAGTGGGGGGTGGGGAGACAGTGGGAGCAATAGAGGTCAGGAGGCAGGAGGGGATTGAGTCAAGGGGAGTCAGGTGGAGGGGTTGGATGAAGAGAACAGAGCAGAGATTTCCTCCTCGAGATAGGCAGGAGGGAAGGATGTGAGCAGAGAGGGGGAGGGGGCAGTACGGGAGTGGGAGGCAATGTCCTGACGGATCTTGTCAATCTTTGAGGTGAAGAATGATGCAAGATCCTGAGCAGCAAGGGAAGAGGGCGGAGGAGGGCGGGTGGTGGTGGTTAAGAAGAGAGTCGAAAGTAGAGAAGGGGCGGCGAGGATCGCGAGAGAAAGATTCAATCCTGGAGGCATAATAGCGTTGTCTAGCTAGGGAGACAGCCAAGGAGAGGGAGGAGGGAGAATTTGTAGTGGAGGAAGTCAGGGAGGGAGCGGGATTTGCGCCAGAGGCGTTTGGCATCCCGGGTGCAGGAGTGAAGGGAGCGGATGTTAGGGGTGAGCCAGGGGCGGGGGTTTTGGGGCCGGATGGGGCGGGAAGAGAGGGCGGCAAGAGACTCAAGGGTGGAGGAGAGAGGTGTTTTTTAAAATAGATGACAAACTTATTTTAATGACTATTAATGGAATCCTGAAGCAGTTTGGTGCTGACATGAGTCCTGTTGAAGTGAATGGGACTTGCATTATGTAGAGGGTTAGTGCCAGAAAACAACTTCAGGATCATACTATACGGAAAATCTTCAAGAGTTTGGTTCGAATATACAGCTGACAGGTAGATGACAGCAGATCACTAGGAGTTGATGGAGCTCAGGCCGACTATACAAGATGTTCTGCGCACCATGTGGCTGCTAGAGCTCAGGCTCGGAAAGTTGCAGCATCTATAATAAGCTTCTATTACGCGCAGGGTGGTAAACTGGTGGGCCCTGCTCTGAAACTCTTTAGTGCTAAGGTGGTTCCCCAACTACTATATGCAGTGGCAGTTTGGGGACTTGATGTATTGGATAAGCTTGAGGGTGTTCAAAATTATTTTCTACGTGCTATCCTGGGGGTTTCTCCTTGTGTCCCCCAGGCGGTAATGAGAGCGGAGGTGGCTATGAAACCCATAAGAGCGCTAGCACTATTGGCCATTTTTAAACTATGGCTTAAGGTTACATTTTTTCTTCCAACCTCGAATTTTCTCCTGATATTTCTTTCAGGTTCTGAGAATAGCTGGTGCTGGGCAGTAGAGGTCGAGCTTCTTAAACTCGGTATCCCGAGAGATGCCTTGAGCCCTTTAGGCCATAAAGGAGCAGTACTTCTGATAAAACAAAGAATTATTGATCAGGCACTTCAGACCGAAAACAGTGCCTTAGTTGGTCAGAAGATTGCGCCGGGTAACTGTCGTGAAACCCCTGCCACCTTACCTGCTGAATATCTAATTAACTGGCCTGCGGGGCCCCCCAGGAGGGCCTTCCTATTAATGCGCTGTAATGTATTCCCCTCGGCCTTTTCAGAGGGTAGATATCATGGGATCCCTAAGGAAGAAAGGTTATGTCTACACTGTGCTATGGCAGCCCCTGAAACAAGAGAACATGTTATCTTGCAATGTGGGGCTTATGAAAATTGGAGGAGCAAGCATTTCGGTCCGGTTGTCAGTAGTCTTCTTGCGGGGTTGCAGGCTGAATCTAAATTGCAATTATTATTGATAGGGACCCTCCAATCTCCAGAGCGGTTGCAGCCTTGTGTGGCCGTATACTTCACTGGAAACAGAATCATGTGACTCTCTCTTAATTTATGTGGGAAACATCTGTTATTTTTTAAAATTGGCAATGTGTTAAGCCCGGGAATATAGGTGCAATAAGTATATTCATTTTTATTTGGTGATAAATCATAGGAGTGTGAATGTACATAATATTTACAGTTTAATTTGATATTTTTTATCCCATGTAAATATTGTTATAGCCTATGGGCTGGCAATAAAATTATTATTATTATATATACAAGATGTTGGCTGTGATTCTCTGAACAATCCGAGCTGTACCACATAGGGCACACAGGAGAGGGAGAAGAAGTGATTTTACATCTAAACTTGTTGTTTTAATCCAGAAGTCCCTGAAACACAATTCAGTTTTTGGACTAGTTTTCTCCAGAGTAAGAGCTTGTTATAAAGAGACCCCCCCAAAGCAATCAATTTGCCACAAGATCTTGTGCTAACCTAATAGGGAAGGACAGCAGGCGATTTCAGGAACACAGGTGGTGTGTGGGATAAGCTGCACAGTGCATACGCCACTGGAAATAGTTTTAAAACGAAAGCAGCTGCTGGAAATGATGAACGGAAGGTATCTAATAATTTGAAGTAATTATTACTGAAGAGTTAATTGTAGTGAGCATGATTTTACCCCTATGATGCTGGCATATTGAGCGAGCTACCTGAGTGGTTTATCTTCCTCATGGCTGTTACATTGAACCCAAAATAGTCTGATCTGCCTCTTAGGCCACTTTTAGACGAGACAAATTTGCGCATGATTGGTGAAAAATGTGCGTGTTTTAATGCTCTTTTAAACACCTAAACCGTTTTAAATGCGCATTTGCCATGATCGTGTAAAAGCCAAAACCGTTTTGAATGTGTTTTTTAAATAATGCGCATGTTTTAAAACTGGTTTTGGCATCCCCCGATCATCAAAGGGGCTCAAAAGCGGTTTTAAAAAATGCACATTTGTTAAAAACCACATTCAAAACGGTTTTGGCTTTTACACAATCATGGAAAATGCGCATTTAAAACGGTTTAGGTGTTTAAATGAGCATTCAAACACGCGCATTTTTCACCAATTATGCGCAAATTTGTCTCGTCTAAAAGCGGCCTTAGACAGTTTTAATAAGTTTTCAAAAGTGATAGCTTTGCCTCCTGATCCTATAGAATTATTATATAATGTGCCTTGCTTCTCTTTATATCTTATGCCGCTCTTATGCTCATTTGCATACTTGAAAATCATTCCATACGCATATTTGTTTGGTGGATGTTAATGACAAATGCAATGTGCTACAAGCCCAGGTGTTTTCTGTAAAAGTTGAGAGAACGAGAGGCATGAGATGCTCCTTAAGCATGTCTTAAAATACAAGTAGTATGCTTTGATTATATTCAAACAGGAACAGCTTGTAGCTTCAGATGCAGTTCAAAATGTAGTCTTTGTGTGTTGGTTTTTGATCTTGTGGCTGAATGAAGGTTATTGCTAGCAGAATTGTAGCTGGGCCCTGACCAACATAGGTAATAATAATAATAATAATAATAATAATAATAAATAAAATTTATTGCGGCACTAGCTTTCACCATGGCCTATAACATCAAACATACAGATAGAAAATAAAAACGATCAATATAAACACCATTCTAAAGGAGAAAACTCCAAGGATACAAAATAATATGGCGAAGGCACCCCTTTAATCAGGTGCTGCCTGGAAGCAAGAAAAAATACATGTGCCCTCTAAACAAGCAAATCTTGTTTAGTTTTGCAAAGGGACAAAAAGTAAACACCAATATTCAAGCATATATACCTTAACATTCTAACCCCGAAGTCACTAGTTCATCCCAGTTAAGGCGGGGGCGGGAATGGGTTTGGGTTAGACACTCTATGGTGACATGAGATCTTGTCAATTACAGGGCTTTTACACTTCTGTGCGCTATAATATGTAACAGAGAGCCTTCGTGCAAGATATTAACTTCCACCAAACTGGCAGTGTAACACACGATTATAATCGCTACCAAAGGGAATTTAGGTAGAGTACCAGAGATTATTGTACCTCCTCCGTTTTCTTGATCTCCATTGCTCTAAGCTTGGCGGCAAGCTGCACAAAAATAGCAACAGCAGTGCACTCCTCTCTTTTGGTCAAATTCAGCAGGTATTTCAGCTTATTAGGTAGATCATAATACTCCTTTCCGCTGAGTAATGGCAAAAGCCATACTTCTCTCAAAGCAGAGTACAGAGGGCATCAGCAGAGGATATGATCAATTGTTTCCAGTTCTCGAATATAACAAATACACCCCCAATAATTATTTGATAGTGCATTATATCGCCCCTGTACCACGGCCGTCTCTATAAGCTGAAATCGAAGTCTAGTAAAATTTCTACGTAGCTCATGGGAACAAATCAGGTCTAGATAATGTTCTAGTCCGAAAGAAACCGGAACACACCCAAACCAAGGGGCTGTTTTCCAACTTGCCAATGCTGCCAGATCCTCCTGTCTCCCTATATCCAATGCCCTCTCCTTCAGCTGTTTTTTCTGCTGCACTGGGGGCATGGGCCACAGCACATTTATGGAGAGCCCCACCTTGGATAAGAAAGAGTAGAAGGAACTGAGCCAGGGATACGCTAATGGGGCAGTACTAGTTAGTTTTTCCAAAAGGCATAAATAAGGTAGCGATTTCTCACCTTGACTCACTATGCGTGTCCAGTATTTCAGGAGAGCCAGCTTCTTTAGACAACTAATTGGAAAAATGCCAGTCTCTGCCCTCACCGCTGCCCCAGACCAACATAGGTAGCTTTTCCCCCACACCAATTTGTTTGCTTTATGATAACCTTGTATTGAAACTTTGTTGTAGCAAACTGGTTGTGTGTGTGAGATCATGCCTTCCTCTAGACCACATGGAGATTAACAATCTTGAACTATTCCAATCTAATTAAGAGTTCTAGACAGATGAGACAGTTGCCCACAACAGCCCACATCAAATGGATGCCCACCTGCCTGTCAGGTGGCTGCCAGAGGTTTGCCCACACCTGACGCCCTCCCACCCTGCAGCTTCCACTCACGGCATCATTCCAGTGAATGTGGAGACTGTCATGCAGGTAAATGCATGCTCACATGACTGCCTTCTATCTGATAGGGTGCACAGAGCCTCCATACGCAGCCAGGTCCACCAGGACCATAGAGTCCTGGGCAAGAGCACCTAGAGTGGTCCAGAGAGTGAGCGCTCCCTCCACTCTTGCTCTTACAGGCACTGTGTCTGTTTACTTTTGCTTTTTGGAGCAATCAAAAAAACAAAAATAAACAACATGGACAAAAACCAAGTGGGGGTGACCTTTATTTCCAAAACCCAACTCTCAGGTTCTAATCCTAATGCGAAAGGTAAGGAATTCAACAGGCCCTCTAGCAAAGCCAATAAAGACTAGACCTCGATATCACTAAGGCGAACACAAAAACAAAAGGAAACAAAAACCACCATCCCTTTTCCTTTGAAAGGGTGAGGTCACATGAGCCGCAACAGTCCGATCCCCCCATGGCCTTGTGGTGGGCAACCTCCACCACCAAACTGCGGGACAAGCACAGGGAGCTGGGCAGACAGTCATAGAAAAGCTGGGTGGGATGGCTCTTCTTAGCGATAGGCGGGGAAGGCCACATTGCTGGCCTCATGAGCAGGTGCCCGGCCATACCCCACCTCCCTCCCCCAGCACGGTCAAGATCCTGCCCCCGGCCATGATGTGTCTGCACATGATGGTTGACAGCACCTGATGCGGAAGGCCCTGTAGTGGTGGTCCAAGCTCAGCCCCTCCACATGAGTAGCTCCGCGTTGCTCTTTGACACGTCCCCGGAATCCCTTGGCTGCCCAGAGTGTGGTAAGGCTACCCAACATAGTAGCATCCCCATTCTGTCTTGTTTGACTGCACCCAAAGAGTGCTCTTTTAATCTCTCTTTAGGCAACATGAAGGGGGAAAGATAAATTCTTAAATATTTAAAAGGCTGCCATAAGAAGAGGGAGATCAATTATTTTTCATTGCTCCTGAGGCACGGAAAAGAGGAAATGAGGGTAAATGACAAAAAAAGAAGCAGATTTAGATTAAAATATTTGGAATAATGTCTTAACTGTAAGAATAGTTGGGCAATGAAGTTGCTGAGAGGAGGTGGTGGAATCGCCTGCCTTGGAGATTTATAATAAAATAAAATAATAAAAATAATAATAATAATATAATTTATATTTCACAGGGAAAGTTTAGGTCTAATTGATCCTGCAGCATTCAACTTCATTTTCCTTGAAGGTCCCTTCAAGCACTATGATTTTGAGCTGTTCTTGTAGCAGGCTGGCCCTTTCTGCCTTCCTGTCTTTGTAGAACCAGAGCCCTGCACAGTTTCAATATAATTTACTACCTGCACATCATATATGCAGTAAAAAGAAAAACACAATAGAAAAATGCATTGTTCCCAAAAGCAATATTAACTTAGAATGTTTCGGATTAGCCTCCTCCTTAGCCTTCTAGCCTTGACCTTCATGTGAACTTCCATTTCCCATATCCTACCAGCCTGCTCTGTTGACCAGCCAGCTCCAGGAGACCTGTGTAGACCTTGTTGCTACAGGGCTGTGGGCAAGTGCCCATCCTCTGGCTTCTCCTTTGTCTGGGGCACCAGATCCTCTGGAAGTCTTGCCTCTTCCGTAGTTGCCCCTTCTTGTGAGTGTATCCCTCCCTTCTGACTTGTGGTTCCTCCTTGCTGCCAGCAGGGGTGATTAGCCAACCTTATGGTTTCTTAATGGGTGGAAGGTGCATTCCTTAGGATACTACACAAACAAGAAAGTGGGGAAAAACCTCAAGCTCTCTGAATGTGACCAGATAGTCCTAAAGGCTTTACTTAATGGATAAAAATGAATATATATTTCATTTTTATCCATTAAGTAAAGCCTTTTGGACTATCTGACCACACTCAGAGAGCGTAAGAGTTTCCCCCACTTTTTTGATCGTTTGGTGGTGAGGGGGAACTTGACAGATTGCATCATGTGCTTTCTGAAGAGTTGAGTCTATTGGCGATGGCCACCTGTCTGTTTTGAAATGTATTGGATTAAAAAGCTCTGGAAATCTGGCATAACCAGCAAGTCTGGAAATCTGGCACAACCAGCAAGTCTCCTTGCTTCAAGAGAGACTTTTCTCAGTTTGGTGGAAGGGGACAAAGGATTTTGCTACCACTGTGCCCTGTCTTTTGAGCATTTAGGCCTCACCCTGAATACCAAGTGGCATGCAGCTGCACCACTTCCAGAGCAGAGTTTATGCAGGGGCAACAGGGGCTTATGTTCCTGGTCCCATGCTTTGAGGACCTGCACCTCTCAGAAGCAGCAGTAGCACTGCTTCTGGGGCCCCCAGGACAGGTGTTTCCGGAAGTGTCTTCCACTCCCCTTCACCCTGACGACTGTTCTCTGGGCTTTGCTAAGTCTAAGGCTGGTCCTGACCACCTAAATTTGAGAGAGTGGCTACCCTCTGGAGAAAGAAAGTGCAACTATTTTTAGCATGCAGTTTGTTTAGGTGCAGTCCTTTTGTGGCTGGCCATCTGGAAGCTTCTATGGAGTCAGAGGCCCTGCCGTTCGCTACCCACTCGGTGACAGGAAGTGCATTGGCCATTCCGTCTCCATTTTTCTTCTCTGACTGACTTGCAGTTGGAGTAGGTGCTGGTTGACTATTTAGGAGGCTCGGCGGCATAGCTTTACTTCCATGCGTGCTGCCAAGGCAGCCTTTTGCCCTTTTGTAGGGTGTAACTGGGCAGTATTACCTTTATAAATAAAATACTATAATAATAATTTTTAAGAGCCATTTTCTGTTCCTTTCCCCCAAAGGCAGGCAGTCTTTTATATAGCTAATTACTACTGCAGGATTTTAATGTGCTCATTATTTTATTTCTAATATTTGTTTTATGTTTGCAGCAAATTACTATTATTTTCCATCCACTTTTGCCCCCTTCTTATCTATCCTAGCATCATCGATGGTGCCATTCGGTGTTCTTCAAGGCATCACAGTAAATAGAAAAAGCTAAATTTGCTTTCTTCGGTTCAGAGGCTGTTGCACATTATGTAACACCCGAGGGATTTCTATAAATAACCAGAAATTTGTAACAGTCACTTTGCAGCTGTGAGGAATAATGTCTTTTGACAATGCATCCAGCTGGAAATTCAGGTTTGTAAGCTCGCAGAAAGGGCTCCAGCCCCACAAGGACCTGAATATATCCTGAGGAGAGATGAGTGCCCTCACTTCCCATCAACTTCAGTGCATCAAACTCTAATGGTTTGATGCTACCAGGAGCTGAACATTCCAACCTGAGTCACTGACATGCAAACAGAGTCATGTTTTTAGTCACATGAATACTAGGGACCACTTGCATACTTAAGTATTCTGGCATAGCAGTTTAGAGTGCTCAGTATCTTGCAGGATTAAGTCCTTACGCATAGGCATATTTCTGTGCACTGGAAGCAAAGTGCACTCTTTCATACTCCAGTGAGGAAAACCTAATTTATTTGAGATGCTGTCAAGATTTAAATACTGGCTTAATCCCATGAAACCATGCGTAATTTAACCCTGGCTCCAGGGAGATTTTTGTAAAATCTTGGAGTAGTGAGGGGACTATGGCAAAGGTAATTAACTCTGAATCTGCTTTCTCCAAATTCTCCCCCTGTCTGCCAGTTGCCTGGCTCACCTAGGAAAGTCCTACCTTGCAGATAAGCAGGCTCAGGCTTAAATGAACTTCCAGGGGAAGGGAATTCTGCTGTTCTTTGCATGCCGTTGCTATACGATTTTGATGACTAGATGGTACATGCAACAGGGAGCTCCCAGCTGATTTCAGAGGCCATGACAGGACATACGGGAGGAAGCCGCCTTTCAGCTATATGGACCTATAGTAATTTTTTATGAATTTGCATATTAAGGTGTATAGAAATTGACTTTGTAGTTCCTTCCTTTCTTGAAACTATCCTTCATTCACAAGTAGAGAATGTACTTGTTGAGCAACTGGACAATGGATGCAGTGAGCAACCAGGATTAGTAAGAGAGTAGGGGTATGGTTGTTGTTTTTGTTATCGTTATTGCAATAACGAAAACCACAAAAAATAATAATGAAATCAGTAACGATAATGAAAGTTGTTATTGATTTCGTTATTGCCTGTCAGCCTGGCAGGTGTTTTTTGGAGGGAAATGTGGAGAGTGAAGGAGGGAGCAGACATCTTGGAGCCAGAAACTGTTGAAATCTTGAACTGGGTGGGGAAGGACCTGATGGATGTATCTCTGACCAATGAGCAGCACAAGCAGATCCCAGCAGTTTATTTAATTTATTTTTATTTATTTTAATACATTTATACCCCGCCCCTCCTGCAAGCAGTTGAATGGCACCCTGCGATTCCTCAATTCCTCTGCCTCCCAGAACCAATCAGGAGGGCTCTGGAGGAGAGCACTGCAACCCTTAATACTGTAGGGCTGGGCTGCTTCACTCTGTGTTAGCTTCCTTGCTTCTCAGGGTGCGTTTGCAGAAGCTGCTGGTGCTTGCACTAGAAATCCTTCCATCTGTCTCTCTCTCTTTTTATATATATGTGTGTGTGTGTGTGTGCCCCTAAGGAATAAGGAGATTATCTATCTATCTCCTTATTCCTTAGGTACACACACACATATATTGAGAGAGATAATATAGATTAGAGATAGTAGATATACCTCCGAGTTTTCCTTTTCCCTTCCCCTGTCTGTCTGCCCCTGCCTATATATTATATAGATATAGATATTAGTTGTATATATAGATTAGATATTTGATACTAGGCTTTTTTATTATATATATTAGGATTATAGGATAGGAACATTTTGTATTATACATAGGTTAGGTTTAGCTTAGATTCTGTATATATTATATAAATAAAGCTACATATTGTGTACAGTATATATGATTGTGTGCAGTTCTTTCTGTATCACAGTGAGAAGAGAAAAGAGTTCAGCTTCTGACAATAATTCTTCATTGGTACACAACATTGATACCGATACAAATAAAATCTTTGTTTGAAATTGGTACCGATACCGATAACAACAACAATAATGGAAAACGACATTTTGTTATTAACGAAAATGAAAATGACACATTTAATAACAAAAATGATAATGAAAAATGACATGGGGCCCTGGTGCACACCCTTATAAAAGCTATTCATTCTTCATGATTCTCAGAACAAACTGAGTGGTTAGCAAGGTTGTCCACATGAAACCTTCAAAAGCAGGAATCAGACCTTGAGAAAAGGTCAGTGTGTGACCAGCTTGCTTCCTGCTGCCTTCCCTGCAGGTAATTGAACACCTGGGAGCTTTCTTTGCCAGCCACCATTTAACGCTGTCTCCCTCCCCTGAGGGCAGTAGCCCTCAGGTGGCGCCCGAACAGCCAGCGGCCGTTGTGAAGCCCGCGAGGACCCAGCTCCAGTGATGACATCCGTGCAACACAGCCTCTTCCAGCCGTTGCCATCTGCAGGCCTGGTTATCCCCTCTGCTGCCGTGAATACCAACCGCTGGAATGTCTTCCCCTATCTCCCTCCCTCCCTCCCCCTCCATCTCTCCTTTCCTTCTCCCATTGCTGCTGTCTCCCCTGATTCTCCCCCTCCCTCCTCCAACACTCTTTCTCTGACCTCCCCACCCCTTATTTTCCCCCTTGCCTATTCCCCCTCCTCCCCTCCACCCACCCTTACACAGTCCCTGCAAGCCCCATCGCTCCACATCTGCCAACCTCATCCACATTCCCTGCCTTCCCTCTGATCAACTCCCCTTCTTCTGCTCCCTCTGGAACTGCCGGTCTTCCGTTAACAAAGCCCCCTTCATTCACAACCTCTTCCTCTCTTGCCACTTTCAACTCCTTGCACTTACTGAAATCTGGCTCTCTCCCTCTGACTCTGTCACCTCCTGCCATCCTCTCCTCTGGAGGCCTTTCATTTTCTCACCAGTCCCGCCCCAAAGGCCGGGGTGGTGACGTGGGCCTTCTCCTTGCCAACCTCTGTCAATTCCAGCCCCTTTCCCCTCCCCCCTCCCTCGCCTTCCCTTCCTTCGAGGCTTACTCTGTGCATATCTACTTCCCCCTTCACCTTCATGTCGCTGTCATCTACCGCCCCCTTGGCCCCCTTTCCTCCTGGACTTTGAATCCTGGCTTACCTTCTTCCTCTCTGATTATACCCCAGCTCTCATTCTTGGTGACTTCAACATCCATGTTGATGCACCTTACCAGCCCTCTATCCCCCGCTTTCTCTCCCTAACCTCCTCCTTGGATCTCCACCTCTGGACTGATTCCCCCACCCACACCGATGACCACTCTCTCGACCTCATCTTCTCCAGAAGAAACTGTCCTGTTGCCTACCTCTTCTTTGACCTTTGTCCCATATCTGACCATTACCTTGGTTCCTTCAACCTCTCCCACCAACCACCATCTTCTTCCCCAGCTCCACGCCCCTTCCGTGATTTGCAGGCTATTAACCCTTTTGATTTTGCTTCCTCCCTCTCCCCCCTCCTGTCTTCTCCTCTTCCCCTGACACTGCCATCTCTTCTCTTAATGCCTCTCTCGCCACGACCCTCAACTCCCTTGCCCCCCTCTCATCCCACCCCATTCGACCCTCAACCCCCTGTCCTTGGCTGACCCCTACTATCCGCTACCTCTGCTCCTGCACCTGGACTGCTGAATGCCTCTGGTGCAAATCCCACTCCCACCCTGACTTCCTCCACTATAAATTCTCCCTCAACTCCCTCTCTTCTGCTATCTCCCTGGCAAGGCAACACTACTATGCCTCCTGGGTTGAATTCTACTCTCGCGACGCTCGCTGCGTCTTCTCCACCTTTGATTCCCTTCTCAAGCCCCCCTGCCCCCCTCCACCCTCTTTGCTCAGGATCTCGCGTCATTCTTCACCTCAAAGATTGACAAGATCTGCCAGGACATTGCTTCACACCCTTCTCCTCTCCTCGCTCCCTCACCACCACTCCTCCCTCTCTCCTTTCCTCCTTCCTGCCTCCCTTGAGGAAATCTCCTCTTTGCTCTCTTCCTCCAACCCCTCCACCTGCCCTCTCGACCCAATCCCCTCCCGCCTCCTGACCTCCATTGCTCCCACTGTTGCCCCCCCCCTTTACATGTAATTAATCTCTCCCTCTCCGCTGGCTCCTTCCCCTCCACCTTCAAGCATGCCACTGTCTCTCCCATCCTCAAAAATTCCACCCTCGACCCTATTGACCCCTCTAGTTACTGGTCAGCCTCCCTCCTACCCTTCGCCTCTAAGCTTCTGGAATGTGTTGTCTACTCCCGCTACCTGGATCTCCTCTCTGCCAACTCCTCCCTGGACCCTCTCCAATCTGGCTTCCGTCCCCTTCACTCCACTGAAACTGCCCTTGCCAAGATCACCAGTGATCTACTTGTCACTAAATCTACTTGTCACTAAATGATCTACTTGTCACCTTTTCTCCATTCTTGTCCTCCTTGACCTCTCTTCTGCCTTTGACACTGTCGACCACTCACTGGACTCTCTTCGCTCCCTAGGCTTCTGTGGCTTTGTACTTGACTGGTTCTCCTCCTACCTCTCTGACTGCTCCTTTAAGGTGTCTCTTCCCAATTCCAACTCCTCCTCCCTCCCCCTCTCATTTGGGCTTCCCCAAGGCTCTGTCCTGTGCCCTCTCCTCTTCTCTATCTACACCCTCCCTGTCCCTTGGCAAACTCATTGCCTCCCAAGGCTTCCAATATCACCTCTATGCTGACGACACTCAACTCTATCTCTCCACCCCCTCTCTCTTCCCTTCTGTCCCAGCTTGCCTCATCAACTCTCTCTCTGATATCTAAGCCTGGATGTCCCAACATCAGCTCAAGCTTAACATGACTAAGACCGAACTCCTTATCTTTCCTCCCTACCCTTCCTCTCCCTCTTCCCTGTCCATTCTTATTGATGGGGTCACCATCTGTCCTGTTCCCCAAGCCTGCAGCTTGGGCTTTGTTTTCGACACTCATCTTTCCTTTAAACCTTACATCGACTCTTTTGCCAAGTCCTGTCGCTTTGTCCTCCGTAACATTGCTCAGATTTGACCCTTTCTCTCTTTCTTCTCAGCCCAAACCCTTGTTCACGCCGTGGTCATCTCTCGCCTTGACATACTGCAACCTCCTCCTTGCTGGCCTCCCCCGCTCTCTTCTGTCCCCGCTTATCTCCATCCAAAACTCAGCTGCTAGGGTCATCCACTCAGTCCGTCGCTTTGACCACTTGCAGCCTCTCCTCTCCTCACTTCACTGGCTCCCCCTTCCCCAACGCATCCTTCACAAACTTCTGGTATTCACTTATAAATGCCTTCACAACCTGGCTCCTCCTTACCTCTCAGTCCTAGTCTTCTTACACACGCCTGCATGCACTCTCCGCTCCTCCTCTGTCCCTTCCCTTGCTCTCCCTCATCTCCCCTGCTCCCTTAACCACCTTCGTCCCTTCTCCCTTGCTGCCCCCATGCCTGGAACTCCCTCCCTGCCCGCGTCCGCCTTGCCCCCTCCCTCCGCACCTTCAAATCCCTCATCAAAACCCAGTGTATGCAGAATGAAAAACTACACAATGTGTGTTCTGTGTCACGTAGGCAAAGGAAGAGCTCTATTTGCAAGTCTATCGGGTTTCTGTCTAGTGTCTCCAAAGGTGTTAACCTTTCTGAATACACATTGGCATATCATTGCCTCTCTACGGTGCTTGGACTGAGTTTCTAGTTCTCAGTTTTACATTCCATGATTACATGAAGTGAGTTTACAGTTCTCAGTTTTAACATTACATACATGTTTAACCTTTATCTTTGGATATTTGTTAGACCTATAGTCCAGTATCTCTTTGTGACAAGGAGACCTGCAAGAAGCAGGTTACAATAGTCTAAGTAGGAGGTGATGAAAGCATGGATAAGAGTTTTGGTTCTGTGCTTGGAATAGGGATTGATTTTAGTAACGTTATAAAGAAAGAAGCAACAAGTTTTGGCAGTGTTTGGGATGTGATCAGGAAAGGAGAGAGGGGAGTCAAAGATGACCCTGAGGTTATGGGCTTGAGGGGATAGGAAGGACAGTGTTTTCCTCTTTATGTCCTTATGTCCTTGGATTAGGCAAAATCTACAGACTTCTCTTGGGGAAATTAATTGCTGTTAAATTTGGATTAAGCAAAAGGGGAAGCTCTCCCCACCAGACCATGCATGCAGACTCTGGAATTCACCAGCACAGCAGGTAACAGATCATGCAGCTAGATTGCTCATATAGATTTTACAAGCAGGAGGCTAGCTGTGTGTTAAAATGGGGACAATTAGATCATGGGCTCATACAGAGCACATTGCACACATGGTTTAGTGAATGAAGTGATGGGTCATTATCTACTCCCACTGCTAAGTCCTTTTTTCACAACCAAGGAAGTGTTTATTGCAGAGGCAGGAAGCTCAAGCTCAGGGACCAAATGTGACTTGCAGCTAGTTTTGTATTTGACCATTTTAAGTGCCTGGATTTGGCCTCTGGATCCAGTTCCTATCCCAAAACACTGAAAGGCTTCACTTGGGGGTAAGGAGCAGAGATGAGGGCATGCACACAAGGGTAGGGGATATTTCCTACTATTACTGCTACTACTACTTGAGTGATAAGAATCTCCTCCCTGTAACTAAGTTAAACACATGCACCTGCAACCTCATAAACGTATCCTTGTCTCTTCTGATGTTCACCTCTTACTTCCCCCCACCCCTTTTCCTTGTCTCTCTTAGATTGTAAGCCCCTTGGGGTAGAGTCCTTTGGAGCAGAAACCACACAATGCTGCATGTAAACTGCAAAGCAAGCATTTCTGAAGTCTTCATGCTGCAGCAAAATTTAATACAAGAAGTCAGCAAATAAATCATTTGGAAAAGCTTCTATATTCTGTCTGTAATTTTTCCCACCATGTGAACCCACCAAAATATCCCAAACAATTCAAACATTGAAAGTTCAACAAAATGCTTCACAAGCATCAGATGACTTAGGAAGGGGGACAAAATTCAAAGGGGCTCTCACAAGAAAGAGCACCATTTCCTCCTTTCAGAAACACTACAGTACAATATAAGGTCACATGAAAAGCAAGTATTTTGGAAGTGTTCACACTGCTGCAAAAATATTAAATATAAAAAGTCTACAAGTAAAACTATTAGAAAAACTTTTAAATTCAGTTTGCATTTTTCTCCCTGCTGCACTCACTCAATGCACAAAATATCTAAACTAAATATCCAATATCCAAACTAAATACAAATAAAGTATAAAAAAGCAAAAATAAAAATATAAAAATGTCAAAAATATAAAATATATCCAAAACGATATATCCAAACCATTGTAAAATATATCCAAACCATAGTAAAAAATATATTTAAATATATATATTACTATATAAAATATATATTTTACTATGGATATAGTAAAATATATCCATAGTAAATATATCCAAACCGTAGTAAAAATATTCAAAAAATATTTATATCTAAACAACCAAATATCCACCAAAAAAAACCAAACAAAAAAAAAAGTATAAAATACATCACCCAGAGAAGGGGAACAATTAAAGGGGCTGTACTGTAGTGAAGTCAGGGGAAAAGATAAAAATTTAAATAAATAAATAAAAAAGAAATGGCTTGCCAACGTAGAGAAATCCAGTCCACTCTCTGGTGCAACAGCCTGTGAACTGGTTAAGACTGGTTCCAGGCTGCTTCTGTGTGTGCTGCTCCCTCCCACCTCTGCTCTCCCAAAGAGGGGAGTGGCAGCTTCTCAAGTCTCTGCTTGGTGCTGGGAAAAGGTGCCCTAAAACCATGCTGATTGGCTAGGTTCCTTCATAGGAATTCTTCCCTGGCCTCTCCTCCAGCCCTTCCCCTTGCCTTTAATGTGCCAGTACCTCGTGGGTGTCTGTCCTGGCTGCTCTTGGGACATCAGCCCATCAAAAGCAAGAGGAGGGGCCCTCCTGCTGCTGCTACCCCACCCCCTCCCTGCTGCTTCCTTCATCTCCCCTCTTCTCTGCTCAAAAGGAGCTGGCCATGCATGCCCTGTGACTAGTCCAGCCCTGGCCCACATGTCTCCACATCCCTTCCCCCTCACTCTCCCTCCCCCCACCTGTTCTTATAGCTGACCCACCACAGTGTGCTGCAGCTGGCCCACACATGCATGAAAGTGCAAAGTGCTTAAAGGCTCTGTGTGGTTCTGTGCATGCACCTCAGATTGGGTGCACCTCGGCTCTCTCCACTCTTGGTGCACCTGATGTGAGGAGCATACGCAGAAGCGCACAGTGCCTTTCAGCTCCCTGCACTTTTGTACATGTTCCTGCCAGCCCTCTCCTTCTCCTGCTATTGCGTCAACCAGCTGAGAGGCGGCTAGGGGAGGGAGAGGGAGGGAAGCTGGCTGTCTGGCCACTCTGCTGAGGGGAGGAGGAAGGCAGGAGGAGCAGGACATCTCCCCTTGCCTTTCATGCACTGGAGTGGTGTAGCTGGGAGGCGGCTGGGATTGGGGGAGGCCAGGTTGGCTATGGGGAGTTTGGGGGACAGGAGAATGAGGCAAGGAGTGCAGGAAACAGTGCATTAACACTACCCACTAGTCACCCCTGGCAAGACTACAGCTAGAGTTGAAAAGAATATCTACGGTGACACTGTAGCCAATTCATTCACTTGTTTCCATTTGGTTCCAGTGAAGAAAACACTCAGTCGTGCTGTGCTGGAATACACACTGAGATTTCAGTTTGGACATTCTGGTTACTTTGTTTTGGAGCTATTGTGCTGCTCAGTAGTCAAAATGAAGAAATCGAAATGCCAACATGAATGAAGTATCCAGACTGAAATAACTGAATAAGTAGCTATGCTTGCAAATATCAATTTCAGTTGTAGATATTGTTTGGATATGCAGAAGGCTATCAAAAATGCGATTAATATCCACAAATATAAAATTGGAGTATTCACTTCGGCTCTACAACAGCATTTCTTCCAGTAACTCAGGGTGAAAACAGACATGACGCTAACCACCCTTTAACCACCTTGGTGGTCATTTGTGCATGGTTCAGGGCTGCATAGGGCACCAATACAGCCCTGCAACATGCATAAATAACTTCCCTGCTCCCCTAAGCGCCTTCGTCCCTTCTCACTTGCTGCCCCCCATGCCTGGAACTCCCTCCCTGTCCACATCCGCCTTGCCCCCTCCCTTCATACCTTCAAATCTCTCCTTAAAACTCACCTCTTTCGCTCTGCTCTGTCTGACTCTTTATCCTGCTGAGCCACTATTCCTATACCTACGATCGGTTTACCCTTATCCTTGCAACATGGACCTGCCTGCTGTCATTCTCATCGTAACCAAGCCAAGTACGTGCACTTGAGACCTCGCATCTTCATGAATGTTAGACCCCTTGTCTCTCCCTCTGTTCCCCTTCCTAAGTCTCTCCCCCAGCTCCTGTCTCTCAGATTGTAAGCCCTAGGGGCAGGGACCCTGTCTATTTTATTACTTTGTAAAGTGCCAGGTACACTGCTGGCGCTATATAAATGTTTGTTAATAATAATAATAATAATAATAATAATAAAGGGTGGTTAGCGTCATGTCTGTTTTCACCCTCAGATACAAACATTCATTGTTATTATCCCCTCAGCTGTGATGGGTGTGAGTTCTAATGGATAATGGATAATGAAACTATGATCCTGGGGATGCAAGACTTATGAAAGGATAAGTGAAACTAACAGACCCGTGTTCACTCTGTTTTCCTCACTGTTACCAAAGGAGAGAAGCACAGGATCATTTTTATTTTATTTATTTATTTATTATTTATTTATTTCATAGTTTATAACCTGCCCTTTCCTGCCCAATGGCAGCCCAGGGCAGCATACAATGAATAATAGAAGTGTGCACCAGGGACCCATATCATTTTTCATTTTTGTTTTTAATTTCTGTTATTTAAATCTGTCATTTTCATTTTCAAAAATATCAAAATTTTGTTTTTATTTTTGCTTTCTTTTCGATTTCTATTGGTTTTAATGGAAAACACATTTTCGACTAGAACGTTTTTTGTTTTTCATTATATTTGGATGAAACATGGAGGGATTGTACCTCCAATAAAAGGCATTAAGTGTACCAAATTGCAGAAAGATTGGATAAAGGATTCAGATTTTCTAAGCAGTTGAAATATGCTATTTTGTAAACATTTGCATATACATTCCTGGCTGTGACTTTTTGTCTCCCATCTAATGTGGATGGAACTTGGCAAGTTTATACACCTCCCCATATTTAATATCTATGCCAACATTCAGAAGGATTGGATAAAAGGTCCTGGTGGTATACGCAAATTAACCTATAAATATATGTCTGCCTGTAACATCATTGTATTCCAACCAGTGTACCTGAAATTTGGCAGGACTATATAACACACTTTCAGAATCATCTTCGCCAAATATCAGAAAGATATGATAAAGGATTCCAATTTTATATGCCTTCACAGCATATGCAGAGAATGAGTCTATGCCAGGGATTCTCTTACATGTCACTGGGCATTTTTATACACACCTTAAAGTTCTGGATTTTTCAGTCTTCTGGGTTTACAAGTCCACAAGTAAGTTTTGGATGCATTCTTCACATACACACTGCCCTGAGACAGTTTATGGATGTATTCTTCACACAAACACTGTTCCAAGGCAGCCTAAAGTAGCCGCAGCTGTAGACATGAGGGCTGCCATGGAAACCAAGTGACCACAGCTGCCTGGAGCAAAGCAGTTTACCAGAAGAACTTTTTACACACAAAAGTTCTTGGAGATGTTCTATGCAGAAGTTCAAAGAGCCAGATGTTTTAGATCTGGGTGAGTGATTTAGACACACAGAAAGTTCAGGATGTAACAGAAAACATGCAGGAGAAATATGTGTGTAAAAACACCCAGTGTGGTATAAGATTGGTTTGTCATGCCAGATGGTCAGCAAAAACGTCAACCAAATATCCTCATTCTGTGCTGTGACCATCCCAACATCTCTCCGCTACTTGTTACTGGGAAGTCGGAAGCATCTGTTTAGCAAAGAGCCAATAGAGATTCTCTTATGTCCTCTGTCACAGTGCTGCAGGATGTGATTGTGATGATAATTGGCCATCCTGGATGTGTAAACTATGTCTCCTGATTGCTGGGATGCTGTCCCCAAAGTCCCAATTATGTACCTTCTATGTCCGCTTCAGGGCTGCCTCCATGTCCACCTCGAAGCCACTACTGATTGGTCCTGTAAAGCTGGAAGCATGCAGTAACTGGCCAGTGAATGTGTCTGTCAGTCTGTTGGGTTTCTCCCCATCCTCCCTCCTACAGCCTCCCTCCCCCTGCTATGCCAGGTGCCTGCCTCTGACGGGCACTGCATATGCTGCTATTTATCTGAATAATAGGGGTGGGAAACCGGTACAATCCGGTATCCGATAATGCCGGTATCGGGCGTACCGGCATTATCGGATTCGACCCGGTAATCCGGACCCGGTACCGGATTTCGGGGTACCGGATTTTTTTACATTGCAGCCATTTAAAAATGGCTGCAATGTAAAAAAAGTTAAAGCCCCAGCAAAAAAGTTTTAAACAAAAAAACCCCTCCCCGAGTCCAGGCTGCGCGGGTGGAAGGGGGGGC
>QEPC01000347.1:491851-521463 GCA_003113815.1 Sphenodon punctatus
GCGCAGCCTGGGAGGGGGAGGGAATTAAATTTCATTGGTTTCAATGGGGACACAGCGCTCCATTGAAACCAATGAAATAAAACCGGTACCGGTTACCGGATTTAATCCGGGAATCCGGTTTTCGTAGAACCGGTAACCGGTAAATCCGGTAACCGGTAATGGGCCCGGGGTCCCACCACTACTGAATAATGGTCTTCAAGGGGACAACTTCAATTGCTTATAAAATTGGGCCCTTTTATCAAATTGTCCTGTTGTTTGGCAGAGATGGCAGGGAAGGTGTGTGATAAAGTTCTGTCAAATTGTAAACAGGATGGAATATAAAAATGTTACAGCCGGAATTGTATTTTCAATAGCTTATAACATCAGGACACCTTATCCAATCTTTCTGAAATTTGGCAGGATTGGTTCACTATTGGAGGTACTTAATTTACCCAGGTTACATGCAAATTGGATGGAAGATTTTAAAAAGAGGTGTAGCCATGAATGTGTATGGAGCGTTTCTTAAAATCACAACATTCAATTGCTTCTAGAATTGGTTTCCTTTATCCAATCTTTTCAGAAATTAGTACACATAATACCCTCCATTGGGGGTACCACCTCCCCAGGTTTAATCAGAATTGAATAAAAAACAAAAAAATATATAGTTGGAAATACGTATTTCAGTTTTTCACCATTATTTCAAAAACAAAATGTTGTTTTTGTTTTGTTGTTATTATTGGTTGTTTTTGTTATTACAATAACAAAAATAAGAATATTCATATTTGTTATAACAAAAAAGAAATGCACACCCCAATGAATAATAAAAACAATATAAAAATACAAAAATAAATGTAAAACCATAAAAAAATTAAAGTTTATAAATAATGAGGCCCAAATAACCCCACACACCCCAAAAAGAACCCCCACCCACCCACTACCCATCCCCTGAAAAACAGCCAGGCCTTACATTGTCTGCGGAAGGAGGGGAGATCTGGACAAAGGAGAACCTCTACTGGGAGGGAGTTTTACACAAGATGGGCCCACTCATGCCCACGCAAATCTGCTGCATGGGCATGAGTGGGTGCCGCCCATGTGAATGCCTTGGTTGGTGGGTGGGTGTGCATGTGTGCACGCTCCCGCGAAACACGCATGCACACTTACCTCCACCCATCGTCCACTCATGGAGCAATTGGCCAAAATGGCAATTGCTCTGTGAGTGGGGATGCATGAGGATGCGGGGGGGGGATCAGTGTGCGCCCGTGTACACAGCCCCACCACCACCCACGCGGATGAGCGCACACCAATCCTCCCCACACCTGCAACTCATTTAAAAGGCCACAGTGAGCACGGGTCGCACCTAATAGGAATACTTCATTTTTATATAGCACTTACCTTCAAAGAAGTGTACTGGCATTTTAAAAATTTGTCTTCAAATACCCCTTTGAGGTAGGTATTATTATCCCTATTTATACAGATGGGAAAACTGTCACACAAGAAGATGAAGTGATGTCCCCGTTGGTGCAGAGTGAGTCAATGACAGGTCTGGGATTAGGTTTGGGGATTTTCTGACACATGTGCTTAATCCACTTTGCTGTCATGGTACTTAGTCTGGAGGGAAAATAATATCCAGTTTCCTTACACTACTTTGGCAAAGACTTGGCTTCTGCTGCCTGTTCAGTAGCCTGACACCCAAAGCATTTTTCTTGTTAGAATTGGTTTAGGGAAGACCACTGTGAAGTATCAATTGCGCTATCTAATAGTTAGCTAGTTAATGCACTAGCTAATACAAAGCTGCCACACGATAAATAGTCTAGAGCAGGAACGAGGAATCTTTTCCCTCCCATAGGCCAGTGAAAATTAGGACACGTTACACTGTACCAGGGGTGTTCTCAGGATGGGGAAAGGAAGGGGAGTGTGTGATGAGCCAGGCCATGTCCCTTTAAGGCTAGCCTGCCTATCATCTTGCCCTCCCCCTTTGAGGGATATATAAGGGGAAGTCTGCAGAGCCAGCTTAGTCTACTGTGAGCTGCAGCTGAGAGCTGGTCCAAATCCTGAATCCTAAGGACCCCGGAGATATGTGGGGTACACTAGGAGTCTAAAGAAGGGGCTCATGCCTACTGTACAGTCAAACTGTGAACTGAATAAAGCTGTGATTGAATCTGATCTGGACTGAAAGAGTGGTTTTTAAAATGACTCTGTGAGGACTTAACCCAGCTGGACAGGCTGTTCATTACAGATGGACCAGATCATTTGACTGAAATTGGCCTGGGAAATCAAAAGTGAATAGGGGTACACAAAAAGCACATGAGTGTGCGCACACACACACGCACATGTGCATATATAGATACACGCACGGTCACAAGGTCACATGAGAGTGGTAAAGGTGATCACATAAGCCTTCTTTCTCTAGCAAATCAGGCAGAAAAAAGTGTATTTCATTTCTAAAAATCAGTTCATAAAATCCACTTCTCTAGAATCTGTCACCATAAGCACTTATAAAATGAAGAGCAAAGGGCCAAATTCTCAGCAAAACATCAGTTCTCCCCGGACTTCCATGGATTTGAGGCTGTGGTCCAAAGTGGGGTGCCTTAGCGGTGGTCTGTGAGGCCATGTCCCCTCAGGGGTTTGGCGGCGCCCCCTTCCCTTCCTTGCAGCAAAGAAGGTGAGGAGAGATGGAACGGCCACCAGAAGGTGCAGGGAGGCCGCGGTTGCTGAGCAACCATGACTCAAGGTGCCCGGGACTCTCACGAGAGTCGGGAATCCCGGGCGCCATTTTAGTCTCCCTGTTCGCGCGCCTCATTTGGCCGGGCGCGGAGCAGGGAGAAGGACGTGCACCCACCCACCCGCCCCTCTTATATGGCACCACTCCGAGTCACCACTGGTTGCATATTAGGGCTGGAAAGGAATTTTCCCTGAGCCAAATTGGCCTTTCACCTTTCCCGGAGTGAACTGCTGATTTGGATAGGGGGCGAGGATGCGGTTTGCAGGTGGTAGGCCGAATTGTCGCACTCTTGGCGGTAGGCTGAGTTCAGGCCAAGTGTTAGAAGTTGAAGTTGTTAGTATAGCATTGAGTAGGAACATCTCCTTAAGAGATGGGCATTGGCCATGCATAGCCGCTCAGTGCGGCCCAGTGTATAGTCAGCCCAAGGGTGAGAGGCGAGCAGCTGAACCCACTGGGTGGACCATGTACCAAACAGTAGGTTACAGTGTCCTCACCCTTGTTGGTTAAACCCCACCCCCAGCAGCTAAAAGGGGGTAGGTATGAGCAACCCACTCTGGCCCGTGGAAACCCGGTGGTCGGGGTAGGGGGTAAGTTAAAGAAGTTGGGTAAGGTAGGGCACAGGAGGATTCCCCTCGGGCTTAACCCATAGACGAGGGAAAGAAGGGCGCCGGGCAGACAGGATAGTGCCTAGTGCGGGATGGGAACCTCCTGTGGTTGGGTTAACGGTTAGGAGCAGTAGATAGATAGGACCCCAATTCAAAGGGGGAAGTGGGTGGGCTACCCCTTCCCCCCTTTTGGTTATTAATAAAGAGTGCGGCCGTTCAAACATGGTGTCCCCGTCTTCTTTGGGGGGAGGGAAGGTGCGGCAACAAGGTGCATGTTCTGCAGCTGCTCTGTGCAACTGGCTTTTGTCCCTGGTGGTGCTGCAGCTTCCTCATGGTGAATTCATTCGGGTTTATGGTTATCTCCCCAGCTCTGCACCCTAGAGATGGCTGTGGCACCAGCAAGAACATAAGCTGAACAATCTTCTGCAGGTGCCATGGCCAATGGGGGTTAAATTGGAATTTCATTGGTTCCAATTTTTAATGAGAACGGGCCAGTTTGCACGTTCCAGTCAAAAATTGGAAGTGGTAATATTTCACCCAATTATTGGATGAAATATTCAACAAACAAATGTTGTGCATGCGAAAATGACCAGGCTGTTTTGCACATGCACAAACGTTCAATTATGTATACAAATACATAATTTTAAAACGTTACTGAGAATGTAGCCATTGCCTTTATCCAAAATGGCAGTCATGCTATTGCTACCATTTTGGGTAAGGGCGGCAACCATTTGCGCACGTGCAATGCACTTTTTTTGAAGGAAAAAAAAATACTAAGTAAGAGCAGGGTCTCCGGACAGCCATCCATCAGGGATCTTGTAGCTGTAGTCATCCTGTATCCAAGCAGGGGGTTGGACAAGATGACCTTTGAGTTCTCTTCTAAGATTCTATGATTAAGTGTGACAAATCAAAACTCTGGGATAGAGAAATTAATGAAAAAGTTTCCATCTAGGTTAGACTCCATCTATCCAGTCAGCTTTACTGGTTACTGTGGCATCTACATGCAATTCGGCCCCCTCCCCCTCTCCCCCCATTTTCTCTGTGGTGTATTCAATTTTGGCATCACAATTTAGAAAGCTAACTTCCAGTTTTAAACTGGAATCATTTAATTTTGTGGGGAACAAGATGACAGCATCTAAACTTGATCTTAAATCTTCATCCCTTGTATGCTGTGACAGTAGCTTGTTCTTCAAGTCTGTGTAGTTCTACTTAAGTCTAGAAATATAGGAATGTATCTAAATGGCTCCAGACTTGAAAGCAAATTGAGATGCTTCTTTTTATTAATGCTGTATCACTGATTTCTATGGAAGCAGTGCTGTGTGTAATTTGAGAATGTGCATAACTATTTGCAGGATTGGGGCCCAATGCCATAATTCTTCCCATATCCTCTGAGATAAAGGACATAATCACAATACGAGGAAGTTGTTTATCTTTCAAAGTCAAAGCAGAAGCTTCGCTGTTTATACGAGGATTATGAGGGCTACAAAATACCCACAAGATGTTCAAAGAAGCAGTAAATTTAGTTTCAGAAACTCAAAGATAACAATTGGTTTCTCTCCTTTGACATTGCAACCTGGAAGGTAAATGTATGCACATAATTTTCCTGAATATCTATATGACAAACAAAGAAAGAAAATAACTTCCATCAGTCCACCTGCTCTTGTCTAGCTGTGTCTTAGTATTCTGAAACATTTATTTATTTATTTATTTATTTATTTATTTGCCGCCCTATCCCCTGAGTCTCAGGGTGGCTTACAATAAATACATAAAATACAAATACATAATTAAAAACCCACAAATCTAAAAACACCCCTTGTCCCTGCAATCTATCCCTGCCCATTGAATGCTTGACCAAATATAAGAGTCTTACACTGCCTCTGGAAGACATTCAAACTCGGGCTTAGGTGAACCTCCAAGCGAAGGGAGTTCCAAAACTGTGGGGCAGCCACCGAGAATGCCTCTCTGCAGACTGAGTTGTATGAAACTGGGCCACTGATGGAACCTGCAAGAGGGCATGCTAGGCAGTTCTGAAGGTTTGTGAAGTAGTCATAGGAGAAAGGCAGTCCTTCAGATATGTAGAGCCCAAGCAAAATGTTTGGGAACCGCTGGAGTAGAGGCATCCCTCACACCCTGTAACAAAAGTGTTAAAGCTTACTACTCATATACTAGCTCATAGGTGCACATGTGTAGAAATTCTGAGGTAATATTCCTTCTGGAATCTCTGAACAGGAAGGGTATGTGCACTGGGAAGAAGGGTGTGAGAGTGAGATTATGGTATTGGTATTGGCTGCAGGAGAACTAGGTTCTAATCCCAGTTTTGCTGTTGGCAATGCCACTTCATTTCTTTAAGCCTCTGTATTACCATCCAAATGAACACTAAGACCTTTGTAAAGTGGCTTTGATGTCTACAGATCAAAGTGTAGGCGTTATTATTATAAAATTGCATGGGGTTTCCATTTCATCTCCCCTGCATACCTGTGCAGCGCTTTCCTCCTTGAGACTGGAGAAGACAAACACCATGTGACTTCTATGACTAGGAACCTTTCTTATTAAAAGGTAGCACATCATTAGAGCAACAAATTACAAAGTTAAGTTAGTGACTGAGTTTGCCAGCAGCTTGTGTGTAGCCAAGCAATAAAAATAATCTGATCACAGGTCAAAGCATAGGACTCTAAACTCTGTTGATCAAATCACTTGCATTAATAGGAAAAAGAGCAGCAGAACAAAAGGACTGGTCTCTAAAGCAATAATAAAAATAAAAGTCCAACCATCTCATAAAACAACTTTCGAAGGAGCATCATCAAGCAGTTTGCGGGAACGAGAAGCTAGGGACGTGTTAGGTTTTTAGAATGAATTTGAAGGTCAGGAAGGAGGGGGCAGAGTGTATGTGCTCAAGGAGAAAGTTCCAGGCATATGAGGGCAGCATGGCAGAAGGAGCAAAGGCAACTTAAGGAGCAGGAGACTTTGGGACAGGTGAGGGAGGTATTATTATTATTATTATTTTATTATTTTATTATTATTATTTTATTTTTATTATTATTATTATTATTATTAGCATTAGCATTTATATAGCGCAAGCGATGTACCTGGCGCTTTACAGATAATAAAATACACACGGTTCCTGCCCAAGAGCTTACCATCTAAAGACAGGGGGAGGGGAGACAGGGAAGGGGGAACAGAGGGAGAGACAAAGGATGCAACGTTCATGAGGATGCGAGAACTCAGGTACACGTTCTTGGCTTGGTTACAGTAGGGAACCTAGCAGGAAACGAGGGCAGAAAGATAGGGAGGAGCAAGGCCATGAAGATGGAGGCGAAGACAATGTTGTGCCAGATGCTAAGGGGAGAGACAGCCAGTGGGCAGAGGAGAGGAGGGGTTGAACAGGATCAAAATGGTAGGTGAGGTGAATGACCTTGGAAGTGGAGTGTTGAACAGAAGTGAGAGGGTTAAGGTGAGAACTGGAAAAGTCAGGAAGAAGGAGGTTGCAGTAATTAAGGTGAAAGATGACCAGAGCATGACCTAGAATCTTGGCAGAGGGAGCAGCAAGGAAGGTCTGAATTTGAGCAATGTTAGGGAGAAGCAACAGGCCTCGCCCAACAGTATGAATATGAGATGCAAAGCAGAGGGATGAGTCAAAGGTGAAACTCAGGCTACATACCGGGGGGGGGGGGAGGTGGATTGGATGGTTACACCATCAATTGAATTAGAGATGGGCAAGGGAGAGGATGGTTTAGGCAGGAAGATGAGGAGTCCAGTCTTGGACATACTAATGCTGCTGCCAGAATCAATGCTCCATTCATGTTAGGCCCTCTCCTAATATATACAAAAAGAGGCAGCCCTAAGTCTAGAAGGGATGACAGAGAGATGAGGTGACACCCAAGGAAATAGTGCCAGGTTTAGGTTTAGAAGTAACCTTTAGGTTTAGGTTTAGAAGTTCAGTTAGGTAAGTAGAAGTAAAAGTAAAAGTAAAAGTAAAAATAAACTTACCTAACTGAATAAATGGATTTCCAATTTCCATCCCATTTTGAAAACAGTTGCAGTGAGTTTGAGCGCTGGTCAAAGGTGCTGGATTGACATTCAGAAAGATCAGACTCCTTTGTGTGCTAAACACTGAATAATACAGACAGTAGCACTGCATGCTTCTCCTCCACATTGTCCTGCTAGTGTGCAAATGTGCAGTAGAAACTCCAGTATCCAACACCCTTCAGATTGTCTAGATTAGAGAGGGGTCTGGATATGTCGCAATTTTATTGGATCAGCTGGTAGGTCGTGACAGTGCTGGTCAGCTGGCTGGTGCTGAACAGACATGCTTTATATCCCCTGTAAAAATTCTGGGGTGACTGAGCATGTCTGGGTTAAGAAAGAACATGGATTAGAGAGATGCTGATAAACAAGGTTTTACTGTAGTTCAGCTTTAGATGCGCTTTCAGCTTTTGTTATTTGTGGATAGATGACCAGCCAAGGGACTAGTTGCAATAGAATGAGACCAATACTTTCTTTCAGGAAGGCTGTCAAAAAACTGCAGTTGAGCAATGGTATTTGGTGATAGCACCCTCAACTAGATCTCATCTTGCAACTGAGATCTGTAGATCCCTGTAGATCATGATAGTCCCATAAGCCATTTAATCCTTTTTCTTTGCCTTATGTCATTCTTTCTGTGTTTGCCATTTTGTAGAAACAACCAACCCAAGTCTCTTGTAAACTCTACATTGGTTAGTAATGAATGAACTGTAACAGAATGTAGTTTTTCAGTTTCACTGAATGGCTCCTTTCTCTTACACTGCATGAGAGGGGAAGTATTCTCCATACTATTTATTATGATCGTGTGTGTGTGTCTATCATGTCCCCTCTTATTTGCTTCCTCTCCAGTTCCAGCTCCTCTGACTCAGCCCATAATTGTTTTTTTCAATACAACCTAAGCTGTTTCACTGTTTCATTCACCCTCATTCAAATGACTGCTCTTCCCTCTTTAATTTCTTTTCACGCTTGTTGTAATTTATACTTAGTTAATAAAGAAACAAGTACTCTAGAATTTGCTTTCCACGCCAGCCATGTTTTAGTGGCAAGTGATACCATTAGTTATACACATACTGAGAAGCAGATTTTGGCGTGGTGGTTTTTCACATTTAAATTGGATGCAGACTGTGCCAGTATCAAATTATTTTGTCATTGTAAAACACTGTCAGACTGCAGGAACCCTACTTGGACTTGTGGGTCCATTTTGCAGACTCACTGTGGAAGCCAGGCCAGCTGGGTCTCATTATTCCATTTTAGGTATATTAAAGATAGAACGTTCATCCACGCATCATCCCCTGAGCAGGCCCGAAAGCATAGCATGACATTGGTTTCCTTGCCATGCAAAACCTTTTCACACAGTGGTGGGAACTATCATTAAGAACAGAATCACTGGGCATATTGATAAACATGGCTTAATGGCAAAGAGTCAGCATGGATTTAGCAAAGGGAAGTCATGCCTCACTAATCTCTTGGAATTCTTTGAGGGCGTAAACAAGCATGTGGACAGGGGAGACCCAGCAGATATAGTGTACCTGGATTTCCAGAAAGCTTTTGATAAGGTCCCACATAAACAACTCTTGAGAAAATTAAAAAGTCATGGGATAGGAGGTAGTGTTTTGCTATGGATTGGTAACTTGTTAAAGGATAGGAAGCAAAGAGTGGGACTAAATGGCCAGTTTTCACAATGGAGGGATGTAAAAAGTGGTGTGCCCCAAGGATCTGTACTGGGACCAGTTCTTTTCAATGTATTCATTAATGATCTGGAAAAGGGTGTTAAGAGTGAGGTGATCAAATTTGCAGATGACACCAAGTTATTCAGAGTAGTCAGAACACGAGCAGACTGTGAGGAGCTGCAGCAAGACCTTACAAGACTGGGTGCCCACTGCCTAGGCATCTAAATGGCAGATGAGATTTAATATGGACAATTGCAAAGTGATGCACATTGGGAAAAATAATCCAAATTATGAGTACACAATGCTGGGTACTAAGCTAGGAGTTACCACTCAGGAAAAGGATCTGGAAGTGATTGTGGATAATACACTAAAATCCTCAGCCCAGTGTGCAGCAGCGATCAAAAAAGCAAATAGAATGTTAGGAATTATTCTCAAGCGAATAGAGCATAAAACTGAGGATGTCATGATGCCTCTATACAAATCAATGGTGCGACCGCACCTCGAATATTGTGTGCAGTTCTGGTCGCCCCATCTCAGGCCGCTTTTAGACGAGCACGCAGTGCGCTCGCACTTGTTTTCAAAAATCCCGCAAGATGGGATTAGACGAGACGCTGCCGCGAGTCACGCACACGGGAGGGGGACGTGCATTGTTTTCCAGTTGCGATCTGACCACTTCGATCGCCGACCCGGTCAGATCGCGCTGGAAAAGAATGCACGTCCCCCTCCTGTGTGCGTGACTCGTGGCAGCGTCTTATCTAATCCCGTCTCGTGGGATTTTGGCAATGGCGTGCGAACGCACCGCGCACTCGTCTAAAAACAACCTCAAAAAAGACATAGCGGAACTAGAAAAGGTACAGAGAAGGGCAATAAAAATGATCCAGGGTATGGAACAGCACCCGTATGAGGAGAGGCTTGATAGGTTGGGGCTCTTCAGCTTGGAAAAGAGATGGCTGAGAGGAGATATGATAGGGGGGTGGGCATAGCTCAAGTGGTAAGAATGCATGCTTTGGATGTATAAGGTCCCAGATTTAATCCCTGGCATCTCCACTTCAGGATCCCTGGTAGCACACCTGGGGGAGGCCTCTGCTGGGGGCTTGGAGGGGTTTCAGGTAGCACACCAGGATGGCCTCTGCCAGAGACCCTGGAAGAGCCAGATTTGGACCCAAATTTGAAACCCCTGCTGCCATGGCAGGTTGTGACAATACTGAGCTAAGATGGA
Organism: Sphenodon punctatus; assembly: GCA_003113815.1. Classification (NCBI taxonomy): domain Eukaryota; kingdom Metazoa; phylum Chordata; class Lepidosauria; order Sphenodontia; family Sphenodontidae; genus Sphenodon; species Sphenodon punctatus. The sequence goes on from QEPC01000347.1 coordinate 502,067, forward strand.
CCACTGGTCTGACTCAGGCAGTTAGTTTAGTTCTATAAAATCATGAGTGGTGTGGAACTTGTAAACAGGGAACAGCTATTTACCCTCTCAACTAGTACTAAAACTAGGGGGCACTCCATGAAACTCACAGGTGGCGGAGTAAAAACAGACAAAAGAAAGTATTTTTTTCACCTAGCGTACAATTAGGTTGTGGAATTTACTGCCAGAGGGGGTGGTCAAGGCCAGCAGTGAGTTTAAAAGAGGTTTTGACAAGTTTCTGGAAGATAGTTCCATTAGCAGCTATTGGCCAGATAGGATTGGGGAACAAAACCCTTTACTGTCGGGAGCCTGGGGATGACCCACAGGGAATGGATATCATGGTGACCTGTTGGGTGCTTCTCCAAGGCCCCCGTGACTGGCCACTGGCACTGTCGGGGACAGGATTCTGGGTTCGATGGACCGGTGGTCTGACCCAGTATGGCACTTCTTATGTTCTTATGTTCTTAACATATATTGCATATTGACAAGCATGCTTTGATGAGTAAAAACAATAGAGAAAAGTAAATAGCGGAGTGCCTCGGGGATCTGTACTGAGACTGGTGTTGTTCAGTGTATTCATTAATGATCTGGAAAAGGGAGTAGGGAGTGAGGTGATCAAATTTTCAGATGACACAAAGTTATTCAAGGTAGTTAAAACCTGAGCAGACTGTGAAGAATTGCAGGGTGACTGTGCAAGACTGGGTGACTGGTCATCTAATGGCAGATGAAATTTAACGTGGACAAGTGCAAAGAGATGCACATAGGGAAAAATAATCCAAACTTTATGTACACAGTGCTGGCTTCTAAATTAGGAGTTACTGCTCAGGAAAAGGACCTTCAAGTCACCGTGGACAATACGTTGAAATTCTCAGCTCAGTATGCGGCCGCCTTCAAAAAAACAAACAGAATGTTAGGAATTATTCGTAAAGGGACAGAAAATAAAACCGAAAATATCATAATGCCACTATATAAAACTATGGTGCGACAGCACCTTGAATATTGTGTGCAGTTCCGGTTGCCACATCTCAAAAAGGATATAATAGAAATAGAACAGGTACAGAGAAGGGCAACAAAAATGATAAGGGGTATGTAACGGCTTCCCTATGGCTCTCTCTATGAAGAGACGCTGAATAGGTTGGGGCTCTTCAGCGTGAAGAAGAGACGACTGAGAGGGGATATGATAGGAGTTTATAAAATCATGAGTGGTGGTGAACAAATTAATGGGGAATGGTTACCCTCTCAAAGAGTATTAGAACTAGGGGACACTCTATGAAACTGACAGGTAGCAGAAATAAAATAAATGTATTAATTTTTTCACTCAATGCACAATTAAGTTATGGAATTTGTTGCCAGAAGATGTGTTCAAGGCCAGTAGTAGAGCTGGGTTTAAGAAAGGATTGGATAGGTTTCTGGAGGATAGGTCCATTAGCAGCTATTAGCCAGGTAGGCTTGGGAAATGTAACCTTTTACTGTCGGGAGCTGGGAGTGAACCACAGGGAATGGATTGTGACCTGTTGGGTACTTGTTGCAAGCAATCGAGATTGGCCACTGTCTGAGACAGGTGCTGGACTTGATGGACCATTGATCTGACCCGGTATGGCACTTCTGATGTTCTTAAACCAGCACAGCTGTAGCAAAGGGAACTCATGTCTCACTAACCTATTAGAATTTTATGAGATTGTTAATAAGCACGTGGATAGGGATGATCCAATTGATATAGTATACTTAGATTGTCGACGTACCCCCCATTAACACGCAGAAACATTGTTTGGTTTAAAAACTGACTGCACTCTTTATTAATAACCATAATTATGCCGGTGGGTAATTGCACTAAGCAATCAGGGTCCAGTATGCTAGCTACTTAAAACTATATTAACTCGGGAACTGCTCTGGACGTGTCTTCCAGTGTCAGTGCCCCTTAACTTCAAACGTCACCCCTTCAACAGGTCACTAGCTGTGACCTAAGGGGGGCATGCCCAACTCTGGGCCGGAGTAAGGAGATCCTGTGCCTGCAAGGTTGAGGACTGTGCCAGTCCTTACTCACCATGCTAAAACACCCCTCCCAGGTAGGGCTGTAGCAGAATGTCACAGCAGTAGCTATTTCCACTGGAAACAGCTTTTCCGCAATTAGTGGTATGGCTTGGCAGAGGCTTTCATTCCGCTAGTTTCATTCCGCTACTTCCGCAGTTCTGCTAATTTCATTCCGCTACTTCCACAGGCTTCACAAAATAGCGGAAACATGACATTTTTGCTACTTCCGCCAGCACCACAAAATAGCGGAACAGCGGTTTTCCGACAGTTTCAGCAATTTTTCCGCAATTCTGCAATTTGCAGAATACCGGCGGAATTAGTGGAATGTCCGCATAAAAGCCACGGTGTGGCACGGGCAATTCCAAAATGGCAGAATGGAATCGCGACGTGGTAACAGCTGCTGCTGCATCAGCCCTCCTCCCAGAGATGTGACCCCAGTGCATGCTGTGCCCTGCATTGCCTGTGTACACTTCCCCATCTCTTAAGGAGATGACTATAAATTTCCTATAGCCTTACGTACTTAACCTACTATCGCATACTGGACCCCTGCAGAGTGCGACAATATCTTAACCCTTCTTGATTTTTTAATAATTCTCTGATAATATAAAATCATGTCAAATTATGTCAATCATAACGCTCTTCCGTTCGAATTCCCTATTTATTTTCACCAATTAACGATTTATATGTGATCAAATTGTGTACCAAATTTGCTAATTCCCCTATTAAGCCAATTCTTTTTCTCAATTCCTATTTAGCCTACTCCGCACTATGAAGGAGGCAAAAACAGTGATCCTTTTTAAGAAGGCTATTCGCTCAAATTCCTCCTTGGCCCCATAATGGCAACCAGAATTAGCCCACAATGCTAGAGGGGAGGTGGGTGGGGCTGACTGTTCGGCTTCCGACACTGGAATGTTGCGTCCTTGCAGCAACAGGAAGTTCGCCCCTCCTAAAGGGGGCGGGCTTCACAGCCCGCACGGCACGCTTCTTTGCGCCTTTTTCGGGTGGTTGCCAGACAACCAATTGCTCTTCATGGTCAGCCTTCTACGGGTCTGCTCTGCACCACAGCGACTCCGTCTCTGCTTCCAGAGGGGGGATGCTACAAATTCCCCATCGCCGCCATTTTGTGGCGAAGGGGAATTTTCAAAGAGCTTTTGACAAAATCCCTCATCAGAGACTCCTGAGCAAACTAAATATTCATGGGATATGAGGAAGAATCCTGTCATGAATTGGTAGCTGATTAAAAGGGTTGGAATAAATGGTCATTTTTCAAGTTGGAGAGAGGTGAACAGCGGGGTGTCTCGGGGGTCAGTACCGGGACCAGTATTGTTTAACATATTCATTATTGATCTGGAAAAAGGGTTAAAGAGTGAGGTGTCTAAATTTGCAGAGGACACCAGATTATTCAAGATAGTTAAGACCCAGGCAGACTGTGGGTAAAAATAGTCATGCTGGTGGCCCACTTTGTCCCGGGACCCAGCAGCACATTTGTTTAGGTGCCGTGAGATGTTAGCCCAGGACTGTCCTAGGGAAGGTAGGTGGCTAGTCCGGAATGTATCCTCAGAAAATCTCTGAGGTTGCAGCCTAGGCTAAGGGCCACCCACAGGCCAATGTGGGCTATCACATCTGTTAGGCCCTGCCATACATACCCCGGGGCAGGGGCCACTATGGCTGGTTGCCGTAATTGTCCATCATGGTGAGAGTGGGGGGCTGGGAGCAGGGCATGGGTGGGGTCGGCTGACTGCACATTTGTTTAGCTCTTTGCCCTACCTGGAGTGTGCGGTTGCGGGACAGTTCTCCAGCTGCAGGCATGTTTGTTCAGTGCCCCTCCCCAGTCTGGGCTGTGTAGGTTGCAGTTTCCTGCCCCGGGCCAGGGGTCCACTGTGCCACCTGCACGTCTGTTTTTACTCTGTGAGAACTACAGAGGGATCTTGCATGATTAGGTGAATGGGCAATTACATGCCAAATGAAATTCAACGCTGATAAGTGCAAGGAGATGCACATAGGGGAAAATAATCTTCACCTGACATATACGATGCTAGGTTCTGGTCTGGATGTAAACACTCAGAAGAAGGATTTTGGAGTCATTGTAGATACTAGTTCCTTGATGATATCGGCTCAGTGTGCAGAAGCAGTCAAAAAGGCAAACCAAATGCTAGCGTTATTGTGAAAGGAATAGAAAATAAATGGGAAAATATAATGCTGCTGTATAAATCTTTGGTATGACCCCACCTTGAATATTGTGTGAAGTTCTGGTTGCCCCATCTCAGGAAAGATATAATAGAACTGCAAAAAGTTCAGAGAAGGGCAACTAAGATGCTAGAAGGGAGAGACTGACTTCCATATGAGGAGAGGCTCCAGAGGTTAGGGCTGTTTAGCTTGGAGAAGAGCCGATTTAGGGGGTATATGATAGACTTTTATAAAATCATGAGCAGTGTGGAAAAAGTTAATAGGGAACTGTTGTTTTCCCTGTCCCCCGATAAGAGAATAAAGGGACAATCTCTGAAGTTAAATGGTGGCAGATTTAAAATAAAAGGAAGTGCTTTTTCACTCAGCGGACAATACAGTTGTGGAACCTGTTGTCAGAGGAGACTATGAAAGCCAACACCATAACTAGCTCTAAATGAAAACTAGATAAAGCCTCAGAGGATAGAGCCAGAAATGCTTACTAGTTGGGCTTAAATCCCTGGCTACCAGAAGCTGGGAGTGGTTAGGAGACGGGACACACCTCCCTGACCTGTACTTGTACTTCTCTTGAAGTACTGTAGCTGATGCTGGGCTAGATGGACCATGGGTCTGACCCAGTATGGCACTTCTTAGATTCTTAACACACTCTGCCCCCTCATGAGCAAAGCAGTCAATAGGTTTCTCTCTGTGTTAGCTTCCCCAACTCAGGGATGAGGTGGGAATGTATGCTGACAATCTCCCTGAAGCAAGTGAAATATAAAGGGGGTGACAAGAAGAAAGGAGGCATGGCTTAAGTTTAAAGATAAAGGATTTTCTCAGAAAGGAAGGCTCTTAGCTAGTAGTGCACTGTGTTTGTGGGGATTGAGATGGAGTGGGGTCCCAACCTTGCACAATCGCTAATCATTTTTTTAAAAACTCTGCTTGTATTTTACAGGTAATGGAGATCAAAGGCCAGATGATCCACGTACCAGAGTCCAATTCTATTTTGTTTCTGGGTTCCCCCTGTGTGGACAAGCTGGATGAACTGATGGGCAGAGGCCTGCATCTTTCTGACATACCAATCCATGATGCTACCCGCGATGTCATATTGGTTGGGGAGCAGGCTAAGGCCCAAGATGGCCTGAAGAAACGAATGGATAAATTGAAGGCAACGTTGGAACGAACACACCAAGCTCTGGAAGAGGAAAAGAAGAAAACAGTGGATCTTCTTATTTCTATTTTCCCAGAAGAAGTAGCTCAGCAGCTGTGGCAGGGGCAGCAAGTTCAGGCAAGAAAGTTTGACGATGTCACCATGCTCTTCTCAGACATTGTTGGCTTCACAGCTGTCTGTGCTCAGTGTACGCCCATGCAGGTGATCAGCATGCTGAATGAGCTCTACACGCGATTTGACCACCAGTGTGGATTCCTGGATATCTATAAGGTAATGTACTTCAGTCCACCAAATCTTTCCCATTCATTGCAGTAACTATCTTTCTAAGCTGTCAAGACACTTTGGCTTTCATTAGATAATAATAGATCTGTACCAAGATCTTCAAATCAAATAATTATTTGTCTCTTATGAGGAAATACCGCCCGGGTGGTTTAATTCACGGATGCAGATGTGCTACACTGTTATTTCTTAGGCTGTTTTTTGGTTGCTTTTTGATAAAAGACTGGTGTAAATCTGTGTAGCTTAGTTGAAGTAGCAATAAGCCAACTGAAATCAGCTGCGTCTCTGGCAAGTTGGACGTAGTGAACATTCAGAATTTTTAGTTTAAAAGATAACTAACTTGGTGAATGGATTCTAGTCCATTTGCAGTTGTTCCTGTGACTTTTCAGATATTTCCCCATTTAATAGCAAACATGGGTCCCAGTACACATCAGGCCCAGACGATAGCCATCATTAGAGCCAAAACCTCCACAGAGCAGCTCAGGAGAGTCCAGTGTATTTGAACGAGAACCTTGAAGCCTAATGCTAGTAGTCAGCATGCAGATTTGATTGCTGCTTCCGCACCGCATCCTAGTCTTTAAAAATCTTCAGGACAGAACAGAAGTGACAGCCTGGACTGAAAGAAATATAGCACTGTATGGAAAGCAAGGCTGCTCTGTGATGGATAATAGTAGATGATTCCCCACAAGGAGTTTGTTCGCCCATTCCTAAAGGGGAATCAACAATGATGGATGTGACACTCCCATTATTTTTCACCGACAGTGATGTCAATGCCCCAACATCTAGGATTCACTAATTTTGTAAACCTCACTGGTGTGTGTAGGAATCTCGCTACATTAATATAGATTGCATTTGCTGTAGTGCAATTCAATGTAAAAGAAGGATATGGGAGAAGGTAACTGAATCTGAGCTTCTTTACTGAATGGATTCTGGTGCTGTCAAAAGGTATGAAACTGCAAAGGGAAGGGGCCTGGGCCATGGATGGATTAAAGGTTCAGAGTTTGGAGCAGGGAGTCAGGGCAGGGGTATATTGTTCAGGACGAGAACAGAGGAGATAAGAATGAGCAGGTTTGAGACAGGAGGTGGGAGTTAGGGCTGAAGTGGGTACAAAAAATTGGTGATTTTTACCAATAACCATTTTTTAGTTTTCCAGTTACTGATTGTTAGATCAGGTTGGAAAACTGAAAAATTGAGATGGACATTAAAAAAAATTGGGATCAGATGTCAATTTTCCATGACGAAAAACTGATAAATAGGTTTCAGAAGTCAGTAAATGGACAAAAAATAAAATAAAAATATCAGTACAGAAGTTGGCATTCCAGGACATCAGCTACCCGAATCAGATCACAATTGGGTACTGATCAGTACCTGAAGTTGTCAGGTCACTTTGGGTACCAGAAATGTACTTATTTGTTTAAATTCTTACCCCGCTATTTCCACCAAGGCGGCTCAGGCTGACTCACAATGGTAAAATATATAAAAAATACACATAAATCACAAATACAAAAAAAATAAAACACCCCAAACCATCCAACCCAACCCTTTTTCACCCCAACCCCTCCTTCCCTCTGACTTACCCTTTATCCCCATAACTCCCCTCAACCCTAGCCCCCAGTGCCAAATGCCCTTGTGAATAAGATGGTTTTACACTGACTCCTAAAGGTGCTCAAGCCCAGGCATAAACAAACCTCTTGGGGGAGGCAGTGCCACAATTGCAGCACAGCAGCCGAGAACGCTCTCCTTGTCATGGAGGCCAGGCCAGGTTAAAGACTGGTACCTCCAGACAGGCGTCCCCACCTGACCACAGAGCCTGCGATGGGACATGGTAGGCCAGGCGATCCACCAGATAAGTGGGTCCAAGTCATTTATGGCTTTAAAGGTAAAAAACAGTACCTTGAATTGTGCCTGGAAGACAAAAGGCAACCAGTGCAGATTTTGGAGCACTGGTTTAATGTGTTCCTGGTGACCCATCCCCATAAGGAGCCAGGCTGATGCATTTTGCACCAGCTGCAGCTTCCAAATAGTCCTCGGGGCAAGGGCAGCCCCATGTAGAGGCAGCATTGCAGTAGTCTAGCCTCGAGGAATTGAAGGCATGGATGATGGTTGCCAGATCCGAATCAGAAAGAAAAGGCTGCAGCCCTCTCACCAGATGGAGTTGGTGAAAAGCACTCCTGGCTACCACCATCACCTGAGATTCCTGGTGCAGCAGTAGGCCCAGGAGCACTCCAAGGCTGTGTACCTGAGTGACCGGGGGAGGGGGCATACCCCATCAATAATGGGGGTCCCAATCCCCCCCAAGTCACAAGGCCGACTAACCATCATCACCTCAGTCTTGCCAGGATTCAACCTCAGCCGACTTACCCTCATCCAGTCCCCCACAGCAGCCAGGCAGAGGGTAAGCACTGAGACTGCAGGACCTGATGGACCTGTTTTATGGGTACCTGCTTTTACCTCTAGTCTGAGTGGAGATCAGACAGGATGTCAGATGATCTGCCCTACTTCTCGTTGTTACCTGCCAACCACATATCTGCCAGTCAGCAATATTTATTTATTTTATTTTTATTTATTTAGCAAATTTATACCCCGCCCCCTCCTGCAACGCAGCTCGGGGCGGCTTCCAACAATCATAATAAAAACATTTAAAATTCATTTTAAAATATTAAATATAAAATATACCATTATAAAACAGGGCTAGAAAAATAATAAATAAATAAATGGGTGGGGGACTAAAATCGTCCCTCCCCACCCTCCCTCCCAAAGGCCTGGGCAAACAGCCAGGTCTTACAGTTCCGCCGAAATGTTAAAAGGCTTGGGGCCAGGCGAGCTTCCTCCGGAAGGGAGTTCCACAGCCGCGGTCCCACCACCGAGAATGCTCGCTCCATCGTGGCCCCCCGCTTTACACGGGGGACCTCCAGGAGGGCACCCCCGGCCGGCCGCAGGAGCCGCTCTGGCTCGGTGTGTCAGGAAGTTGGGAGGTGCAGACAAGAGCTGGAGATAGAACGCAGTTATGTTAATAAATTAAGTTATTGTAATTTCTATGTTCATCACCAGATGGCATCGTCTTTATGATTGCGGCAAAGCCAATCTGGAGGTCTCTCTTTAATCATCTTGCTTGGATGTTTTGTTGTCTCCATAAAACTTTGCAGAAAGTTATGCTGTTAGTAAAATGGCTGCCTAGTAACTCCTATCCCTGAGTGCCTTTCATGAAAGGAGGGTTATGGCCTGGGCAGCAGAGAGAAACCCCTTGGGCATAGGTGACTTGTGGGGAGAGCACCCCCCACAATATTTTCAGAAGCCCCTCCCCGCCCCTGTACTGCCCCGCTATCAACAGTTACAGGTCACCTGTGCCCTTGGAAGAGTGGCTGGTGTAATGGTAAGGTCTCAGTGGTGTTGCAGGCTCTGAGACTGCTCCAGGAACATGGGGCAAGAGCTGACGTCCTGGGTCCTGACAGAAATGTTTTGAGGTAACAAAAGCATGTAGATAAAAGACTTTTTGTGGGAAACAATTTCTTTCTGAATCCCAAAATGGACTCCCTCATATTTATGCACTCCTAGCATTTAACAACCACAGTTCAAATCTAATCCCAAGATGTATAGGGCAGTTCTTCTGAAATTAATTTTGTTATCCATTTTCCTTCAGGGAACTGTGTGGCCTACTGTTTTAGCCAAATAAAATGTTACAGTCCCCTTCCAAAAATGGGCCCATAATCAGTGACAAATATCTGCAAGGGAACCCTATAATGCCAATAGAGAGAAACTATTTTTTAGGTAGAATACAATTTGGTTTTATATAGCACATTACATCTGCAGTGTGTCACATAGCTTGTTATAAAATAATGAATTGCATATTGTGTCTGAGAAATTACAGTGGTTGTAAACCTTTATGAAAATGCTCATTTTCTGCCTGAAACATATAAGTTGTGCAGTTTTCAAACTATGGTCCATGGACCTTAGAGCACAGGAAGCTGGCTTGTCACATTGGGAAGGCTCTTTATTTTGTTTCCAGATGCTAATAAAACTCATTAAAAGGCACTGAAAAATAATAATTGCTTTCCTGTTATTACTTTCCTATGTACGTTGCTGCAGAGATGTCTGGTAATGACAGAAGAGATGTGTTGTTTGACTGTAAATGGAAGGTTGTGTGGTTCATTAGAAAAGTTGGTAAACTGCAGCCCACACTGGAAAAAAAAATATTTTATTTCTGTAGATTAAACTATCCCATTCCCCAAATCACAAGCTCGGGGCAGGTTACAATAAACAATAAAAAAAATATATGCATCCCCACCCCTTAATTCATAACCCATTCTTAGCCACCAATAACTGCCAGTGCCTAAATAGAATTGTTTTATGTCACTTCTAAATATACAACGGTTGAGACCTTGGTGAACCTCTGTTGCGAAGTTGGTGATTAGCTGCCAAGAAAGCCTTAGAAGGCCATTTTCAGTTCGTTGCAATGGGAAATAGGGAAAGTGGTGGTCCCTAAGTCATGTTTTGCCCAGCTCCTGAAGTGAATGACTACACAGATAAAACTGACATCACATGTTCAGCTATTGCTATCACGCAGCCTTGAAAATTAGAGCCTTAACTCAGAAAAGCAGCACCTTCCTGAACCTTAACATTATGCCTAATACAAAGCCCAGTTGGTTCCATTGGCTGCTGTGTTAGGGCAGTAGCAATGATTCCAGAGCAACCCTGAGCACTCATTATTTGCTGGTTGTGGAAGGAACTCTACTCCCTGCATAAGAACATAAGATTAAGTAGTGCCATACAGGGTCAGAGCAATGGTCCATTGAGTCCAGCATCCTGTCCCTGATAGTGGCAAGTCTCCTTTGCTTGGGAGAAGTACCCAACGGGTCGAATGGAATGATCCATTCCCTGTTGTTCACACCCAGCTCCCAACAGTAAGAGGTTATGCCCCTCACACCTACTAGGCATTAGCCTAGTTATTTGAACCATGGCCCGGAATTGGCAGACGGTAACATCTGTTACCGCCGCCGATTCCGGGCTGTGGCCCAGACCCCGTGACGGAATCATCTCCAGGAGGGCGGGCTACTGGGGGAGTATGGGACGTGTGGGGGCGGCGACGCTGTGTGGCCGCACGTTGTGCCCCGCAGTCTCGCACCCTCCCCAGATTCCCCACCGGAATCAGCCGGATCATCTGTTGACGGGCCGTTCTGATTCCGGCCGGGAATTAGAAAGGTGATTCCGTGACGGGGCCAATAGGCGCCCCGTCACGTCTGAAATCACCCTTTGTGTCAGATATGATCACTTTACTCCTTACTCCCCTTTCCAGATCATTAATTAATATATTAAAAAAACACCAGTCCCAGTACAGATCCCCGGGGCATGCCACTATTTACTTATCTCCATTGTGAAAACAACGGTTTCTGATCCATGATAGGACACTACCACCCATGACTATTTGATTTCCTCATGAGTCATGTGAGGGACCTAACCAAATGTTTTCTAAATATCCGGAAACACTATGTCAACTGGCTCACACAGATCCACATGTTTATTTACACCCTCAAGATTAGTGAGGCACAACTTCCATTTGCTAAATCCATATTGACTCTTCCACATTATGTTGTGTTTATCAATATGCCCAGTAATTCTGTTCTTAACAACCATTTCTACCAGTTTGCCTGGCACTGACGTCGGGCTCACCAGTCTGTAGTTTTCAGGATCTCATCTGAAGCCCTTTTGAAATATTGGCATTACATTCTCTACCCTCCAATCCTCAGATAGAGTGGCAGATTTTAGTGATAGTTTACAAATTACCAATAGTAGGTCTGCAATTTCATACTTGAGTTCCTTCAGACCTCTGGGGTGAATTCCATCTGATCCTAGTAATCTGTTACTATTTAGTTTGTCAGTTTGCTCTAGAACCTCTTTCAAAGTCATGTTGATTTGTGACAGTTCTTCCAATTCATCACCTACAAAGAATAGTTCCGGTGTGGGTATGTGTCCAACATTGGGGCTGATCCCAAGCCCCGCAGATCCTGCACGTGTGTGTGCATACACACGGTTTCTGTGTGGCACAATGTGCTCACAACAGAGGTCCACCCAGTTTTCGCTCTGCTGTGTTCACGCTCACCTGCACACAGGATCCGTGGGGCTTGGGATCGGCCCCATTGTCTGCCATGAATAATACCAAAGCAAAGAATTCATTCACCTTCTCTGCAATGTCCTTATCCTCCCTGAGAGCCCCTTTCAACCCCTGGTCATCTAGTAGCCCAACTGACTATCAGGCTTCTTGCTTCTGAAGTACTTGAAAAAGGTTTTATTATTAGTTTTTGCATCTTTAGTAAGTTACCCTTCAAATTTCCTCTTGGCCTGCATTGTTAATGCTTTACTTCTAATGTTTATGTTCTTTCCTATTTTCCTCATTAGGACTAGCTTTCCATTTTTTAAAGGATGCCTTTTTGTTGCCAACTCACTATTTAGCCATGGGGCTCCAGCACCATTACATATTTTACCAGGTCCTGCGTGCCACTTAGCACTAGATATGACGTAGCTCCTCCTCTCGTAGGTTCCAGGACCAGCTGCTCCAAGAAACAGTAATTTATGACATCAAGAAAATTTACCTCTGGATCACAACCCAAGGAGACATTTACCCAGTCAATGGGTACTTTCAGACATGATGCTAACCACCCTTTAACCACCTTTGGTGGTTATTTATGCATGTTGCAGGGCTGCATAGGGCACCAGTACAGCCCTGCAACATGCATAAATAACCACCAAGGGTGGTTAAAGGGTGGTTAATGTCATGTCTGAAAGTACCCCTTATTAGGCTAATTGAATTCACCCATTATTATTGTGCTTCTGACTTCAGTAGCCTATCTAATCTCCATTAGCATTACATTGGGTGATTTCAGACGTTACGATATCACAGTGAACCACGCTCAATTCCGTGTGCTGGCTGTGATCGCGTAACGTCTGTTGGGGAAAACGGATGTTTCCCCCCAGATGTTACCACGGCATGGGATTGCATTCAACACGTGAGCAGCTGAAGCGACGGGACCGGAGGCCGCCGCGTGTTGAATGCAATCCCATGCCGGGGTGAACCCCGGCGTCTCGTCTGGTCGGGTGCCACGGCCCGGGATCACCGGCGGGACCCCAGGCTGTGGCGAATCCGGCCCGACGCAGCGGCTGCATTGGCCCCGCCGGCCACCCGTCTCCCCTGAGGGCGGGCAGCGGGGAGCGTGGAGGGGCGGGGCCGTGCGGCCGCACGTTGCGCCGTGCGGCCCCTCCCCCTCCCCAATTCCCCGCCGGATCCCCCCGGCACGTCTGTTGCGGCGTGACGGGGTGATCCCAGCGGGGAAGGAATTCGGTGATTTCGGTACGGAGCCAACGAGCCCCGTAACGTCTGAAATCACCCATAGTCTCACTGTCCTGGTCAGGGCGTCAATAGTATATCCCCACTACTATACACTTCCCTGTAATGCATGGAATTTCTATCCATAGAGATTCCAGAGTACAGTTCACTTCCTGTAAAATTTTAATCCCTCTTGACTCAGTACTGTCTCTAACATATAGCATCACCCCACCACCAGCTTGATCTACTCTGTCATTTAGAAATATTTTGTACTCTGGTATTAAAGCATCCCATTGGTTATCCTCATTTCATCAGGTTTCTGAGATTCCTATTATGTCTTTATATTAATTTAGTGCCAAATGCTCTAATTTTCCCATCTTACATTTTAGATTTCTAGCATTTGTATATAAACACTTAAGCATATTCTTTTTATTTTTATTCTGCCCATTATAAGTGACTGTTCCAGTTGATTTGGAATCATTTCAATTTTTCGTTCTGCACCGATTCCCACTTGGGCTCTCTCAGCTTCTCTCCTATCCTCTCTGTTAGGATACTGAAAATGTGCTGAATTAACGGCATACTTTGGAGATGCTCCAGCCTGAACCATGTGCTCCTCAGTGCCTGTCGGATCTCTGCCAAATTCTAGTTTAAAACTTCTCTTTCTCTCTCCCTCCCTATCTTCAGAATCCTTCTATAAACCTACCTCTCTGCCAGGCTTTCCCTAGCTCAGGACTGTCCAACTTCCTGGCCACGGTGGGGACTGGATTGCAGAAAACCTCCCCCTCATTTATTAAATTTGCATTAAGATACATAGATTGACTTTGGCTTTGTTTCTTCATTTTGTAACCCCAGACCTGCCTGACGAAGGATCCTGTGAGGTCCAAAAGCTCGTGAACCTCCACCCACTGTAGTTGGTCCAATAAAAGATATCACTTTACTACTTTGTCTCTATTGCCTATACTTAGGACCAACACGGCAAACCCTACTTTCTCTAGATTAACATTGTACAAGGCGCACTTCCCTGGGGTAAGTCCTTGCTCAAGTCCATCAAAGTCACAATCTTTGGGAAATCAAATCAGTAGTCACTCGTTCACACTGGGAATTATTTTAGACTTTTAATCTGGCAATACAACGTCTTTCCAGCAATATACAGTTTTTCAGTTAGATACAGTTCTCTATTGTATGTTTCTGTACAGCACCAAGCTCATGACTGGCGCTATACAACTGTTTATAATAATAATAAAATAATAATTATTCAGTAGTATCTCCAGCCAGGTATCAGTCTTCTGGCTCTCAATAGTCTCTTCCAGGTTCCCAGACAAGCAAACCCCTCTGAGTGGCTAGGTTTAGTCCATTCGTGCAGTCTCTGTCACAGCTCTCTGGTTCTCTGGACCTCTGTGTCAGACACAGTCCCTCTGCAACCCAGACCGTTCTTGGCTCAGATAACACCCTCTGAGCCCCAGCAAGCCCTCTCACAGGATAGCTCTCAGGAGGCCTTCTTTAGCCGAATGACTTGTCTGAGCTTTATAGGCCTTGGGAATGCTCAGATAGACCCACTCACTCTGAGCGAGCCTGTGGACTTAGCCTCTGAGGCTAATCTTGTTCCCTTTGAGCATGCTCAGCCACTCACAGTCCCTCCAGTCCTCATTGAGCACGCCCAGGAACTTATACCGCTTTCTCATGGGGTCATATGCCCAGCATTTGGTTCTGGGAAAAACTCCAGGAGGCAAATGCTGCACAGCTTTTGTCTCATGGGAACACAAAGCTGTGTGGCTTTGCCTCCAATCATGCAGAAGATACAGAGCTAGAAAATCTAGTATTGCCCCTTGAGAAAGCGGTCTCCATCTCATAGGGAGCCCTAGGGATGGCTCCATCATGCTCTAACTCAGCTGCCCTTCCTTTAGGCTCTGTCCCTTTTGGTGTGATTCCCACTGCCCTGCTAGCCCCACCTTCCAGCTGGGTCAGCAGGTCTCCTTGACTGCACCCTGCCACAAACATATATAAATAAATCTGCACACCTGAATAGGTTGACACATAGTCAGTTGCAGGTAACACACAATGACACTCGCAGGCAGGGTAGACATGCACAGGCTGCATTCACAGGAGCTGCTTAGTGTGAGAAAAATTCTCACACTAAGCAGCTTTATTTAAAAAAAAATTTTAATGTGTGAAAGGATTAGGTTGCAAGATACACTGTGGGTATAATGCACATTAACTCCCTAAAAGGTAAGCCTGAAAACAAGATTTTAAAATGGTTCTAAATCCATCACCACATTTTTTTGCCTCTGGCTTTATTTTTTTTATTATTTGTTTTAATGTGTGAAAGAATTAGGTCACAAGATATACTGGGTGTAATGCACATTAGCTCCCCAAAAGGTAAGCCTGAAATCAAGATTTAACAATGGATCTAAATCCATTACCACTTTTTTTTTTTGCAATGTGTGATCAGATTAATCAGCCTATTGGTTTGCCTTAATTGCTGCAGATGAGGATAGAGATGATTTCCCCCGCAGACAATGAATCCCTTACTGCTTTCTTGGTTGAGACAGTGCATTGTTGACAAGAAAAAAAAACCCTCAGCATAATGGGATACCGTTTAGGGACCACGGCTGCTATGCATGGTAACTTTTGGAGCAGGGGAGGGAACATGAGAACAATTAAAATGAGGGGATTTTAAACTTCTACGACAAAGAATATGGGTGGGAGAAGAATCTCATGTGAATTCAGCCACACTCTGACACACATACAGGCAGGCGGGACATTTGGGTAGGGTCCCATGTAGTCTGCAAAAATATTTCCAAATATAAAAAACTTGGTAGCTGGGAAGGAATCGAGAGGTCGGGGATGCAGCTGTTTGTGAACAGGGTGGTAGCTGGGAAGGAATGAAGGGATGTGGGGGCTGGAATTAGCAGGTAGGGGGCTGAGCTGCTGGCCATGCAGGGGGAGTGGGAGGGACTGGGAGGGAGAGGAGCTGAGCTGCTGGCTGTGAACAGTGAAAATTGGTGGACCAGGAGCGGGATGGGCTACGTTGAGTGCTGGATCCCACTGTCTCTCTTTCAAGGGTCAAAGCAGATATCAAGAGAGAGAGAGACCATTATACAAGCCTGGGGCACCCCTTTTCTGTTTGCCTCCTAGGAAAAGCACTTGGAAAGACAATGGGGTGATGATGGAATGACAAGAAGTGGACTGATATGTCAAGTTGCTGTTCCTCTTCGTACACTGGGAATGTTGGGAGGTGTAAGTGTGTGCGGGGCAGAGCTTATTAACCAAGGGGATCGGACATGTTCATCTTTGGCCACTCAAAATGTCTCTCTAACTACTTAGGCCAAAACTATCAAAAACTGGCACTTAAACGTACGCTGCTTCACAGTCCATATTTACAGGTACCTGAATAAATGGGCCAACCTTTAACTCAGCAGTTCATACAAAGTTTCTGGGGGTTGCTGAGTAACCAAAATAAGTAGCCTTATTTTGTTATTAGAACGAAGGTCTAATAACAGCTGCTCAGCAGTTGAAAATAAGGCTACTTATTTAGATGCCTAAATAGCCTGACTTAACAGTACCCTTTTTAAAAATAATTTAAAAAATCTTCCCTGATATTCACAGTGAAGTTCATACTGGAGTGTAATTGGAAGGAAAGGTAGAAATGGAAGAGGTCAGGCCCTACAGCACTCTTAACATTTATTTATTTATTTATTTATTTTCTGATGTATTTGATAAGTTATGGGTCATCATCTACATCAAGTTTTCTCAACACATATAGTCAAATATATGGCCACTATTTATTATTTTATTTTATTCATTCTTACACTCTTTCACCTGTACGAGTTTATTAAGCTGCTTGTATTGTGTGGCAGATCCCACTAACCCAACGCTGGCCACCTTGTCTCAGGGCCCTTATGTGTTATCAGCAAGTACATCCACTAGTAGTCTAGACCTAGATAATAACTTGATAACTTTAAAAAATGGCGCTTGACATTGGTGCCCTGGCTAGTTACCAGCCTGTCTCTCTCTGTCTCTTTCTAGGGAAGGTTATTGAATGGGTAGTGGCCAGCTCCAGGTGCATTTAGATAGCATTGATTTTCTTGATCCCACGCAGTCTGACTTTCATCTGGGTTACAGCACAGAGACATCACTTGTGGTCTTGGTCAACGACCTCCTTGTGGAACTGGACAAGGGTTGTATGACCCTGTTGGTCCTATTAGATCTATCAGCGGCTTTCAATACTGCTAACCATGAGTTGCTGGTGACACGCCTGCGAAACCTGGCAAGGGTGGATGGAACCATTTTACAATGGTTCTGTTCTTACCTGGCAAAGTCCCCTTCGCCGCCGCAATGGCGGCGACGGGGTAATTGTCCGGCCCCCATCCATGGGATGCGGGGAACACCGGAAGTGAGCAGAGTGGCGGAGCACATTCGGGTGCTTCCGGCCGCAAGGATATCTGCCTGGCAACTGCGGGCGCGCGTGCGCAGAGCCGCCGCATTACGGGCCGTTTTTGTCCACCCGGCTCCGCCCTCTTTAGGCAGGGCGGAGTTGCTTTGGCCGCGTGTGAGCGGCAGTGCAGCTGGATCGGGAAGCAGCCCACCCACCGCACCCCTAGCACTGTGGTATTTACTGGTTGCCCTTACGGAACCGAAGGGGAATTTTAGCGACTAGCCTAAATTCAAGGGTCGCTTGTTTCGCCCCTTCAACAGTGCAGAATAGGTTAAATAGGTTTGATTGGATTTTCTAATTGGCTACAATCCTTAATGCTAATAAGTTTTAATTTGTAAAGTGATTTGGCTAAGTGAATTTGAAGAACGTTTGTTCAGTGAGATGTACGAATTCGAACAATCTGATTGACAGGCTGAATTTGATTAAACGAATAATTGTCACACTCAGCGGGGGTCCAGTATGCTATAGTAGGTCAAATAGGTTAGGAATGGAAAGGAGTCATCTCCTTAAGAGATGGGGAGGTGACACCCAGTGCCAGGCGCAGGCAGTACGCACTGGGGTTATTTCCCTGGGAGGGGTACTGCAGTTCGGTCAGTAAGTACATGCACGGTCTGCTGACTTAGCGGGTACTCACCTCCTTACTCAAGCCCACAGTTGGGACGCTCCCCCTTTCGGCCAGAGCCAGGGTGCTGTCGAAGGGGAGCCTGGTTTGTGATGGAGCTGGCATTTGAAGGCACATCCCGGCCAGTTCCGAGTTAATAAGAGTTAATTAGCTAAGCATACTGGACCCATATTGCATGGGCAATAACCCACCGCCTTTGAGAACTGTTGAATAAAGAGTGTGGCCTGATTTGATCCAATACTTTTTCTCTGTGTCTCATTGGGGGGGTGCGGCGACAATAGATCTCAGCAGGTGGTGCTAGGGGTCTGTACTTTGTCCTCTGGTGGCCTCCTGTGTGGGGTCCCACAGGGTTCCATTCTGTCCCCTCTCTTGTTTAATGTATATATGAAGCCGCTTGTAGAGGTCATACGCAGCTGGGGGGTTCGTTGCCATCAATATGCTGACAACACCAAGCTGTATTTGTCATTTTCATCTGACCCAGGCCCTGTTGTTTCATTGCTGTCTCGGTACTTGGCTGCTGTGGGGGATTGGATGAGGTCGAGCCGATTGAAACTCAATCCCAATAAGACAGAAGTGATGTTAGTTGGCAGGACCGGTGCTCTGGGTGAGGAGGTTTCCCTGTTATCGGGGGTATCTATCCTCCTTTGGCTCCTGCAACTATCCTATGTGTTCGTCACCTCGAGGCTGGAGTATTGCAGTATACTCTACGTGGGGCTGCCCATGGTGATGTTTCAGAAGCTGCAGCTAGTGCAGAATGCATCAGCCTGTCTCCTTACTGGAGCGGGCTGCAGGGAGCATATAACACCAGTGCTCCGAGCACTGCATTGGTTGCCTATTGTTTTCCGGACCCAATTCAAGGTGCTGGTATTGACCCATAAAGCCCTTCACAGCCAAGCCCTGCTTATCTGAGTGATCGCCTTGCCCCCTGGGCAGCTGCTGCGGTCATCTGGGGGCTTCCACCCGGATGTCCCATGTTATCAGCGGGTTTGGACGGAGAGGAGGGCGTTCTCAGTGGCTGCACTCTCGCTCTGAAATTCCGTCCTGGTGGAAGTTCATCTCAGCCCAAATCTTTTCACCTTCCGATGAAACTGTAAGACCTGGCTCTTCTGCCAGGCATTTGGCGGGGGAGGGTGGAATGGCTTAGTTGGGTTGGGGGTGTCTTTATTTTATGTTTGGTGTTTTAGTATGTTTTTATATTGTTCTTTTTATATATTTGTATTTATATTATGATTCTATTATGATTTATATTATGATTCTTCACCTATAAAGCTCTTCACAACCTTGCTCCCCCCTACCTCTCTGCACTTATCGCCCTCCATACTCCAGCCCGTGCACTTCGCTCCTCCTCTGTCCCCTCTCT
>QEPC01000347.1:531153-557442 GCA_003113815.1 Sphenodon punctatus
GCCACGGCCTCCAAACATTGGGATAGCAACGAGACAGCAGGGTCTGGGTCAGTTGAAAAAGAGAGGTACAGCTGAGTATCATCAGCATACTGGTGACACCGCACCCCGAACCCTCTCACGACCTCCCCCAAGGGCTGCATATATACATTAAACCATAACGGAGACAGAATAGAACCCTGCGGAAGGGCTGGGTGAGTCATTGAGAGGGTGCCTGGAATGGGGGAGTGGAGGGATTAAATGTACCTGTGATAATATAAATGATGGGCTGCAAATGGACAGGTTTAAGCTTGTAAATTTCTGTAGTGGCTTGTGAAGCCAGTGTCCTGGTCAAGTCCGTTGTTTCTTGTATCCAGCAGGCTACAATTTTTGTTCCCAGGCATGCCTTTTGGAGGTGTTGTGGAGGCTGCCTTTCAGGACTATGATGGAGAGATCCGAGATGGAGTGGTCATCCTGGGAGAAGTGGATGCCAACAATAGAGTCTGTGTTTTGGTCCATAATCATCTTCCTATGGGAATTCATTCATTTGTGTAGGGGTTGGTGGGTTTCCCCTACATACTTCCCATGGGGGCATTTGGTGCACTGGATGAGGTAGACCAGGTCGTTGGACTTGCAATTGTAACTTCCTTGTATTTGGAGTGGTTTACCACAGGGTGTCGGGATGTTGTTAGCAGCAGAGATGTGTGCGCAGGTCTTGCATCTTTTGTCCCGGCATTGTTTTGTTCCTGTGGGAGTGGGGCTGTGTTTGGTGTTGGGTAGTTTGCTGTGGATGATAAGTTGGGCGAAGTTGGGGGGTTGATTTAAGGCCAGAGGAGGGGGGTCAGGAAAAGTCTCTTTTAGGGTGGGGTCCTTATCAAGTATGGGTTGAAGTTGTTTTATGATGTCATGTATGGGTTCTAGTTTGGGGTGGTAGGTGAGGACTAGAGGAGTGTGGTTGGAGGGTTCCTTCTTGTATTGTAGTAGGTTGTTATGGGGTATTTGGATGGTCCGTTCTATTTTGCAGTCCACTTCTCTGCTTGAGTGTTCTTGCTTGGTGAAAGCAGGGCCGGCCCAAGGGATGTGCCACCAGTGCCCAGGCACATGGCTCCGTGGTGGGGAGGGGCCCCACACCACCGCAGGCTAGAGACTGACAGACGCCGCCGTTTTTTGGTTTTTTCCCCACCGGGAGTCTCCGAGTCAGTGCTCATAAGGAGCGGGGGGTGGGGGGAGGTGTAAACTCCCTGGGAATCCCTGGCCAGTTATACGCTGTGGAACTGAGCTGGCACAGTCAAGTTGCAGGTAAGTAACCAGCTGGCCATCCCTTGAAAATCCCCCACCCCACAATTCTAGCGAGTGCCGGCCGGCCTTTGGGACCCCGCAGCAAGGCTTGGCACATGGCCCCTGAAACCCTTGGGCCGGCCCTGGGTGAAAGCAGTCTTTAGTGTGGATAGGTGAGCATTCCGGGTTCTCTCTTCTGAGCAGATCCTGTGATATCTGAGGGCTTGGCTATGGATGATGGACTTCTTGGTGTGTCTGGGGTGGTTGCTGTATCGATGGTGGTATGTATGGTAGTCTGTGGGTTTCTTGGATATGGTTGTTTGTAGGGATCCATCTTTTATGCTGACGGTGGTGTCCACGAAGTTGACCTTGTCTTGGGAGTGTTCCAGTGTTAGTTTGATTGAGGGGTGTTGATTATTGAGGTTTTGGTGGAATGCCAATAGGGAGTCCATATGATGAAGATGTCATCTATGTACCTGTCACGGGGAGGGGCTACGAGGGGGAAACAAGGCAGGGAATCAAGGCAGGCCCACACTCGCTCACTCAGAGTTCCCACGCACGGACCCAGACTCAGAACACAGGGATGGTCTCTCAGAGGTATAATGCCCGTCAGGATAGAATGTGGACCTATAGACTTTACAGTGCTCAGGTTCCTATCATCATAGGCCGCCGAGCGTTTGGAGGGAGTTCTGGGCCCCACGCTCTCACTCAACCCCTGAATCCCACACCAGGGAGGGGAGCAGGGAAGGAGGTGCTGGAACAGTGACAGGATAACCAGGGTAGGGGCCCACAGGGATGGAGGGAAGCAGGGAAGGGGCTTGCACACTGATGGGGGGAAAGGGTAATGCTCCTGGGGGGAGGGGGAGGTCTCTCACTCTTGCTTATACTACTCAGGCTCTCACTCACTTGTACTCACAAGCACCCATGGGTAGGAATAAAAGATACAACAATCAGACACTAACGCTACACACAATAAGGCACGCAAACACTCAAAAGGTTCCCTCGAAATATCACGCGACTTAGCTCTCGGTCATTCGGCCAGTTTCTCCACTTCAATCACCAGCGCTGAGTGCCTCTTGGCGCTGGTGTTTATTCCAGAGGCCCCGCCCCCTGCACTCTCCCGCAAGCATGCGAAGCGGTGCAACGGGGGCATGCCCGATTCAGCCATGCTAGATGGTCCTGCGTCCATTTGCCCTTGGTCTGATGAGGCCTCCTGCGTGAGGGGGTGTGCGTCTTGCACCGCCGGTAAGGGCGGGGGCGGCACCAGATCGGAAAGGCCTGGGGTGTCTGTGTTGGGGCTCAAGCGCGGCCCCCAATCGGGGCAGCCCCCTGCTGGTGGGCCCTGCCGACAGGGAGTGTGATAGTATCTTAGGTACAGGAAGGGTTTGGTTGTGCATTTCTCTAGGTAGTTCTCTTCTAGGTGGCCCATGAACAGGTTGGCATATTGGGGAGCCATGCTGGTGCCCATCGCTGTTCCCATCGTTTGTACATAATGTTTGTTTTGAAATGTGAAGTTGTTGTGTGTGAGGATGAAATTTATAAGTTTTCCAAAGTGCTTGGGATCAGTGTCCTTGTGTTTCTTGTAGTCCTGGATATATTTGAGGCATGCTACAACTCCGTTGTTGTGGGGGATGTTGGTGTAAAGTGAGATAAGATCCATGGTAGCCAGGATAGTATTCTCTGGGAGGTTGTTTATGTTGCGCAGTTTGCAGAGGTCTGTGGTGTCCTGAATGGAGCTGAGTTTTTGCATGGCCAGTGGTTTTAGGATATTTTCTATGTACTTTGATATCCCTTCAGTGAGTGTGCTATGCCTCAATATGATGTGTCTTCCTGGGTTCCCTTCCTTATGTATTTTGGGAAGTGTTTAGAATGTTCCTGGGTTTGGGTTAGGGGGAATGAAGATAGACGTTTCCTCCTGTAGATTGCAGGTGAGTGTTTTGATGGTCTCTTTCAGTTCTGTGGTGAATTGTGATGTGGAGTCTGTTGAATGTTCTTGGTAGTAGTCGTGGTCTGAGAGCTGTTTGGTTGCTTCGGATATGTAGTCATCTCGGTTGAGGATGACTATGGAGCCCCCTTTGCCAGCCGGATTGATTACTATGCTGTGGTTGGATTTGAGGGATTGGATGGCATTTCTTTCCTCCCTGGACAGGTTGTGTTGAGGGTGGTGTTTGTTCAAGATTTGACAGTCTATTCTTTTCCTGAAGCAGTCGATATAGTGGTCCAGTGTAGGGTTGCGTCCGGCTCGGGGTGTGAAGTCAGAAGTGTGTTTTCTCTTGTTCTGGGATTGGGATGGATTGTTTGGGGTCCCATCCTTTTTGTCGAATTATTCTCTAAGGTGGAGGCGGCGGAAGAATTCTTCCAGTTCACCACATATTAGTATGTCGTCCGGTTTCTTTGTTGGGCAGAAATTGAGTCCTTTGGAGAGTACTGATAGTTTGGCTTTGGTTAGTGACTGTCTGTACAGATTTATCACATTGTGGGGTTTGGCGGTGGTGTCTTGTGTCCTGTGCAGGTATTTTAGTTTGCTCAGTTTTTTGTTTTTGAGATAGATGGCTGTGGTCAGTTTTGTGTTGAAGGTCTCTTGGATTTCTTGTAGGATATCCAGGTGGGATTTGTTGTATTTCTCTTTCAGAATGTTGGTGTATGAGAGGATTTCATGTTTTAGTAGGTTTCTTCTAGTGTATGTTAAGTGTATTAGGTGGTTTCTCAGTTTCTCAGCAGTCCTTCTTCAGAGTTGTTCTGCGTATGTCGAGTTATATGTGGTGGTTATATATATGTCTCTTTTCGTGACATAATGCGCTTAATAGGCTGGCTGCATTTTGGGTGTTTTGTGTGTTTGATAGCAGTGCCCCCAGGCCTGCCGAGCTGGGCGGTACCCCTAGGCCTGCCGGCGGGACACAAAGAGGGGGGCCCATCTTGACTTCTTGGCCAGGGGCCCATTCCACCCTAGCTACGCCCCTGGTTTGTCACACTAAGCCTGTGGGTGAGGGCTGCCTGCATGCATGAGAACTACACACAGGGGATGCCCAGTTATTAGGTTGGACACGCTAAACATGAGAGGGGGCTGTATGGACCAAACACAGCATCAGGGAGCTATTGTTTCATTTGAAAACACCCTGAAATGCAGGAGAATCAGCAGGTGTGTGACTGCATAGAACAAGCCAAATGCCAATTAAGGAGCAAGTGATGAGTTTGCCAGAGGAAGGGTGTTGTATGAATTAGGCTTAAGTATTTAATCCCACAAGATGCTAAAAACTTTTAATTGATGCTGGGCCCAATCCAGATTGTGATGCATGCATTTGTGAGTGCTGTGTGCACATGACACACACACGCACCTTAGATACGGGCACATGCATAGCGACATGGATTGGGCTGACTGAAGACATGTCAGACCTTCCAAGGTTGAATCATTAATGCATACATTTGTGAGTATTCTGAGTCTCTTCATCTTTTGACTCTTTATCCAACCCAGTTCTCCTCTCTATGCCCAAGGGAAAAATTAAAAAAAAAAAAAAAAAAAAAGTGTTTCAGGGACACAGGGAATTGAGGGGGTAATTTTACTGATAGTTGCTGGCAAAAGCTAAAGAAAGCTGACATCCTGGCAGATAACGATCTTGCAAAATGATTGGCAGGGAAGCAGAGGTATTGCAGCATCAAACAACGGACATCTCTATCAAGCCATCAGGAAGTGAGTGTTTCTTAAGATGCAAGATCATAACATGTAGGGTTTTGGTTGTTTTTTTTTTTTCTTTAATGGCAGTACTTTCTCTTTTTTAAACAAAATACTCCTGTATAGTCAAAATGACACAAGTTAAAAAAACACTATCTTTTGGTGTTACTACTATTTTAATGCTGTCTCTACCAGCAATTCTTATGCCATATCATCAGCAGAGAGAAGCTGGACCATTTTCATCTTTAACTTTTGCAGAGCAAATCTGTCTTGCTGGAACTGAAAGATAAACTACAAGGGAGAAATGTCGGTGATTGTAGAACTACCTCAGTTTTCCAAATGCCGAAGAGTAAATCAAGGTGTCAGATAGCTGAGGGAATTATCAATATATTTAATAAACTATAGGGACAAGAAGCTTCAAATAAAATTAAATTTGGGTAATTGCAGGAATTGCCATATCGGACCATCTCACTGGTTCATCTATCTTGGTATCCTGTTTCTAATACTGGGAAACACCAGATGGACTGGCAGAAGTTAGAAGAAACCCCATAATGACCGACCTGCTCATATGAACAATTTTCTCATTGGCCTTTCAGTTACAGCTTGGTTTGTGCCCAAGCATATTCGTCTATAAATCTGTAGTCTAACGTAACTGCACATGTTCTTGTTATCCATACAAATGTTTGGTCACTGGCTTAAATTTTGTAATGATCTACAGCCTCAGTGATATCTTGCGCATTTGAGTTCCACAAGTTCTCTTACATAACGCAGTTGCTAGGAAGTTGAGCTCTAGTAATTGCAGTTTAAGTTGTAGTTGTTTCTTGTTCACACTTTCGTGCTTGATGCTTTTGTAGAAAACATCTGGATAGTCAATTGGTGCATGCTTTTTGCAGATGATATGTAACTGAGAGAAAGTAAAGCGAAGGAAATAAGAGAGAGAGGTGAATACTTGAAAGGGATGACTTGAGAATTAGCAGAAACAAGCTAATAGTCCATGGTCCATAGATTAGATGATAACTTACAGGGAGAATATGATACTATATGACTGGAGTTGAAATGAAAATGTTGATAGATGCTTGTTGTTACAAAAATAAACCATATGAGGGAGGAATGAGTAATTTAAGGGCAGCTTGTAGGTGGCACCAATAACTGGAAAGCTGATGAGTCCATCCTCAGATGGTTTGGAAATTAACAAAGTTCTGAAGAATGTGTAGATATAAGGGTGATAAATCTACAAGTGGATGGCTACAGAAGAGTTGGAAGACCAAAAATTGGATGGATAGTTGTCCTACGAGAGGATGTGACAAGCTGCAGAGTCTCTGAAGAACAGTTTGGAGTGGAGAAGGCATTGGTCAGTCAACCCCACACAGATGTGATCAACACTAAAAGACGAAAAATGATTCTTGACCCAATCCCTTCGTGTTACTGAAAACTTATCCAAACATCTTCTCATGTGAGCTCTAAGGCTAGCTGCTCCATCAAGATTAGCTGCTTCTTCTCCTGTTTGTTGGTATTGCTTCTGTATTGTATTAGGTAACTGTAACAGGGTCACACTCTGACCCTCCTGACAAGCACACTGATCCCTCAATACAAGCCCCTGTGTCCCCAGAGTTCATTGTCCAGCCGAGCTCGCCAGCTCCTAGCCTGGATTCTGTGCCTCGGCTTGGCTCCAGCACTTCGATGTTGATGTCAGCTGCTTGCCCAATCAGTTACGGGCCACGCCCAATAGTCTCTACCGCTCCCTGTGGGACTCAAAGCCATCGCCTGGCTCTGTGCTACAGTGTGTCAGTTTCCCTAGCCTCACCAGCTGAGGCAGGATCATTTTTCAGTCAGGCTGACTACAATGTAACTTCCCAGCCCAGCTAGTCAATTTCAGCCACCTGTGCAGAAGATAGTCAATATCATGTTCCTTTCTCAGCGCTCCAGGGCTCTACAACTCAAGTCTTGTGCTCTCCATCTCCATTAGCTGACTGGGAGCCCTGCCAGCTCCTGGGCCCTCCAAGCAATGCCACAGCCTCTTCAGACTGCATCCCAGGACTTAAGAACAGAAGAAGCGTCATACTGGGTCAGACCAATGGTTCATCTAGCCCAGCATCCTGTCTCCGACAGTGGCCAATCTCTGTGTCTTGGGAGAAGCACCCAACAGGTCACAATGGGGGATCCATTCCCTGTTGTTTTCCCCCAGCTCCCATCATGATCCCTGATCCTGTCTGGCTAATAGCTGCTAATGGACCTATCTTCCAGAAACTTGTCCAAACCTCTTTTAAACTCAGCTATAGTACTGGCCCTTACCACAGCCTCTGGCAGTAGATTCCACAACCCAATTATACGCTGAGTGAAAAAATATTTTCTTTTATTTGTTTTAAACTTGCCACCCATGAGTTTCATGGAGTGTCCCCTAGTTCTAGTACTAGCTGAGACTAGTAATAACTGCTCCTTGTTTATTAGTTTCACACCACTCATGATTTTATAGACCTCTATCATATCTCCTCTCAGTCGCCTCTTCTCCAAACTGAAGAGCCCCAACCTACCAAGCCCCTCCTCACATGGGAGCCCTTCCATGCCCTTGATCATTTTTGTTGCCCTTCTCTGTACCTTTTCTAGTTCTGCTATGTCTTTTTTGAGATGGGGCCACCAGAACGGCACACAATATTCCAGGTGCGGTCGCCCATTGATTTGTATAGAGGCATTATGACATCCTCAGTTTTATTCTCTATCCCCTTCTGAATAATTCCTAACATTCTGTTTGCTTTTTTGACTGCTGCTGCGCACTTATCTCATCTTACTCCACACTGCTCTCTGCTGCAGTCTCCCACCCCACATCAGCCTTGGGCTGCTTCCAAGTGCTATCTGCCACCCCACACTTGGCTGCCAGCCCCTTGAAACTCTTCTCTAGCCTCCCCACTGCTGCCAGCTACAGGTGCTGCCAGCTACCCAGCACCCCAGCTCAATCACAGGTGTTTCCAGCATCCTAGCACCTCAGCCACCTCACTTCCCACAGCTATGGAGAAAGGTCTCACGGTCCTGCTCTACAGTTAAAGGGCCAATTTCTGCATGACCTACTTTAGACTTAAAGGGGTCACTCATCAACCTGCAGCTTTGTCACAATAACTAAATAGGCTGCTGTGCAAATAGGCATGATTTTTTTCCTGAGCCTGTGATTGCAGGTACGTGGCAAATTGTATGCCATTTAACACTGGAACTATCGGAAAATAATACCTAGAGTACAGAACTTCATTTGGCTAATGTTACTTGTTTCTCATCTTATGTGTCTACCAACATCCCCCGCTAGTCCCCATCTTCAGTCTTTAGCCACAATATATATCATGAGAACAATGACATCAATTGTGTAAAATATTTAGAGCATATTTAATAATTTAGTGTTTTCCAACCTGTTTTTTCCACCAATTCCACTGCTTGGGAGTTCCAGCATTAGCTCTGCTGAAGTGAGAGTCTCCACGAAGTCCTTTTCAGATGACAAAAATTATTTTTTACCTGTATTTCTATTACTGCCCTTTGACTGAAGTGGACAGAAATGATTTCCTTTAGAATGGGGGTGTCCAAGACATTGATTGACCGCTAGTTAACATCCAGTAGATCATGGGTTGCTAGACTTAAAATAAACAGTTTATAAATAGATTTCCACCCAGGGCAATTCCGCCCTCAACAGCCTTGCATTGCCTAATGGAGGAGGGTCTGGCAAAACCACTTTTAAATAAAGTTGTTGTTATTATTTTATTTTATTATTATTTTATTGGCAGGCAGATGAGAAGGACTCTGATATAAAAGAAGTACATTTAGTATTTATTTAACTTTATGTACTTATTTATTTACATAGCACAAGCAATGTACCTGGTGCTGTACAATTTTTAATTAAAGATCGGTCCCTGCCCCAGTGGGATTACAATCTGGAAAAGGCAAGGGATAAGGGATCAGAGTGAGAGAAAGAGAGATTCATGAAGCTGAGAAATTGCAGGTGCATGTGCTTAGCTTAGGCCTCTTTCCCACGCAACTACGCCACCGAATCTCCCAGCGGGGAAATCTCCCGGAAGGGGGTTCTTATGGCACACTGTGCACGTGGACACTTGTAATCAGCCGTGTCCTGTGACTTTTTTTCTTGATCAAAATCCAACCCTGACAATCAAAAGAAAAAAAGCTGCTGGATGCAGCTGATTCCAAGTGCCCATGTGCACAGCGTGCCATAAGATACCCCGCCGGGAGTTTTGGTGGTGCAGTAATGCAGGCAAGTAGCCTTAGTTACAGGGGAGTAGGGGACCCTGAAAAAATCAGGGAGAAGACTAAGGGGATGAGGAGCTAGGGAAAGTCTGATGCAAGAGGTTGGTTTTCAAAAGGGTGAAAGGGAGGAAACTGAACAGATATATTCAGGAAGGGAGTTCCAGGCATAGGAGGCAGCATGGGTGAAGAGATGAAGATGTTTTGAGCGCATGTACACTCCAAATACAAAATTACAGACATTTTTCTTTGCTGTATTTGGTTGTTTTTTTTAAATGGAGGAACATTGCATTTACCATTTAGCAAGCCCTCATGAACTCCAAGCACAAAGGGAAAGGAGAGTGTTGCATAAAGGGGGCGGGGGGGGGGGGGGGAATGGGTTTATTTCTCAGTGAAAAAAATAAAGGGGCAGTAGATGGAAATCAATCTAAAACACTTGATGTTCTGACCTGCCACCCATTTCTCACTGCTTTTTTCTATGTACTCACTTCTGGAGTTGCAGCAGGCAACTATATTGCTGCAATTGCTGTTTGTCATTATTTTAATATGATAACATGAAACTTCATAACATATTTCCCAACAGCTGGTTCAGGGATTTAAAACTATTTACAGATTGCTCATAAACTATAAGGAACAATATGGCAGTGGCCTGCTTTGACCCGGACCTTCACCTGTACATCTGTGTAGGCACTGCCAGATGTTGGCCTGGGATTGCCCTGGGGTGTGTCGGGGGTTAGCCCAGGCTCTGACCTTGGGAAACCTCTGAAGTCACAGTCTGGGCTAAGGCCTACCCAACTGGGCCAAAGCGGGCTAAAGTGGGCTATCATGTCTGTTTGTGCCCACAGACATGGCCTGGTTCAGGTCTGTCTTTGGCTGCCATGGCTGCCTGTCATGGTGGGGTGTGGGGCATCAGGCACAGGCCAGGAGCAGAGATGGCCAGCCACATGTTGGTGGATTCCGCCCGCCCCCCAGACTCTGGCAAGGGCATGTCTGTTCTGTGGCCCGGCTCATGTCCGCTGCGACTTCCCAGGCTGGGTTGTTGCCACACAACAGTCATTTCTGTTTTTACCCAGGATTTAATAGCAAATTCCCCAGCAACTATTGCTCCACTCTACCTACTGTGGCTGTGAAAAGGAGTGAGGACGTAAAGAGAAAACACCTTAGAATTCCAAGTTCATTGTGAATTTAAAATTACAATGACTCCATGCCCATACATACTTCAGTGGGAATGCAAAAAAGCAAGTTAAGAATAGATAACCAGCACACATGAGACCAAGGCCATACTCTGATCCAGTTAAAAGCTGAAGTGAATTTTAATGTTTTGTTATCAGACCAAAGGGGGATAATAGAGAATCAAAGAAGCAGACATGGATGCAGATAATGATCAGTTATCAACAACCAAGGTAGGTTATTTTTTCTAAGTGCATACTGAGGTTCTGGCTCAGAAAGGTCCTATTGCATGCACCTAATTTGCAGAAAAAGTATAGCCCCATTTCCTTCCTTAAAGACATGTACACAGGTACCTTGAAATATTCCTCTTCAGGAAGGTGCTTAACATGCTTAAGCCCATTCCTATTTAGGGTAGTACTGAAAGATATGCTTATTTTAGGGCCATTTGATCTCCTCTAGGGCAGCCAGTGGACAATATGCTGGAGATGGACATGGGAGATCCACGTTCAAAGTGTGCTCTTGCATGTGAGCTTGGGTGAGCTACCTTTCCCTCAGACTCTTCCACATTATGTAATGGGGGACTGACAGGACTGGCCAGCTGGTAGGTGTATCATAGATTCAATAGAAACATGGTGGCATTCCACTATTGTAGTCTTCTTCATTCCCATCACAGGGACTCCCATAGTCTTCTCAAGAATATGGCCTTGGGAAGTATGGGACCAAGCGAAGGGGAGTATGTACTCCTGATTTTTCAGTATGTACTTCTTATTCCTGATTAACTTTGTTTTAGGACTCTTATGTGTGAATGAATCAGAAGTTAAAGTGAGGGATGGCACAACTACTTAAAATTTTCTGTTCATCAGAATGCGGCTCATGATGCTACAGGATTCTGCTTTACACAGAATAACCTGTACTGCAGCTCTATAAGCAGGGCGTAAACATTTTTGGAAATCCTCCCCAATCCTCCTCCACTAGTTTGCATTTCTCTGTGCACCTCCAAATTCACACTAAACCCAGTGAGGACAAAGATTTAGGAAGAGCCTGGCTGATGATTTGAAAGGCACCTGACAGGCCAGAAAGAATGACTATAGAATACTGGTTCTTGCCTTTAAGCGGGGGGGAAGAATCATAATTGGTTTGGCTCTTTCCAAACTCTAATGATTGTAACTGTTTCACCATCTTACCAAAATAGTTGGCACTATGACGAGCCTGCTAGGACTAAACTTCTTTTGGGATTCCTCTCTGGCTCTAGCACTGTACTGAGTTGTAGTTCTCAGCTTTAAAAGGTCTGTCCTTCCGTGGGTCTGGGACCAGGCGACCTTTCTTTAGTATCATCGTCGACTCCTTGTCAGCGCTGTGTGTTTGAAGAATTTCTGTATTGACACAACGTAACCTCAATGTGCTGAAAATCAAACAATTATGTCTATTGTTAATTTCACAAAACTGCTTACGGCCATGCTCTTTGAATTATGTAGCAAAAGTTTTAATATTTCATTCCAACTCATAATATCTTGGACCTGTAAGAAGAGGCTGAGCTGCTCATAATTTCAAATATTAAATCCCAGCCAGCCCAAATTTGAGTCGGAATGTTGAATCTGCTTTATGTGGTGTTGACACATAATTGGCACCTTTCCAGAGCTAATGGCCGCAATCCAAAGCTGTTCCAATGCTGTGCGGATCCTGCGCTGAGCCCTGTGCATGGAATTTGTGCAGAGCTGCGACTGCACATTATGCCACGTGCAAACTGTGTGCACGTGTACATGCGTGCACACAGCTCCGCACACAGCTCCGCACAGCATTGGATTGTAGCTAATGTCGATATGCTGTAAACATCTGCAACTTTCCCTCTTATGTTAGATGGAGAAAGACTACAGGAGGGAACATCATAAAGGAAGCTGGATAGGACAAACTGAAATGGGTGGGGTAGGTTCTGGGATCAGAAGAGGGGAACATAGCGATCAGAGTGATGGAGGTGCAGGTTGAGTGGGGAAAAAGCAGGGAACCCTAAATTAGTGATGGAAAAATGCACTAGAAAATTATATGAAGTCTATAGGGGTGAGAATGAAAGATTTTAAAGCAGGGGTGGGGAAGTTCCTGGCCCATGGGCCAAATCCAGTCCATGGCTGGATTTTATTTGACCTCTTTCCAATATCTGGTTCTGACCCATTAATCCAGCTCCTACCCTCGAGCACTGAAAGGGCAGCAGAGATGAGGGCGTGCACTGAGCGTAGGGGCATATATCATTATCTAGACCACCCCTTTTCTTCTTCCATCTTGAGCAGACACCTCACGTGTCCTTTCCCCAACGTCTGTTTGGTGTACAGGGCTTGTACTCATTTTCAAAGTTGCCCCGAATCCCTAACTGGCGAAGGAGGAGTTCAGCTGCCAACCCTACAGTTAGATAGAACTAAAAGATGAAGTGAGGAAGAAGATAGAAAAAGACAGTTAAAGAATATTAAGGTATTAGTTGTGAGTTTGATCATTATATCCAACCTGTCTAGCTGGTCAAATATAAAAAATGAAATTTCAAATAAAAAATAAATCAATCAGTAAGTGTTGAAATTTCAGTACAAGCCAAAATTTCAGCCCAATTTTAGCAGTAACTGACTCAGCCATGTTGACTCGTTGCTCAGCCACGATCCACAAATGACTTACTCTGAAGCAGTCCCATTGAGATCCAAAGAACTTCAATGAGACTGTTTCATAGTAAGTGATTAGTAGAGCGCAACCTTCCTCTTCTAATAAGAAAAAACAATGCATCTGAGCTGTCAGAATGTATTTTTTTTCTTTGCAGTTTTCTCCTTTTTATATTAAGCGAAGAGGTTATTGCCAGTCTTTTTGATGGCTCTAGCCACTCTGGTGTCAGACCTGGTTTTGAGGTTCCCCCAAGCTTATTGCCTTGGAGGACTTCAGCATCCATGCTGAGACTAGATTGCTTGGGATGGAATAGGAATTTGTGGCTGCCATGGCAACAAGGGGGCTGTCCCAGGTGGTAGTGGGCCCAACACATGATCAGGTGGCTCTCAAGCATCCGCTACCAGCATTTTGTCACTGCAGGTCCCTGTGGTTCACGGAGGACCTGGAGCGACTGAAGCACAAAGGGAAGCAGTTGGAGTGACAGTGGTACCATACTTGCTCCCAAGACAACTGATTGAAGCATAGAGCACTTTTGAAGACTTATGCCATAGCTGTGTGAGAAGCAAAGAAACGCAATGTAGATGTAATAGCAGTCAGAGGTTAGGAATGCCCTGTCTGACCAGGTTTTGTGCAATGAATTTCAATCGGTGACATCTTCCGAAGCAGCCGATGTCCTCGGGTCCGTTCAGGCCACAACTTGCAAATTAGATCCATGCCCATCCTGGTTGTTCAAGGCCTCCAGGGAGATGTTGGGGCTGGTGCTGGTCCGGGTCATTAACACCTCCTTTCGAGAAGGGAGGGTGCCGGATTGCCTCAAGGAGGCTGTGGACCAGCCCCTCCTTAAGAAACAATCTCTCGATGTGAATGCTCCAGCAAGTTACCGGCCTGTCTCTAACTTTCCCTTTTTGGGAAGGTTACTGAATGTATGGTGGCCTGGCAGCTGCAGACACATCTTGTCCACACCGGTTTTCTTAATCCCATGCAGTCGGGCTTTCATCCGGTTTATGACATGGAGATGGCGTTGGTGGCCCTGGTTGATGACCTCCTAACAGAGCTACTAGTTCTGCTGGATCTATCAGTGACTTCTGATACCGTGAACCATGAGGTGCTGGTGACCCGCCTGTGGGACTTGGCCAGGGTGGATGGAACCGTTTTACAATGGTTTGGTTCTTACCTTGCTGGCAGATCACAGCAGGTGGTTTTAGGGGACTATACTTTGGCCCCTGGGGCTCTTATGTGGGGTTCCTCAGGATTCTATTCTGTCCCCTTTCTTGTTCAGTGTGAACAAGTATGAAGCTGCATGAGGAGGTCATGCCCAGCTGGGGAGTGTTTTATCATTAATACGGAGACAACACCCAGCTGTATTTATCTTTTCATCTGACCCAGGCCCTGCCGTCTCCTTGCTGTCCTGGTGTCTGGCCACTGTGGGGGATTGGATGAGGCTGAGTTGATTGAAACTCAATCCCAATAAGATGGAGGTGACGTTGGTGGTTGGGACCAGGAATCTGGGGGAGGGTAACACTCCTGTTATCAAGGGAGTTCTCCCTTCATTGGTTTCATCTGTGTGGAGCCTGAGGGTGGTCCTGGATTCGCAGCTATGCCTGGACCCTCAGGTGTTGGCTGTGGCCAGAGGCGCCTTTCGCCAGTTACATGCCCAGCTGGGGAGTGTTTTATCATAAATACGCAGATGACACCCAGCTGTATTTATTTTTTCATCTGACCCAGGCCCTGCCGTCTCCTTGCTGTCCTGGTGTCTGGCCACATTGGGGGATTGGATGAGATTGAGTTGATTGAAACTCAATCCCGATAAGACGGAGGTGACGTTGGTGGGTGGGACTGGGAATCTGGGGGAGGGGAACACTCCTGTTATCGAGGGAGTTCTCCTTTAATTGGTTTCATCTGTGCGGAACCTGGGAGTGGTCCTGGATTCACAGCTACACCTGGACCCTCAGCTGTTGGTTGTGGCCAGGGGCGCCTTTTGCCAGTTACATCTGGTGAGAAGGCTCCGCCCATACGTCTCAGACTCAGACCTTGCCACCCTCATCCATGCATTCATCATCTTGAGACTAGACTATTGCCATGCGCTCTATGTGTTTTTGTCCTTGGTGATGGTTCGGAAGCTGCAGCTAATGCTGAATGCTGTGGCCCGTTTCCTTATGGGAACAGGCCACAGAGAACACACTACACAAGTGCTCCGAGCACTGCACTGGCTTCCTATTGTCTTCTGGGCCTTATTCAAGGTGCTTGTTTTAACCTTTAAGGCCCCAAACAACCTGGGCCGTGTTTACCTGAAGGATTGCCTCACCCCCCCGGGCAGCTCCTGTGGTTGTCCGGGAGCACCCTTATGGAGGTCCCTTGTTTTTGGCAGGTCCAGACGGACAGGAGAGCATTCTCGGTGGCCATGTCATTGCTTTCGAATGCCCTCCCGGTGGAGATCCACCTCAGCCTGGATCTCCTCGCCTTCCAATGAAGCTGTAAGACCTAGCTCTTCTGTAAGGCGTTTGGGGGTGAGGAGGGAGAGTTGGATGGGTTAGCAGGTGTTTCTTCTGTTCACGGATACTGTGATTTTATGCTATTATTATTACTATCGTTTTATATTTCTGTATTTATTTTTGTATTATTATTGTATTTTATATATTGTCGTACTTTACTCTGGTTGTGAAACGCCCCGAGTTGCCTTTAAGCGAGAGGGGTGGGGTAGAAATATTTATAATAAATAAATAATAATTTAAGTTAATTTTAAAGTTGTGGGACCCTCTTATGTGCTTATTCATGATGATTAAATAAAAATAGTGACAGTTGCTCATCTGCAATACTTTTAATCCAAATTGTCTATTAGGCCTTTGGAGGGAGGCCACTGTAAAAGGCGGGACCACAACAACAACAAATCCCCCCACAGCTGCTCTTTTCCATGGATTTGGTTTGCCACAAAAACCCTGTACTGGACAAGCCACAAGTGTGACCCCTATGATTATATTTCTCATGCCCATTTCAAGATAGCACTTTGACAAAGAGAACAGTGCCCCCAAAAGCAGTGGATGAAAACCTTCATCACTGAGGTTGGCAGCTTTGTTGTTTCACACCAATGGCACTCATTTTTCCTCCCTACCTCACCTTCCAACTAAGATGCTTTTGAAATGATGTGTGAGACTTTTGGTCCTTTATTACTTTAACAAGTACAGTTGGTTAATGTTGGCTGCTAAATCATCTCTTCAAATTATGAGAAACTTAGTCAGAACCAGAGTGGGAGAGTCGGTATAAGGCACCGTTCCTTCTGAGTCAGCTGTCCCAGCATTGTATTATGGGCCTGCGTTTTACTGGAGGCAGCGCCTCCATTTTCGGGCAGGTGATCAGGCTGGTCATTTTGCGTGCAAGCAGCATTTGGAAGTGACAAGCTTACCTGCCACTGAAATCTGCATGGGTGCCACCTCCAAATTTGGCATGGGTTCATGAAAACTATAGCAGAGAAGGTGTCCACATTTCTGAGTCCTGGGTGCCAAGATGCCTAGGTCAGAGGTTTAATATTTCAGATGTTGTAGTTATGCAAATTTGTAAATTCCATCTTCCCTTGTAGTTAAGACTCTCATGCAACACTCTTTTAGAGTGGGAGTGGCACAAACCCACCTTCTGAGCATTGGAAGAGTTCAGATGGACGGGGAGCCCTCTGGAGCCTGGAGCCCTCCCCCCCATGGTCACCAGTTACCAGTTCCACCTGGGGACACAACAGATGAACCAGTGGTGTCCCTGGACCATGGTCTGCCTGTGCAGCACCCCTCCCCCCATGCACCTGTGCACCAGAGAGTTGCAGGTGCTCACGCAACACTCTAGGCTGGCACCCACGACTCCATGGTGCTGAATGCAGCAATGGATGGATGGACACGGAGGTGCACTGTGGGTCCCCCAACAGACAGGAAGCAGCGCTGTGCTTGGCCTCTGCACTGGGTTTGGCCAGACTGCTCTGCATGGAATGGCGTGCTCCTGAAGCTTGTGAAGCTTGCTGTGCCCCAGCACACTCTAGGTTGCACATCTGGCGGGTGCCCTTCAAATGGACCAGTAAAGCCAGGAGTGACAGGACATCTGTGGGCACCTCCAGGGCTGCCATCTGTCTGTTTACACCCATTGTGTGAAAGCCTAGAGTTTGTGTATGGGTGCAGGGAGGACCTGCCTAAAGTTGGGGAAGGGAGGACAAGAGGAATAAGGCTGGAAAGTAAGCAGTGCTGATGTTCTCTGTAGGGGACTGCTGCCTTTCCAGCTGACCTACAACTGTGTGGCAGCTGCCACGTGAACTCCAGAGTCCTATGGCTGCAGTGCTCATCTTCAGTAGTCACACCAGCACACCCGTTCTAACTGTCTCTATGACTGTGTACCCCTGCCAAGGCTGGGGTCCGAATGTTACAGTGTAATCAGCGTAATGGTTAACCCAGACTTGCCTCTAGGGGACAAGCTCTCCAACAATTTTTCAGCCCTAGAGCTTTTTGGCCCAAAGTTTCCCGCTGCCACATGGGAATCCTGGCACAGAATTAGATGTTACACTAACCATTTCCTAAACATTCTCTTATTTTAAACATTTCTGTGAAAAGTTTGGAATTATAGTGAAGGGATTAAAGATATTCTTTACATGTGAAGACAATACAAAATTACATTAAATTTACAGAGGAAGTGAGTGATGAACATTTTGCTATAATCCTGTTTAAGAGCTGTGTGAGTGGGTGGGAAGGAAATTGTGTTGGTGTACAATAGCTAATTGAACAAACAGGTGGGTGACATTGGTTAAACTATTTATTATTTTTCCTAACCTTCTTCTTGAAAATAGCTGAACTATTTTTGCTGAAACTTTCCTGAACAATTCAGCCCATGGTAGAGAGCAAACATGGAAACTTTCAAGAGAAACAACTGAAGTTTGGCTGAGTTATAAGCAACTGAAAGCTAATGATGGAAGCCTCAGGCTATCGGCTCCGTGATACAGTTGTTTCAGTCTTCAGCATTAATGTGAGAAGAATTTTGAAGTGGCTCAAATCCGTACTATCATACTATCCTAAATCACAAACACCTGAATTAGTAAACCACCACAACAATGATCACACAACGTCAGAACTGCACCTAAACGTCCATCCTAGAAAGGACAGGTCATGTCATGCCAGGACATGAAATAACAGTGCATCTCCTTCTTGATCTTGGGACACAGGTCATACCAGGAAGCACTGTCATGAGTCATAGGACATACCAAGAAGAATTGTGCATATCTAAAAAGTGGAATTGGTAATGCATTGAAGCAAAAGCAGATGGATTCTCTGTTCTTGTCTGCATGTTCCTTTGTCCCAAACAGAGCCTTACAGAACCATAAGTAGGTTTGGTGGAAGAACCAAATCTAACCATGGTTCACTCTTGGACCACAGAACTTCAATTCTATTCAGATCTATCCACACATTTATTCATAAGCATGAAGAGTGAAAGAATTATGGGAATTAAGGGTAGGCGTAATGTAACAGAACATTACGATTACATTAATTTACATTATGAAACCCACAGAGATAAATTAAAATGAAACACCTTACAACATTTGCAGGCAGGATCTATTTGCTTTTATGTATGGTCCACAGAAAGAGCAATAAAGTCCACTAGTCCTCCTAAAGAACCCCTGCCTGTATAACAATAACAGTACTATAATATTCTTCTTTCTGGGATGGACGTTAAGGTGCACTTACGACATTGTGTGATCATTGTTGTGGTGGTTTACTAAGTCATGTGTTCATGATTTAGGATAGTACGATATTCTGTTTGGTCCTTTTCGTATGAATATGTGTGAGTTGGCTAGCTTTCTGTCCACACTTGTCTGGAAACAGTGTGCCTTATCTTATAATTCCTAGTGTTGTGTGGTGTGGTGGAATTTGTAGGTGGCATTATGTTAATTAACAGTATGTTAATCAGGTTGTTTTTAAATTCTGGAAATTATAAGTGCCTTCAGTGATTTCTTAATCTGGAGGGTTTTAATTTGTGAAAATTATAACCATCTTCTGTGTTTTTTAATCTGGAGGTTTTTAATTTGTGGACATTATCTGCACCTTAATATCTTAAACCAGAGGTTTTTAATTGGAGAATCTTCTTGTTTTTTGTTGTTTCTGCAGAAACAGCTTTTCTTTTGCTTTATGGCAGTATTTAATAAACTGGTTAATAAAATATTTCTTCTCTAATCAGTTGTTGGTTTTTTGTGCTAATGGGTTTTTTGAGGGGGAGGGTTTGTATGAATATATTTTTGTGTGAACACAGAAATTTGTGCATTTGCTTAAGTGCATTATTTTGTATGCACAGGCTCAATGTAACAGAGGATGCAACCATGTCAGGGAAGAGGTGGTGAAACCCCACATTCTCAAACCACCATGGACACATGCATAAAGTAGTGTGCCTGGGCGTACCCCTTCCATGTGGCAGAGGTTCCTAATGGATCACTCAGAGGTGCCCAGTTGATCAGGTGCCCACCTGTCGTCAACATGAAAGAGTAGAGTAGTGTTGAATACTGACTGAAGAGATGGAGTAGTGATGAAGACTGATTGTGGAGGTGAAAACCTACTAAATGGGCAGGTGGACACGCATCTGGCACGTGCCACCATCTCATTTGTTAACACTTTTACACCCATTTGTAGGATACAAACCAAAGTACCTAGCTAGACAAAGGTACTAGTGTTCTGTCATGTGCATTTAAAATTCCAGGGCTTTGTTGTTTTGAACATTCCGAACCCCCACTTCTCATTCACACACACCTCTTACACATATGTTGTGACATTTTTGCTGAAACTGTGCTCTGAAAAATGTTGCTCACAAAAACTGTGCTCACAAAAATGTTTTGACACACTCTCAGTTATGAGGCACAAGTCCCTTCCGCCAAATTGTTTTTTAATGTAAACACGCCCACGATTGAGGAGGAAGCTCTTTTGGATTTCAACTGCTTAGGAGTTTGAACCACTCTCACATTGCTCTTGTTTACTTATTCTCTTATTAGAAAATAAGAGGCCACACACCTGCAATTTATTATTGCTCTAACAATTAGGAACTAGAATGACCCCCCAGCCCAGCTCCATCAGTCACTCCCAAACTCCCTTCACCCAACCATCCAAGCATAGTAGGAAGCTGCTTCTCTCCACAGGAGCCTCTGGAAAGAAGTGTCTCGCAACTGGAAGAAGTGTTATGAAACTTTGGGCTGGATAAGTCTCTTCAAGTTGTGAGACACTTCTTCTCGGAGGCTCCCATGGAGAGGAGCAGCTGCCAGCAGGCAGAAGGTTACCTGCTATGCTTGGATGATTGGGTGAAGGGAGTTTGGGAGTAGCAGATGGATCTGGTGAGGGGGGCGGGGGGGTCAGCCACTCACCCTCTCTCTGAGGCAGCTTTACTAGATTCCAGGTTCTTAACAGAGCTTTACTCTATGGTTAGTCAATTTCAGCCTTCACTTAGCTCAAGCAGCCAGAGCTGCAAATCAACAATATGTCTCATTGGCAGATGAGTTGCCACACACTTTCAAACCTTTTCTGGTTGCAGGGGAGCAGTGCGCTCACTTTGTCAATTTCAAAGGCATTGAAACACTAACAAACACAGCCCCCTTGTAAGCAGCCTGGGCGTGGGGGAGAGGGCTTTGTGGGGGGAGAAGCAGAGTTGGGGGGTCTTCTGGGGCTTGAGGAAGAGAGGAGGAGGTTGTGGGAGAGGTTGTAAACAGAAGCTGCAGAGAATGGGAGCAGCCTTAGTGTAATTGACCAGGCAGCTCTGGCAGCTTGAGGGGAGTGAGGGATGAAATTGACTAACCCTAGAGTAAGGCTCTATTAAGAACCTGGGAGCTAGTAAAGCTGCCTAAGAGAGAGGGTGAGTGGCTGAACCCCACACCCACACCCACTTCATCTGCCACTCCCAAACTCCCTTCACCCAACCATCCAAACATAGCAGGAAGCTGATGCCCTCTGGCAGCTGCTCCTCTCCATGGAAGAAGTGCCTCACAACTGGCAGAAGTATTATGCAACTTTGGGCTGGAGAAGCCTCTTCAAGTTGCGACATACTTCTTCCTGGAGGCTCCTGTGGAGATGAGCATCCGCCAGAAGGCAGCAGCTTCCTGCTACGCTTGGATGGTTGGGTGAAGGGAGTTTGGAAGTGACAGATGGAGCTGGGGTGGGGTTCAGCCACTCAACTTCTCTCTTAGGTAGCTTTACTAGTTCCCAGGTTCTTAATGGAGCCTTACTCGAGTCAATTTCAGCCCCCCACTCTCCTCAAGCAGCCAGAGCTGCCTGGTCAATTACACTCAGGCTGCTGAGTGCTCAGCAGCTTCTGTTTACAACCTCTCCCACCACAGCCTCCTCCTCTGCACCAAGCCCCAGGAGTAGGCCTGAAGCAGCAACTCCTTTTCCCACACCGATATTTCATTCTGCCATTTTGGAATTTCCCATGACTTTCCGCAGCTTTTCCACTGGCATTTTGCTAATTCTGCACCCTTTTCTTTGAGACATCGAAATTATCTGAATTATCAGAAAGCGTCGGAAATAATTTTGGAAAGTGTCAGAATAATCTCGGAAAGTGTCGGAAGAAACATTGTTCTGCTACTTTTGCACTGTGATCGCATGTAAGAAAGTGCCAGTGGAATTTGAGGAAGATCGCAGGCAAAGGTAGCTGAATGAACGTCTCTATTGCACCATGCTGCTCATTGAGGAAGAGCTCTTTCCATCAGAAACACCTACCGTAGCGGTTTGCCATTTCAGCCCTATCCAGGAGACCCCACAACTCCATTGATGCCCCCACAACCCCCCCCACACCTCCCCAGACCTCTACCCAGGCTGCTGGCAAGGGGGCTGTGTTAGTGTTTCACTCACACTGCCTTTAAACTGACAAGGTGAGCGCGCTGCTCCCCTGTCGTCTTGTCAGTTGTGTGCAGTCAGAGCTGCCTTGTCTCCTTCACAGTGGGTTCACTCTCAGTCCGGACCTCAAGCCATCCAACCAGCCCACGCTGGCCCTGCTCTCATCCCCTCTCTGAGGCAGTTTTACTAGCTCCCAGATTCTTAGCAGAGCAGTACACTTGGACTAGTCAATTTCAGTTCTCACTCTCCTCAAGCAGCCAAAGCTGCCTGGTCAATTACACTCAGGGTGCTCCTGCTCTCTGCAGCTTCTGTTTACAGCCTCTCTCACAAACTCCTACTCCTCCTCTGTCCCAAGCCTCAGGAGAACCCTCCCAACTTTACTCTGCCCCCCACCCCCCAAAGTCCCCCCAGGCTTCTGGCAAGGGGGCAGCTCATGCAGAAAGCCTGCATGATGCAGATTTTTTTTTACAAATGATAGATGTGTTTTGTCATCAATTTCTGTTGACATTTAGGTCCAAAATATGCCCTCAGGCATAGGCAACCCCAAATTAGCCTGATGACTGAGTGAGTATGTGTGATGGCACAATTTGGTTCTTAGTTTCACTTACAAGAAGTGGAAATTTCCAAAAGGGAGATTTCTCTTTAACACAATTAATATCGGTTTCTACAGTTTATAGTATCTGGATCAAAATCTGTTCTCATTTGCACATGTACAATTCTGTTGGCCTTAGTGGAGTTACTCCAGGTAGACACCAGCGTAAGTAATGTTAGGATTAGTTCTATGTTGTTATGATTAGGATTAGTTCTATGTTGATAGTAGCTCCCTCCATTTGTATTCATTTGTTCTTTTGTCATTCTCTAGTAGATCTGTTTGACTTATATTCTATCCCCTTTCCCAACAGTTCCTATTTAGGAGGGACAGTCCTCTTTGTGTGCTGAATCCCACTGTCACTTATTCCAGGAGTCAAAGTCCCTCTTTCAGGAGAGAGTGACAAAAAGACTGAAATTCAAACCTCAGGCACCTCTTTCCTGGTTGCTTTCCAAGAAAAACACTTGAGAGGACAATGGGGAGATGGAAGAACAATTAGAAGCCAAGTGGAATGATAAGCAGAAGAGCTTCTGTCCCTCTTTATGCACTTGAAACGTTGGGAGGTGACTTGCGGTTTTGGTTTTAACCAAAAGAGGCTGAAAGTGCCTCTTTCGGTTAAAACAGAGAGATTTGAAAATTGGCCCCTTTTTGGTTCCCAATTTTTGGATCTTCTGTTCCCATTGAAGTTAAACTTCAATGGGAAGAGCTGGGAAACCTCCTCCACCCCAACCACCCCACTCCTGGCCTCGGAGGGTGAGGCTGGGATCCATTACCCTCTCCACCCCCACCTGCTGGGGCCTGGCTTTACCCCCACCCCTGGAGCCCCTGTACATTACACCTACCTCTGCAGGTCCAGGTCGTGAGTGTGGGGGTCATGGCCACCGGCTGGGCTGCAAGCTGGGCTGCTAGCTCTGCTACCGGCACCCAGGCATCTTCTGCTGCTGACTGTATCGGGAGCCGGCTCCGCTGCCAGGCTGCTGGGCATTCTCCACTGCGGGGCATTCTCCACTGCCCAGCTGCCTGGCAGTGGAGCTGGCTCTGCTTCTGGTGGCTGGGCCTCTTCCACTTCTGACTGGTGTCGGGAGCCAGCTCCACTGCCAGGCGGCCAGACCTTCTCCACTGCCTTACAGAGGAGAATACCCTGTGGCCTAGTAGCAGAGCTGGCTCTGACACAGTCAGCAGTGGAAGAGG
Organism: Sphenodon punctatus; assembly: GCA_003113815.1. Classification (NCBI taxonomy): domain Eukaryota; kingdom Metazoa; phylum Chordata; class Lepidosauria; order Sphenodontia; family Sphenodontidae; genus Sphenodon; species Sphenodon punctatus. The sequence goes on from QEPC01000347.1 coordinate 554,726, forward strand.
CCCGGCCGCCGGTAGCAGAGCAAGCAGCCCAGCTGGCAGTCATGACCCCACATTCCGGACCTGGACCGGCAAAGGTAAGAGTAATGTACAGGTGCCCCGGGGGTGGGATGGGGGTGAGTAAAGCTGGGCCCCGGTGGGTGGGGGTGTTGGGGCAATGGATCCCCATTACCAGGGCCAGGAGTGGGGTGGTGGGGATGCCCAGGTTTTTTTTTAGTGGTGACCCCCTGTGCCTCGGGACTCTTGGATGGTTCTCTTTCCTATTGACTCCAATGGGAAAAAGAACTGACACCAATCCGAAACCAAAAGCAGATCCGAGACACAGGGAAACCAAAAGAAACTGAAATTTTGTCCAGAGTCCCACCCCTATGACGATATATGTATGTGTAAGTGCATGGGGTTTTTTTGGGTGGGGGGGCAGTTGGCAGAGCTTATTCACTGAGAGGTGGGGCTTATTGGTTTGTCCTTCTCTGGCCATTCAATCTGTTGGGAGGTATGCCTTTCTTTGATACATTTAGGAGTGTAACAATATTCAGAGGTGAATTCTGCACAAAAATTCAAAGTTTTTATACAGCCTCAATGGGATTGTCTCATGCCTCTGTCCTTTGCCATGTAGTTAAAATGTCTATTCTAATTCTAACCCAGACCTTGCTCTCCTTCTCTGGAAGCCCTGCTTCCTCACCTCACTACCACTGCCAAATCACCACACCTAGTGTTTGGAAAAAGAAGACTGCCACCCTCCTAGTTAGTTGCATAGTATGAGGGAGGAGCAACTAGCTTGTCCACAGGTACATTACTTCCAAAGCCAGGTGCTTGAGGGATTGTTATTAAACTGGGTTGTGTGAAGCAGTTAACAAGCAGAGGTAGCTATTACCTGCTGTCTTCCCAAAGAAAAGATTCTTGGAGTGGGATTTAGCAACTTTGACCTTCCCATCTGGTCCTCTGCTCTCCCTTCTGATGCTCCATAGTGATGTGTAGCATCTCCTACATTTCCCCCTGGACCTCAGGTGACTCGAAATTCTGCAGAAGTTAAGGGATAGATTTTCAAATATAAAAATGGCAGCTATGTCGAACTTGGGAAAGTCATAACCTCTCAGCCTCAGGTTCCCATCTGTCAAATGGGAATATGTGTGTCTGTCTGTCCCCATGTTCCCCTCACCTGTGTCCATCTTAGATTGTAAGCCCACTGGGCAGGGGCTTGTATCCATTAATAACAATTGTAAAGCACCAGGTGCACTGCTGGCACTAAATAAATGCTTAATAATTAATAATTATCTCTCATTGACTTACAATGGAAACTAGGTGCCTAAGTGAAGGTTTGATACTAATGCAGTGGTTTCCATGCTTTTTGCTTGTGTGACCCCATGCTGGGAGCACACCTCCAGCTGCCTCCTCTCCCAGCACCATGCTGTGGTCTGAATTCCTGTCCCCACCACAACAGTGATGTCTCACCATGGAGAGGGAGTTCTTGGTGGCCGCACCTAGACTGTGGAACTCCCTCCCAGCAGAGGCCCAGGTGGCCCTGAACCTCTTCTCCTTTCAATGAATGTGTAAGACCTGGCTGTTCCATCAGGCTCTTGGAGAGGGAGATGGGTGAAGGATTGGGGTAAGGGTTAGGGTGGTGGGGTTTTTTGTTTTTCTCTTTTCTTTTACATCCCCCATTTGGGTTGTTTTGTGCTCTTATTTTATTTGAATTGTTGTGTTTTATATTCATATTTATATTTCTCTTTAATATAATTTTATGATTCTTAACCACCCCGAGCTGCTTCGGCGGGAGGAGTGGGATATAAATTATGCTAAATAAAATAAATAAAATAATACAGAGTATTATGAAGCAGATGAAAACTCCTGCATCTGCCTGCATCCAGCCCCACCTGAGTCATTTTAAATGGATCCAGCAGCTGCTACAGCCCACAGTCCACTTGACCCCCCTCCCCTACACCATAGAGTTGCGGATAGATCGTCCGACACTCTGGGCTGCCGCCTGCAACTCCATGGTGTTTTTCAGGGCATCCCCCGGTCATGAGCGGAGCTGTAGCAACTGTCCACTAAGCCAACAGACCGCAGCTCAACCTTGGGCTAGTGCCCCATGTTTGCGGCACTCCCATGGAGTAGCGACAGCCTGCTCCACCTCTGCTCTGCCTGCACATCTGGCGGCTCGCCCTTAGATGGATGGACCACCTGGGAGTGCAGCAGAGCAGGGGCGGGGCTGCTGACCAACTGGAAACACCCATTTGGTGTGGCCCTTTGGGGCCCTTCAGGGCACGGAAGGCGGGAGGGGGGGAGAGTATGAGGGGGATTGTGAGTGATGATATGATGGAAGAGGACGGGATATGGGACATAGAGGAGAGAGGGGGGATAGATTTGAGGGAGGGGGTATATGAAGAAGTTGGAATAGATATTTTGGGAATGTTGAGGGATGGGGGGTCAGTCGAGTTATATTCCCCTGACGTTAGCAGAGTGGAAATAGTGAGGGTTCGGAGTGAGGGGAGGGAAAATGAAATAGTAGAGGAGGGGATTTTCTTGGCTTTAGTAGGGGAAATTGAGGAATGGTGGGTGGATTAGGTGGAGAGGTGGGAGTGTTCTGTTGGATTATTGAAATGTTGAATATGTAAATTGTTGTTTTGTATTGCATTATGATAAAGAAGGTAGAAGGGGCTGGCTCCCCCCAGTGAGAGGGGGGTGGAGTCAGTCCGTACCCTGGTGAGAGAAGGGTACGG
>QEPC01000347.1:558486-574744 GCA_003113815.1 Sphenodon punctatus
GGGAGGGGGAGGGATATTTCATTGGTTTCAATGGGGACACAGCGCCCCATTGAAACCAATGAATTAAATCTGGTACCGGTATACCGGATTTAATCCGGGAATCCGGTTTTTCTAGAACCGGTAACCGGTAAATCCGGTAGCCGGTATTGGGCCCGGGGTCCCACCCCTAATATTTACTGTGCTGGGTCCCCTGTGTGGGAATATACCCAGTAAATGTATTTTCTTTATTTTGTTGTAAGCCGCCTCGAGTCGGTTGAGAGAGCGCGGGATATAAATTAAAAATGGATGGATGGATGGATGGATTTGTTCCAGTAGATGAAGAAAAAGATAGGGAATGGTTTTATGTAGCGAGCAGAGATACTTTATTGAACTAAGCAAAGGAGCTGGCACTCGGGTGTTGTGCAGCGGTCTGTGCAATAGACTGATCATGCATTTTCTAGCCTCCTAGTATTGCAGTCTCTGTATAACAAACAGAGGCATGCCAGCCCCATGTGTATAGTACTACCTAGTGCATTATTGTGCGTACTGCCATTGTGAGAAACAAAATGCCAGCCAGGAAGCAACCCGCCCCACCTCAATTTGCCCAGCCTCAAAAGGAGCAAGGTCCCACTGAGGACTGAGATCTTTATCTTTCAGGGAAGCATTCACCCTCTTTTTAATCTAATATTAATGAGCTTTTCTGAGAGGGTCTATAAGTGTGCATTAGTAATGCTTAGCACAGTTCTCCCTCCACAATGGGACGATGTATGGCAGCACCAACTGTTAGGTGTAAGTAGTTTATAGTCTAGCCATAATCCAGTAGTCCTGTGGGATAATGCTTTTGTCCCCTGTCTGATCATATACACTGTCCTAGATTTAATGATCTTCCACAGTTCTAATGATGATAAACAACTGTGCAATGAGATGTCAGGCTCTGACTACGGCTGTTTGCAAACTTGGGTAATTATGCTCCGTTGTGTAATTGCCTCTCTTATTGATGTTTTGCTGACATGTTTTTAAGAAACATTTTGTGATTGCAGATAGCTAGTGGTAGCGATTTCTGCTCATTATTATACTTTTGCATTTGATTTGTCTGTTTGCTGCAGGTGGAAACAATAGGAGATGCTTACTGCGTTGCAGCAGGACTCCACAGGCAGAATCTGAACCATGCTAAGCCCATCGCCCTGATGGCCTTGAAGATGATGGAGCTCTCAGAAGAGGTGCTCACGCCAGATGGGAGACCTATTAAGGTAACCTAACTGAACCCTGAGCCCAGCTAGCAATCTGTTTACTCAAGAATATGTTATCACAAGCAGTTCTCTAGGCTGCTGGGTGGTTACCAGGTTTGAAGACTGTTCTCAAGAATCGCTCAAACTTAAGAGATGTCAAAGCACAATAAGACTGACTAATATAATAGAGTCTAGAGAGTTAGGATGATTGCCATGTTTGGTCTCAAATGCAAGAGATTGAGACAAAATAGTTCAGATGATATCTTTGATTAGACCAACTACTGTTGGTATCTCTCTTGTATTTTCTTGATCTTTCTCTACAGCTACAGGTAACTTTCAGCCACCACAATTTTCAGGTGGCGGTATGCATCATCTGGTAATTTACCACTTAGGAATTTGTGATGTCTGAACATTTCCAATGCATGATAAAACTGCTGTAAATCTCTGATAAATGTGTTTACCGATGTTGTGCGAATTATTGCGAAGGTGAACCAGATAGGGATTGTAAAGCACCCTGAGCTGTCATTATGAGCAGGAGGGTGCGGGCTATAAATACATGTAAATAGAATAAAATAAAATAAATGATGTATTAATAGTCCTCTCTTTTCTTTATAAGTAAGTAAAACTTTTATTACGGCACTAGCTTTCGCTATGGCCAGATTATAAAACATTAAACATAGAAATTTACAAACAACAAAACCAACAATGCATCAGACACCAAATACAGTCAATTAATCACAGCTAGGAATTAACCACCTGATCCCTCACATTAATTTTATTCAAAATCCAGGTTCTTTCCTTCAGTGCCAGCCAAGTATATATAGAAAGTGCCATTTTTGCTTCCTTACTTTCCAGGCTAAGCAAATACCCATAAGAGTTCTCTGACTCAACAGTAGGTCCATCAGTCAACAAGGGGAGAAGCCAAGTTGCCCGCAAGTTGGCATAATATGGACATCTCAACAAAAAATGAGTAGTAGTCTCAATCTCATTCAACCTACAGTGGCAGCATCTCAATTGGTAAGGAATATTATTATATCTGCCTTCAACCACGGCAGATTGAACCAGTTGAAACCGAAGCTGCGTGTAGGATCTCCGGAGCTTCCGGTCCCCTATGGTATCCAAATATGTCTCAAACCCAAAGGAAGATTTAAATTGTAGCAATAATTGAGCCACTTTCCAATGAGCAACACCTGCCAAATCATCTTGCTTTGCAATGTCCCACACCCTTAAATTGATCTGGGACCTAATATCAGAAATGCTTCTCTCTTGAAAGTAATAAAAAAAAACAACCCAGGAGCCTAATTGTCCGACCCAAGAAACCCACCCACGGGTAGGAACACACACCCATATGGTTTAATTCTTCTCGGAGACATTAAAGCGGTAATGATGGATCTTGCTGGCCCATCACCCTTAGCCAATATCCCAGAAATACCTTCCTAGAATGGGCTTGGATGGAAGTAGCCCCTGTTTCTGCCCGTAAAATCTCCCCGGGGACACTTGGGCCAACTCCTAGAAGATTCCTCAGAAAAGCATTTTGCACGCTTTCAAGTATAACATAATCTGGATTCGTGACAACTTCTAGCCCAAATGTTGCCATGGAAGAGACCTTGGCAGAGTATGTGGCCGGGAAGGTCGAAACAGGAACCCCCTTGGAAATAGCAGCAGCCCTATACAGGGTCCAGGAAGCCACCTTGGCCATGGTAGCTCACTTCCGCACATGCAGACCCCAAGTCCCTCGATTAGAGAAGGTGACCCCGAGGTACTTTTCTTTATATTTTCATCGTACTGTACTATGGTCCCAGTTAAGTACTACTTTTTGAAATGCAGATCATTTATGCTGAAAGGCAAATCACTTTCTGAGGGAAAATTTTGGGTATTTTCAGACGTTACGAGATCACAGTGAACCACGGTGAATACCCACCTGTGGTCACTGTGTCTCAAACGTCTGTTTGGCGGCCGCCAGATGTTCGCCACGGTCAATACCCTCATGGGGTCAATTTGAACCACGCTTCCCGGGCTAGCCGGGGGAATGTCCCGGGAAGCGTGGTCAAAGAGATCCTCAGCGGGGACCAAAAAAAAATAACGTCTGGCCGGGCGCCACGGCCCGGGATCACCGGCGGGATCGCGGGTCGTGGCGAATTCGGCCGGCCGCTGCGGCCGCATTGGCCCCACCACCTGCCCGTCTCCTCAGAGGGTGGGCGGCGGGGAGTGTGGAGGGGGCGGGGGCGTGCGGCCGCACATTGCGCCGCGCGGCCCCGCCCCCTCCCAGATTCCCCGCCGGGATCCCCCGGCACGTCTGATATGGCGTGACGGGGTCACCCCAGCGGGGGGTGAATGGGTTGTTTTCGGTACAGGGCCAAGCGGCCCCGTAACGTCTGAAAACACCCATTATTGACAATGGGAGGCTAACAGAATGGTTCTCAGGATAGACCGTACAGCCATATGCAGATTACTAAAGCCCTGAGAGAAAGAAGACTAGACATACTGAACAGTCTGTACTGGGACTGATTGTTAACAGTATGATGGCATGTTGGCCCAAATATGAGAGAAGCAACAAACAATATAAGTAAAAGGCTAGTACCTCTGGCTAAAGTGCTGGACATGGAATCTAAGAAGCCGGGGTTCAAATTCCATTTTAGTTGTAAGCTTGTTGGAGTGAGGTAAATCACTAGGGTAAACCACTATCTTTCAACCTCAGTTCCCCATCTCTTAAATGATTTACCTCATAGGTTTATTGCGAAGGTGAACCAGATAGGGATTGTAAAGCACTTTGTACACTGAAAGCAGTACATTAATAATAAAAGGTATCTTCTTAATTGCTTTGTTTCTCTCTGTAGCTGAACCTTTTTGAATGAGCAACAAAACTGATGAAAAGTAGCATTTTTTAAATAATGTGGTATTCTTTGGATTTCTGGAAAAGTTCACTGAAAAGTTTCCAAATATTTCTCTTTAATTTTTTTGGTTGTAAAAAGTGAGAACCAAAATTTTGGTTGCAGGAAACCATTTTTTCCCTCTTAGCTTTTGATCATTTTCTTCAATCAAAATATACTGAAAACAAGAAACCTTTGATTGCCAGTAAACAACAAAGTTTTTCTTATTAATTGTTAGTTTTTGAGAAAATGTGAAAAATATTTCCATTTTAAAAACTTCCAAATGAAAATATCAGTTATATATTTGGCAGCTGGAGTGTGCCTTTATGCTTGGAATCAGCAAATTACTTAAGTTTGCACTTAATATATGCACATGTTTAAGTCACAGTTGATTTCAGTGGGACTTCAGCACGTGCTGAAAGTTGAGTGCATGCTTAAATACTTTGCTGCATTTGGGCATTAATTCCTGACCACTGTATATTCTCAAACAGCTATGTGAATTTCCTTCCTCCTTGCTGCCCTTATACCAGGATTCCACCTAGGGGACACGAATCAGGGAGGCCAGGGACCTGCCCTGTCATAGGTGCCATGACTACTTGTAGGGAAGAAGTAGCAGGCAAGATAACCGAGGTGATGCTTCTAACCTTTTTCTGCACAGTGTGAGAAGGTATCTGGCCCAGAGATGCTGCATGCAGTATTGCACTAGTATAACACTAAAGGCCTGATTCTGCAGTGAGTACTTGTGGGTTCCTGGTCAGCACCTCTGCTCCAGCATCTGGCCTAGCAAGGCTGCATGGAACAGGGGAGCCACAAATCAGCAACTTGGATCTGCCAGGGTGTGCTCCTGCACCCCATAGTGGCCAGAGGAAGGTAGAGAAGGCATTGCTGGCCAGACGTCGCAGGTACATGACTTCTTAGGCACACACTCTGCCATGCATCAAGTTCAAGTTTATTAAGGCACTGGGTCTTGCCCTGCCATGCATAACCCCATGTTGTCATTTACTTTCAGAATAAAGTACCAGGTACATTGCTGGCCCTATAAGTAGTAATAACAAAATTTGTGTAGTATTCCCATATTTTAAAATGTATTTTAAAACATACTAGTTGTCTCTAAAGTTTACCTGCATTTTAAATATGTTTGATAACATTTAGCCATGAGTGTTTGTGAGAACAAATCATTAATATATGGCAGTTTTATTTTTTTCGAAACTGAGCCTAATACTGTGCTGTCTGAGACATGGACTTAACATGGGGTGAAAAGAGACATAACTAACTCCACTTTAACACCACATTAACATCGCTTTAACATTCCTTATGCATGTTACAGGGTTGCATAGGGCACCAATACAGCCCTGCAATTTGCATAAGAAATGTTAAAGTGCAGTTAGCATTATGTCTGTGTTCACCCAGGGTATTCATATTACTACTAATGTATCACATGTTCTCAATTGCTAATCACCACAATGCTGTGTGTTCCTCTCAATAAACTGGCTAATAGCACCACATTTAACAGCAGGAACTGGCTATTAGATGTAACATATAGCACATTAAACTACAGATCATTAAAGTTTTAATCCTGCTAATGAGTTTACAGTTATTAGTGTAAAGCTATTTTCCTCCCCCTTCCTTTATTTTGATAACAATTTACTGTAACAGATGTAGTTGTGTCAACCAGGGCCGGTTCGAGGCATGTGCCACCGGTGACCAGGCACATGGCCCCACCCAGACACATGCCCTGCACCAAAGCCCTGGTGGCCACCTGTCCCGGCTTGGTCCCCCCCCTGCCCCCCCCCACTGCTGGCTGACATATGCTCCCTCCTCCCCTCCACCGCCTCTGCTGCCAGGCTCAGCAGCGATCGGACTGGGAGCAGCAGCAGCGATCGGACTGGGAGATAAAACTGTTTGTTTACAAACAGCTCCTCCCCATGTGCCAATCAGAAGGTTGTAGCCTTGTAAAGAAGGTTCTTCGAGATGGCATCTAACATTCTCACAACTGGGTTGTGCATGCTCACCCTGTTCAAATAATAGCCACATGATGGTCTCAAGCTCCTGTAGTATAAAAAGTTCTCTCCCCCTCAGAATGACAGTTCCTTCCAACCCTTTCTAGAAATAGAAGGGAAAAAAATTCTATGAGACTGGAAGGGTGGGTTTTGTGAGAATTTTCTGAGCCATCTCAAAGAACCTTATTTACAAGGTAGCAGCCTTCTGTTCTTCTTCGAGTGGCTCCTCACATGCTATTTTTACTAAATATGAATGTGCTTGTGTGATCAAGTATTGTTCATAGCATGCAGCTATTTTGATGTGGCCCAGAGGTTTTGTATGTTTTAAATATGTGGACAGGATTTTTTTTATCCTTCTTCTATGGCACTACCACTGATGGAGAGAGAGCGAGTTGTCCTACTGGAGTCCCATTCACTTACTGGATGAGATGCTAGTAGGAGGGTTCTCTCAGTCTCCAAGTGGCATGGTTTTACTCAGCAGCAAGGAGTTCCCAATGTAAACTAATGTTCTGTCCATCACATCTTAACGCTGAAAACTCTTTGTTGCTGGATATTTGGAGGCTCCGCCTACAGTGGACAAGCCCCTCCCTAGAGCTCTGCCAGCCATAAGGTTCTGCCAAGCCGCCAGTGGCAAAGCTGCCAGCAGACGGGCCAGCCTTTGGGGCCCCGAAGCAAGGCTTGGCACATGGCCCCTCAAATCCTTGGGCTGGCCCTGGTGTCAACTTGGCAATTATAGAGATTTCTTCTGCAGAAACTCTACTCTTAGCTACCTGCCCCTCTTCAGATCATCACTGAAGACAGAGAACTTAGAAAAGAGCCACTGAATGTGGAACAATATGGCTAAGATGCTCTATTTTTAGAATGGGATTATTTTTTATTTATTTTACCCCTCAGATTGTAAATTCAATGAGCTTCTTTGCTTTCAGAGGGTCAGTTCTAGGCAACAAAGAAAAGGTTTAGAGGATCTGAAGGGCCGGCTGCATCTACAGATTTGAAGGATACATTTGTCAAAAGCTTAAACTACTGTTATTTTACTGTTGCTCAGTAAGCTGTGTCTGGCTTTATGTTTACAGCCTTCTGAGTGTGCTTATCTAATAAGGGTGTTTTTAGACATTATGATAGCCTGCATTTCCATGCTTTGACCCACATGGAAATGCGGACTGTTAATGCCAAAAAACATTGCCAGATGTTAGCCCAGGTCCTTCCCCGGGCGGTTGTTGGCACTTAGTCCAGGCTCTGAGTTAGTGAGATCCCTAACTCAGAGCCTGGGTTATGTGCCAACACTTCTGGGAATGGCTGCCCAGCTGGGTGTAAAGCGTGCCTTAATGTGTGTTCTGCTACTTTATACGTCGCAGTCCGGGGTGGCGGCAGAGGCCGGATGCCATGGCAGCCATCATTGAATGACATGGCCCCCTGTCACTTCATTGGGGGATAGGGTGCTCCACATTCAAAATTCAGCCCTCTATCACGTTATTGATTTTAATGGGAGAAAGGGAAAATAACCCCAGCGCACACAAGTGGGGATTTCACATGACAGCGCTAACATGAGTTAAACTCATATTAGTTCCCGTCCCTCCCTGAACATCAGCATCTACCCTATGTTCTATGCAGCTGTGAAATTCTGACAACCTTAGGTACAACTCAGATCACCAATTTCCCCTCAAAATTATGCTTTGCTTGTTGCATTCACGTTGTTTTTAAAGGCCAGATTTTCATAATTCTACATACACAGTGTTAGGCATAAGAAGTCTTCCAGTCAGCTTTAAGGTTTTACTCTAAACCTAATTCAGCTATTACCACATGGTTGTCAATGAGAATTTGTCCAATGACTAAGGCCTTGATCCAAGGTCCACCTGTGTGTGTTGTGTGTGTGCGTGGGCCAAAGCTACCCTCGCACACATGCGCACAGTGTGTGTGTACGCGGTGCCCCAGGAAGAGTCCTCTACCTCCCAACTGTGCTGCCAGTGGGCAGAGGGAAAGGTGGGACTGCAGCAGTAGATGCAGGTGGCAGCCCAGTTAGGAGACAGGGAACTTTCGCTGGGGCAACATGCATGTGCGTATAAGGGTAGCTTTGGTCCATGTGCATGAACCTTGGATTGGGCCTAGTTTAAAAACTAGTAAACTGGGAAAGGACCTCAACATTTAGCCCTACGTAATTAATAAATATAGAGCTACATAATCTGTTCTTTACTCTATATGCCTCCATTTGATTAATGTTGGGTCCCTCTGATTATACAGTATTAAGTTGTAGTTGCCTCAAAATATTGATTTAAAACTGCCTCATCTATTTTAGATGTCATTGCTTGTATCCAGGATCTGTTTCTCATCTCCCCGTGTTTCTTTTATGTATGGTGGCAGATTATTAAATTTAATAACTAGAGTTAATACTGTAATAAGAATTCTCCAGGGATACGACCTTCAGAGATAAAGGTTACTGTGCATATGTCATTTTAAAAGGTTCAAAAATCCATAGGCATTATTTTTTTGGCCTCAGATTTTATGTTGCTTAAATTTTTGCTTAATTAGTTAATGTGCAATGGGCATTCTTATGGAACAAACAAACAAAAAAAGGTTAGTGGTTTAATTTTGACTGCTTAGCTTTAAGCTTTTGGTTTAGCTGGATGGATGACTTTAATATTATTTAATAATATGCTATCTGTAACCTTTCCAGTTTACAACGGAGCAGAGAGCTTGTAAGCTCATTCTTTGTGCAGGTCTTGCTGGATGTGTTTATTATGGTACTGAAGAGATTTCCCAAGAAGTCATTTTCCAAGATTATTTGCATTTGTTTGCAGTGTACAAAGGTGGCACTAATAGATTCTGGGGAGGGAGGAATAGCTCTGAGGAGACACAGAGGAAAAGCTAACAGTGATTTGCATAAAGCTACTAAAATTATCTCTACAATTATGCAGATTTGTTGTGCGCAGCCGTTCCTGTCTAAAGCAGAAAAACCGAACCATTCACAGCATGTTCCAAGATACGGTGCTTAACAAAGGAAAAAGATCATGTCTTTTCTGAAATTACAATGTTGAAAAGTCTGAGGATGAAGAACGCAAATGGTTTTATTAGGAAGCATCTGGCACTTCTTTTCTGGTCTCTATGTTTGCTTGCTTCCTAACAATTAATTCGTAACACTGTCCAAGGAGAATGATGCAGAATATTTTTTTTAGTTGATTGGGATTAGAAGAATGAATTAGATAGTTATCAATTAGGCTAGATTGTAGCTTTACTAGAATAAAACTGGAAGGATATGGAGGAATGCAGGCTGCTTTTTTCCTTTGATCTCCGTTGTACCTTCTTTTGTTATCAGCAGACACTGCTTTGCAGACCATAGAAGCTCACAAGTAACATTAAGATATGATTTTATGAATCTGATTTAAGAGTACAACCTATATATTAGCAATATTGTAACAAAATATTTTCTTTGTATATCATATTTATATAAATACAGATTACAGATTACAAAGAGCCACATTTTCCTCCTGAATAAACTATGTTCATCCTTCATAGGGAGGTCAGACAGCCTTGACAGATACTCCGTCGATGACCTGGTCACTTTGTGTAATGACATCCTGACCATGTGTATTGACATGGCTGCACCTAGGGCTAAAATGGTAAGCTGCTGCAGTAGCTTTTCCCACTACTTTCATTCCTCTACTTCTGCCATTTCGCTACTTTCATTCCGCTACTTTCACCGGCTGTGAAAATAGCAGAACAATGTTTGTTCCGATAGTTTCACTGCGATAGCACTGCGAAGTAGCGGAACAATTTTTGTTCTGACAGTTTCTGAGATTGTTCCAACAGTTTCCAAATTAGTGGAATGCTGGCAGAATTTGTGGAAAGCCAGCAGAAAAGCTATGGAAAGTCACGGGCAATTCCGAAATGCACAATGAAATAGTGGAACAGGAAAAGGAGTTGCCGCTTCAGCCCTACCAAGGCATCTGCTCCTGCCGCTGCAACAGCTTAGATCCCCCTGGTACATGGGGACCTGAGGCAACTGAAGCGGGAGGGACGGTGGTTAGAGTGCAGGTGGTGCTCGACTTGCACTGAAGCTGACCAATTGCAACATAGATCATTTTCCAGAGCAGGCAGGGTTTCAAAAGGGGTGAACTACTCTGGAGCAGTGTTTAATTTTGTTCCACTTGACAAAGATGTATAGGTCGCTATTTTGAAAATTGTATGTAGCTTTTTTCGATCTTAAGGCAGCGTTTGATTCCGTCACCATGACCCTTTTATGGGAGAAGTTGAATAAGCCAACAATAGATAAAAGACTACTGCTCTTGATCTACAATCTTTATAAGGATTCCACTTTGGTGGTTAAAATAGACAAGGAAGGACATACCACCAAGGAAATAGCGGTGGGGCTGGGAGCTAGGCAAGGTTGCGTCCTGGCACCATCGCTGTTTAACTATTTTATCAATGACACTATGCTTGCCCATCATAGATTCCCCCTCTCCTCCCCACAAATTAGCTTCAAGAGCAATCGGTGCCCTCCTGTTCGCTGATGACCTGGTAGTCTTTTCACAAACGTGCATTAGTTTGAACAGGCAGCTAGAGACTTTTGCAAATTACTGTCTACAAAATAAACTTACCATTAATTATAGTAAATCCAATGTGGTGGTTTTTGGTAATAGCCGGAGGATCTATAAATGGCCATTATTTACAGCAACTCAATTGCTTTAAGTAACTGGGTATTCATTTTCAGGCACAGGGTAAGTGGATTGATCATTATCAGTTCACATCTCTGGCAGCTAAGGGAGCTGCACAAGCTATTTTAAGATTTTTTTTAGGCCAGGGGAGGAGGAGGATTGACCTTGCAGTGGGGTTTTTTAATGCTTCCTTCCTATAGGCTTCCTTCCTATAGGGAGCAGGAATTTGAACCCCTCTTACCGGTAAAGATCTAAATGTGATACAGGCTCGTTTTCTTAAAGCCCTGCTAAAAGTCCCCAGTGGTAATCCTTTGGCTGTTCTTAGAGTACAGTGCGGTCAATGGAGTTGGACTTCACTGGCTTGGGAGTTTGCCTTAAAATTTTGTCTTTGGATGCGTAAGATCTTTAATTCTGACCTAGTTCAGTTTTTGCTTGCTAATGGCTATAAGAACTCGTGGTTTAAGGCAATTGATAAGCGTTTACTTTACTTGGGGTTCTCAGCCAACTATTTTTAGCACCAGAAGTTTAACGGTGGCTAAAGGTGAGATCAGGTTGAGACTTCAAGACACTGAAAGGCAAGAGGAGCTTGCCAACATTGGAAGATTGGGTTACATGTCTGGTTACAAACTGTGGCTCCCAGTGTTGGGGGAAATGACAAGCTACCTGGTTTCTTCTTGCATGTTTAGGGAAAAGCAATTATTTCTTTTCGCTTGTTTTAATGCTCTCCCCTCTAAGGTGTTTGAAGGAAAGGTGGAGGGTAGAGACTATGGAGATCACCTCTGCCCTTTTGCTTTGCTTGCCACTGAGTCTACGCAGCATATTTTATTTAATTGCCATCTTTATGACCACCTACGGGCAGAAATCCTCTCCCCAATTTTGGAAAGGTTTGCAGGGTGGTCTGATTAGTGTCTGCTGAGAATTATTTTAAATGATATGTCCCCAGAGCTCTCACGGAAGGTAATGAAGTTTCTGATGCTGACATTTAACTTGAGGACCTTGTTCATACAGTCAAAGACTCCTGTTAACTTATGATTATCAGACCCCGGTTTAGTAGATGTTACTCCCCTTGCTAGGACTTGTGTAACACAAGGAGAGGGTTCCTTTGTGCTCCTGTTGGATAGTATGATATGTTTAAAATTTTATATGTTTTAAAATGTTTATATTAACTTATTTATTACTTTATTATTATCTTTGTTTACTGTTGGCTTGTCTGATTTGTTGTTTGGCAATGGCCTATGTCCACGCGCAATAAACTTGAATTTGAATAGATCATTTTTGAAGGGCTATGCTGTGGCTGTGATTGTGGCGAAGGAAGCTTTCTTCTCCGACATCATAGTGTCTGCATTGTCTCGTCTAGTGGAACTTTTCTGTTGGTGAATTGACTGGTAAATAAGGCCTGTCTCTCCCAGGAACTAGCGTCATCTAGTGTCCGCTGTGACATTTTAATTAATTACTTTGCAGATAAAATTGCTCATATTTACCTCAAGTTTAGTACTGCTACTTAACCTGCAAAGTCAGAGTTTGGGGCTGAGGAAGCTCAGCCTTGTCCTGTTTGTTTGGATCGGTTTCAATTAGTATCACCCATTGATGTGGAATATGTGCTTGGAGCAGTGTGGGCAACCAGTTGTGAATTAAATCCTTGCCTGTCCTGGTTGTTGAAGGCCAGATGGGAGACATTGGGGCCTTTTCTGTCTGGGGTAGTCAATGCCTCCCTTCATGAGGGTAGGTTGTTGGACACCCTCAAAATTGTCATTGTCCAGTCCCTACTTAAGAAGCCATCCTTGGATGCTGACTCCCCCGGCCAGCTACCACCCTGTCTCTAACTTTCCCTTTTTAGGGAAGGTTGTTGAACAGTTGGTTTCCCAGCAGCTTCAGGCTCATCTCGATGCTATCAGAGTCCTGGACCCATTTCAGTCGGGTTTTCATCTGAGGTATAGCATGGATACTGTGCTTGTGGCCTTGGTTGATTATCTTCACCTGGAAATCAACAGGCGGAATAGTGCCCTGTTGATCTTGTTAGACCTTTCAGTGGCCTTGGATATGGTTGATCATAAGGTGTTGTTGACATGACTGTAGAACCTGGCAGGGGTGCATGGGACTTCTCTTCTTCTGTTCATTCCTGTCGGGGAGGTCCCAGTGGGTGGTGATAGGAGATTGATCGTTGTCCTCACAGGGGCTCAATTAGGGCTGAAGCGGTAACTCCTTTTTTCGTTCTGCTATTTCATTCCACCATTTCAGAAATGCCTATGACGTTCCGCAGATTTCTGCCGGCATTCCACTAATTCTGCTGGCATTCTGCTAATTCGGAAACTGTCAGAATAATCATGGAAACTGTCGTAACAATCACAGAAACTGTCAGAACAAGCATTTTTTGCTACTTCGCAGTGCTGGTGGAAATTGCGGAAGATAAAAACTGTCAGAAAAAACATTATTCCGCTACTTTCACAGTCTTTTGAAGTAGTGGAATGAAAGTAGTGGAACGACGGAATTAGCGGAATGAAAGTAGCAGAATGAACGTCTCTATCGCATCATGCCGCTCATTGCAGAAGAACGTTTTCCGTTGGAAAAAGTTACCACAGTGGTTTGTTGCTTCAGCCCTAGGGCCCATGTCTTTTTCGTTTTCATTTTTTCATTTTTGTTATTTAAATCTGTCATTTTCATTTTCATAAATATCCAATTGTCGTTTTCGTTTTTTGCTTTCGTTTTCATTTTCCATTGGTTTCAACGGGAAATACTTTTTCAGTTGTACCTTTTTGTTTTTCATTATATTTGGCTGAAACCTGGGAAGAATATACCTCCCATGGAAGGCATTAATTGTACCAAATTCCAAAAAAGATTGAATAAAGGAATCCAATTTTAGAAGCAGTTGAATTATTTTATTTTGCAAAAATCTTAATATACATTATTAGCTGTAACTTCTTTTCCTCATGTTTAATGTAGATGAAACTTAGCACGTTTATACCCCTTTCCACATTTACTATCTCTGCCAACTTTCAGAAGGATTGGATAAAGGGTCCTTGTGGTATAAGTAATTAATATAGAAATGTATGTCTGACTTAACAACTCTGTAGTCCAACCAGCGTACATGAAATTTAGGGGCTGTAAATAACACATTCATGATCATATCTGACAAATATCAGAAAGATGTGATAAAGGGTCCCAATTTTATATGCCTGCAAAGCATATGCAGAGAAGGAGCCTATGCCAGGCATCCTCTTACGTGTCACTGAGGTATAAGATTGTTTTGTGATTCCAATTGGCCTGCAGAAAGGTCAATCAAATATCCTCATTCTGTGCTGTGACCATCCCAACATCCTCCCCCACTTGTTACTGGGAAGTCAGAAGCATCTGTTTAGGAAAGAGCCAATAGAGATTCTCTTATGTCCTCTGTCACAGTGCTGCTGCAGGATGTGATTATGATGATAACTGGCCAGCCTGGTTGTGTAAACTATGTCTCCTGATTGCTGGGATGCTATCCCCAAAGTCCCAGTTATTTCCCTTATGCCCGCCACAGGGCCACCCCCTATGCCCGCCTTGAAGCCACTACCAATTGGTCCTGTAAAGCTAGAAGCATGCAGTAATTGGCCAGTGAATGTGTCTGTCAGTCTTTTGGGTTGCTCCACATCCTCCCTTCTACAGTCTCTCTCCCCCTGCCATGCCAGGTGCCTGCCTCTGACTGGCACTACATGTGCTGCTATTTATCTGAATAATGGTCTTCACAGGGACAACATGAATTGCTTATAAAATTGAGTTCCTTTATATAATTGTCCTGTAGTTTGGCTGAGATGACAGGGAAGGTATATGATACGTTCCTGCCAAATATCATGTAAACAGGATGGAATATACAAATGTTACAGCTGGAAATGTATTTTCAACTTAATGTCTTATACCATCAGGACCCTTTATCCAATCTTTCTGAAATTTGGCAGGAGACTTAAGCTTGTGAAGGGACATAATAGTAACAGGTTTCATGCAAATTGAATTTGTGGTGCAGTAGCACACTTGCTGGATGCTTTCACTTTGCCATGCTCAGCCATGGTTGCAAGAACCGGGGAGCCATCCCACTGGAACGCAGGCTCATCCTTCCCCCACAACAACAGCAGTGGCAGCAGCAGCAGCAGCAGGGAGACAGGTGGAACATTTCCCTCACTCCAGCAGCACAGCACAGCAGACTTCCAGGCAAGGGTTAGTGAGTCCGAGGTCAGTCCTGGGCCCGAAATTAGACCCTAATAGCCAGAGGATGTGCTAGAGGCCATCCTTCTTTGACTGAGACAGCAGGTGATGGCATTCCCTCACCTATTTGAGTTCCTCATGGGGGGAAAATCCCTCCCTGACCCCCAGACCTCCAGGGAGGATACCCCTTTGGAAGAGGGCGCTGGAAGTTCTTCCCCTGGGCAGGGGACTGATAGGGGAAGAGGCAGTGGACCCCAGGGCTCAAACAGAAGCCCTCTGTGAAGAGCAGGGGCAGAAAAAGGAAAAGAGCAAAGAGAGGCTCTTCCTCTCATTCCTCCACCTCTTCTAAGGACTGCTCTCCCTCATCTTCCTTGTCTGTTTCTTCTTCCCCCTCCTTTAGTTCCTCCTCTTCTTCTAGATCCCACTCCCACCATAGGGGGAGAAAAAGAAGTAAGGGATCCATATCCTCTCACCACAAGAGACCCAAAAGAAGTAAGAAAAACCCTCCCCAGGCTCCCAGGGATAGGCCCTCCAAGTCCCGTTCCAATTCCCCCTCAGTTTCCCCTGAGAAAGAGAATGGGGAACTCTCAGATGTAGAATCAGAAAGAGGGGAGAGCCTTTTTGAGGTGGATCAGTTCAACAAGCTCCACGCCGACATGACAACTGAGTTAGCCATCTCCTTTCCTGTCTCTTTGGTGGAAAAGCAGGATGCCCCTACCGAGAACAAACCTTCCCTAGGGGCTTCTTCCTCTCCGGAGTTACTCCTAGCCAAGTTCTATGTCAATAAGATTAAGGGGGAATGGGAGCAGCCAGCCAAATTTAAGGGGCCCCACAAGTTTATTAACTGCTTCTACGCAATACCCAACTCTCAAGAGGAGTTCATGGTCCTACCCAAGGTAGATGCAGGTGTAACCCATGCTATTATTGCTTTGTTGGACAGCAGAATTGAAGGACTATAATTATAAGCATTTCTATGTTAACCAGTAGAGGGCAGTACTAGGGTAACAACTAGGGGCGGGAAACCGGTAAAATCCGGTATCCGATAATGCCGGTACCAGGCGTACCGGCATTATCGGATTTGACCCGGTAATCCGGTCCGGGGTACCGGATTCCGGGTACCGGATTTTTTGCATTGCAGCCATTTAAAAATGGCTGCAATGTAAAAAAACTTCAAGCCCCAAATTAAAAAAAACAAACCCTCCCCGAGTCCAGGCTGCGCGGGTGGAAGGGGGGACACCCCCCACCCACCCTGCCCAGCCTGGATTTTTGTTTAAAAACAGACTGAGAGGCGAGCCCACCCCCCAGCACCAGCGGCCGCGGCGTCCCCGCAGCCGCCTGTAAGTATGACCCGATCCCTG
>QEPC01000347.1:575005-585255 GCA_003113815.1 Sphenodon punctatus
GCAGCCTGGGAGGGGGAGGGGGAAGGAATTCATTTATTTAATTGAGTTCAATGGGGACACAGCGCCCCATTGAACTCAATGAAATAAATCCGGTACCGGTATACTGGATTTAATCCGGGAATCCGGTTTTTGCAGAACCGGTAACCGGTAAATCCGGTAGCCGGTAATGGGCCCGGGGTCCCACCTCTAGTAACAACGTCATCCTCCTCTCTCGCTCCTATATGGTCTGAACATGCTCAGACCAGCACTCTTGGGATGGGGCTGGCTGTTCGCAGCACCTTCTAGAAGAGTCCAGCCTGAACTGAAAGAGTGTAGCTGTCTCAGAAGGGTTGAGGAGGCCCTGTTCAAGGACTGTTATTCACAGGCCAGATCTAAATATTTACAGGAGCTGATTTCAACCTTACCAGGAGGAGTGCCCTTTTCTTCAACTACAGCCTCCAGCATGGAAACTTTTTGTCCAGCTTGGACACTTGCACAAGAAGTGGAACTGTAAGCCTGTTTGTTCTGTCTGAGACAAGTGAGATTTTATGAAGACCAGTGTTTCACCATGTGTTTCATAAATGCGTGTGTGTGTGTTTTCTATGTACATTGATTTTCTTCTTCAATTGTTTTGGAAGAAACTGATGTGTGTTCAGTTAAATGATTTTATTTGTCTTGTTCAGTTATTAGTATTATTCAGAATGCTTCATGCGGTATATAGAAATATCATGTTTCAAGTATAAAGAAATTGTAGCTTTCTTTTGTCCTGCAACTACTGGTGGAGGAAGTTCTGCTGTCAAATGTCAAACTGAACCCACCTGCTATTCTTGCTAAAATTTTGGGGGGGAGTTATAGTGGGTTACACAGGGGCAGCGGATTTGGCCAAATCAGCATCCCTCGTAGCTTAAGCGGAGGGATTTACCAAAGATCCACTTGATAGAAAAGTGGAGATAGCGCTTAGGAAAAATTATGAGGCTTCAGCCCTATCCCTGAAAGTGAGAGCCTCTGCCTCTAGCTTTAGCAGAGAAGTCTTCATATGGGCCAGTGGTTTAGCCTGCAAGGTGGGAAAGAAGGAACTGAAAGACAGCTTTAAGAAGCTAGCCCTAGCCTCCTCGGCATGTGCGGCGGATGCAACCCTGGATGCAATTCAGTTAAATGCCAGAGCCATGGCAATCAACATGGTAGCCTGCGGCTCGATATGGTTCCACCCGTGGAAAGTGGACCTTCCATCCAAAGCAGTGCTGGCGGGAGCTCGGTTCTAGGGCAAGAAGCTATTTAGAGAATTCATGGACAATGTCCTTACTACCGAGCCAAAAAAGAAAAAAGCCTTGCCTCTGAACCCTTCCAAAGGTCCAAAAAAGAGCTCCTTTAATCCTGGAGCTTCTTCTCACAACCACAAAGGTAACTGGAAGAGAGACTCTCGCCCCAGCAGATTCAGGTGGCAGCTAAACCAAAGAGGCAGAGACCAGCCTCTGTTCAAGAATTCCTAGCCCGCGAATCTGAAGCAGTTGAAGTCCCAAGCCTGACTGGAGGCTGCCTTCCCCATCTATAGCCACCAACATCGGGGGGAGGCTTCAGCTCTTTTGAACAATGGAGAGCCTCATCATCAGATCAATGGATACTAAAGACTGCACCATAGAACGTGCGTCCCCTCCAAGGGAGTGTTTTCTTCCATTCCCATTGTCAAAGGATCCAATAAAGGCAGGCAAGACTACAGTGGCAATTAAACATCTTCTGGAAATAAGGACAATAGAACTGGTACCACCCCTTCAGAGGCGTTTCTTCATGGTGGTGAAGAAAAATGGAGGCATACGAGCCATATTAGATCTTAGTCCTCTCAATAAGAGGGCCAGGTACCAGACATTTTGGGTGGAAATGCTGAGTTCTATCACAGCAGCCCTCCAGCCGGGAGACTTCTTAGGCCTCCCGGAGGTCTATTGAGGTTATCTCCATATTCCCATCGATCCATCACACAGGAGATATCTAAGATTTGCAGTCGGTGACCAGAAACTGGGGCTGGGGAGCCCACTGCAAGTTAGGGTCAGCCCAGGGTAGATTGTCTGAACAGGAAAGGCGCTGGAACATCAACAGATTGGAGCTGAGGGCAGTCTGCCTTGCTCTGCTCCATTTCATCAAGCAGCTCACTGGCTACCACCTACTGATCCAGACAGAGAGTACCACTCCAATGGCTTTTATCAGTCACCAGGGGGGCTCTGGTGCAAAATCCCTGCAGGAAGAAGTGACGCTTCTGTTCCAAAGAGCTGAGGGACAGTTAGAATCGATCAAGGTGATCCACATTGCAGGGAAGCTCAACACAACAGCAGACAGGCTGAGCTGCCAAGAAACAGACCCAGAGGAGTGGTCCCTTTCTCTGAGAGCGTTCAAACTGATTAGGGAGTGGTTCAGCACACCCTTAATGGACCTGTTTGTGTTGTCAAGCAATGCTAGGGTTCCCATCTTCCTGTCAAGAAGAAGACATCCAAAGGCAGCGGGTCTAGATGTACTCTCTACAACCTGGCTGAGGGGTCTCCAATATGTGCGTTTCCCCCCTTTCCAATCAACCCTCAGGTCCTGCAGCAAGTACGGCACCAGCAACTGCAAGTCATTCTAGTGGCCCCGTTTTGGCCACGAAGGCCCTGGTTCTTGGAGGTTCTGAGCCTGGCAGTATTACACCCATTCCAACTCCAATCGTGGTCAGACCTACTCTCCCAGGGTCCCCTGATCTATTCAAATGTAAAAAAAACCTGTCGCTCATGGTCTGAATGCTGAGAGGAGGAAGTTAGCTTCTATGGGATATTCAGGCAAGTTGTTCAATACTCTGTTGGCTTCCAGAAGGGAATTGACCAATAAAGTATATGGCTGAATGTGGGACAAGTTCTCACAATGGTGTTCACAACATCAACTTGCACTGATGGAAGCAGGTCACTTTGAAGTCCTTTCATTCCTCCAGGAGGGGTTGGAGATGGAACTGAAGGCAAACACTATCAAGAGACAGGTCTCAACATTGTCCAGCATCATCGGTTGTGCAGGCGAACCACCCATCTTGGCTCACCCGCTTGTCAGGAGCTTCATGAAGGCGGCAGAGGCCCTCTCACCACCAATACAGCACAGATTTCCTTTGTGGAAACTCAATATTGTTCCCGCTGTTTGACTCTCAAACCTCTGTTTGAGTCATTAGACAAGGTCTCATTCTTCTTCTTCTTATCCATCAAAACTTTCTTTCTAGTGGCAGTCACAGCAGCTCGCAGAGTTTCAGAGCCAGGAGCTCTTTCAGTGGATTTGGAACTGTGTATCGTTCACTCAGACAAGCTAGTTTTGAGACCAGACCCATCTTTTCGACCAAAACCAAACTCAGCTTTTCATCGGGAACAAGAATTAGTGCTGCCTTAATGACCCCAAACCTCAACACCTGAAGAATGACTGTACCATAAGCTGGACGTAAGAAGGGCAGTCAAGATCTGTTTGGCTAGAACTTGCCTGATTAGGTCAGACTCTGCCCTTTTTATTAACTTTGACAATAGAAATAAAGACAAGAAGGCAAGCAAAACATCTCTCTCTAGCTGGCTGAAAGCCTATATCAAAGAAGCATACAAGGCACAGGGGGTCCCTGTTCTTCAAGGGATTGTGGGCCACTCTGCTAGAAGTGCTGCCACAAATGCGACTCTGTTAGGTAGGGCTTCTCTAAAAGAAATCTGTAGGGCCGCTACCTTGGCATCAGTGCATACTCTTGCCCATCTCTATAGACTCACTTCCATGGCCTCCGCAGATGTGGCCTTTGGACATAGAGTCCCTCAGAGGGTTCTTCTGAATTAGATTGCCTGGTCTCTCTGGAGGATTAGGGTGCTTTGTTACTGGTAGGAATCCACCCTCCCTGGTAGAAGGGAATCCATCCCATCAGTGAAGACTATCTGTCCTGGGAGGAGGGGAGAATGGGAAATTTCTTACCTGTACATTTTCCTTCTCCTTCTTCTAAGGACAGATAGTCTTCATTCCTCCCTCTGTGGGATTCCAGGCACCAGTTAGGATCGGAGCAGGATCTTCTTCCCTTCTCTTGAACTTCCCTTGTCACACTCAACTCCGTCCTTCTCTGCGATAATTTTTCTTTTTATAACTTTCTGTAACTTTCCCCTTTGGGGCAGTATATGTACTGTTCATGTTCAAAGTTAACAATTTAGCTTGGTTCAGTTTTACCATGTAGTTTCCCAGTGGCTTTGGCAGTCTTGTCCTGGGAGTCTGTGGTGGGCTGTGCCCCTCCCACGGAGTGAGGCTGTCAATCAAGTTGATCCTGCCTATCTGATGGAAGGAGGGACACATCCCATCAGTGAAGACACTCTGTCCTCAGAGGAAGGAGAAAGAAAATTCACAGGTAAGAAATTTCCTGTTCTCCCCCTTGCTACTTTGTTTCAACACAGAGTATACCAGAGTCTACTATCCAGTGTTACCATTACTAGTAGTGTCGGCATGGGGTTTTATGCAGAGAAGCACAAAGTAGTACTTCTTATTATAATAGAAAATAATGTTTTGTTTTATTCTTCATAGCAGATGAACTAAAGGAAAAATATACTCCAGTAAAGTCTTCATTGTAACACAATTGTTAGAGTTAGAGTTTCATGTTTTCCAGGCAATTTTTACAAACACTTACAATATGGCATAAGTATAATCTTATCTCAATATGCTTTATCCCTGGAGTTGATTCCTTCCAGGCATTTGCTATTACTTCTCTCCCAGCATCACCTACAAGATAACTGCTTTTCTTCTCCCCAGTATTCTCCTGATACCTGTTGGCCAAACCCTATTCCTCTAATAACATCATCACATCCTACCTCCCTTCTATGACACTTTAAACCTTTACTCTACCCAAGTTAACATTAATTAATTAATTAATTAATTAATTAATTAATTAATACAAGCATTTGTAGCCCGCTTCCTCCTGCACAACAGCAGCTCGGGGCGGTGTACAACACAATAATAAAATAACAATAATAAAAGCATCCAAATTACTACAAAGCATAAAAATATAAAATAGACATAGTGTGTTCAAGCAATAAAACAATAAAACCATCCCACCCCACCTACCCTCCCCGAAGGCACAGAGGGACAGCCAGGTTTTACAACATCTACGGAAAGAGGGGAGGTCCGGGGACAAACGGGCCTCCAGCGGGAGGGAATTCCACAGCCGAGGTGTGGCCACCGAGAACGCCCTTTCTACCATTGCCACCCAGTGTACCCAGGGAACTTCGAGCTGGGAGCCCCCAGCCGACCACAGGGAGCGCGAAAAACCCCGAGGTCTGAGGCAGTCTTGCAGGTAAACAGGACCCATGCCATTTAGGGCTTTATAGGTCATAACCAGTGCCTTGAATTGGGCCCGGAAGACAATAGGCAGCCAGTGCAGAGTACGGAGCACAGGTGTAATGTGCTGCTCACGGTGGTCAGGAGGTGGGCTGCCGCATTCTGCACTAGCTGCAACCTCCAGACCGTTGTCAAGGGCAGCCCCACGTAGACCGTGTTGCAGTAATCCAGTCGAGAGGTAACGAAAGCACGGATTATGGTGGCCAGATCCGAGTCCGAGACATACGGCCGCAGCCGTTGCACTAGATGTAATTGGTGAAATGTTCCCTTTGCCACAGCCTCCACCTGACCATCCAGACGAAGCTGTGGGTCAAGGAGCACCCCCAGACTACAAACCTGAGCAGCCAGAGGGGGGAAGACCCCACCAATGACAGGAGTCACCACCCCCTCAGCCCTCCCCACCAACATCACCTCTGTCTTGTCAGGATTCAGCCTCTGATGGTTCGCCCTCATCCAGTCCCCCACAGCTGTCAAGCGGTAAGCACCGAGACTGCTGAATCTGAGTCACTCGAAAATGAGACGTAAAGCTGTGTATCATCAGCGTACTGATGACATTGTACGCCAAACCCTCTCATGACCTCACCCAAAGGTTGCATATACACGTTGAACAGGAGGGGCGACAGAATAGAACCCTACGGAACTCCACACATGAGATTCCGGGGAGATGATGTACATTCCCCACAAACCACCCGCTGAGTTTTCCCGGCCAGGAATGTGTGGAACCATTCAAGACCAATTTCCCTCACCCTGGCCTGGTCCCGCAGCCTCACCACCAACAACTCGTGATCAATGGTATCAAACGCCACCGACAGATCCAGTAAAATCAAAATTGTGGATTTGCCTTGATCTAATTCACGGTGCAGGTAGTCAACCAAGGCCACAAGTGCAGTCTCCATGCCAGACCTGGGGCGAAAGCCAGACTGCGAGGGATCAAGAAAACTGACCCGGTCATCTGGCCCCTGTAACTGCCAGGCCATCACCCGTTCAATAACCTTCCCTAAAAAGGGAAGGTTAGAGATAGAGACTGGCTGATAGAGACCTTCCAAAGGTTCACAAACCTTACAATATTAGACCTTAGCAATAATGTATATGGTCACTCAGAGAAGTACATGGATGGCTTGGTAAGAAAACATATTAAAATAGTTTCCTTAAACTTAACAAAATTAGAGAAATTATATCTAAGCACCAATTATATCAGGGGTGCTCAACTTGATTCGTGGGCTGCATATGGCCTGCCCCCAATTTGCATTACCCCTCCCCCAGTTTGCATAACCTCACCCCCAGTTTTCATAACCCCAGCCCCTGCCAGCATGGAGCTGGGGCTGAAAATCCAGGTGGCAGAAGTGGCAGCGAGGGGCTCAGGT
Organism: Sphenodon punctatus; assembly: GCA_003113815.1. Lineage (NCBI taxonomy): Eukaryota > Metazoa > Chordata > Lepidosauria > Sphenodontia > Sphenodontidae > Sphenodon > Sphenodon punctatus. The sequence goes on from QEPC01000347.1 coordinate 581,698, forward strand.
GGAGACATCGGCAGCAGCAGGAAGCTGGAGCCAGGGAGGAGGAAGGAGGGATCCAGCCAACACCTGTAATAGGCTTGCTGCCCAGAAGAAGGAGGGTTTTGTGCCAGTCTGGGGGCTGGAGGAAAGGTGATTGCCAGAGCAGGAAGAGGCATGGCAGACCACAGGAAAGGTCTTTGCAGCCAGGAGGAGTCGGGGTGCAGGAAAGGTCCTTGCGGGCTGCATGTAGCCCTCAGGCTGTACTTTGTGCAGCCCTGATTTATGTGCTCAGCATTTCTCCACACTGGTCATCATAGGGATTAAATCATAATCTGTAGTCACCTGTTTTATATTCAGCTGTAGAGAGCCATGATGGTCAAGTGGTTGGGTTGCTAGCTGGAAATTAGGACCACTTTCACATGTTACTAGGGAGGGAGGGAAACTTCCATGAATGCAATTGCGGCTCTATTCTCACAGGAATTAGCATACGTGGGAATACGTTATTCCACTTTTATCCCACGAGAACAATCACACATGACCAGGTCCCCCCAATGTAGCTTTTACAATGATTGTGTTCTTGTGGGATAAAAGTGGATTAGCACATTTATTTATTTATTTTGAAAAACATTTACCCCATTCCCTCCTGCCCACATGGCAGCTCGGGGCAATTCACAATTAAGATAATACAATATAAAAACAGTTTAAAAATGTAAATCACATAGATAAAATTTATAAAACTATCAGAAGCGGAACCAGTTCCCCCCCACCCTACCCAACCTTTCCAACCCTACCCGTCTCCCACCCCAAAGCCCTGGGAGAACAGCCAGGTCTTAAACTGTCTCCGGAAAGAAGGGAGGTCTGAGGCTAGGTGGGCCTCCATCGGGAGGGAATTCCACAGCCGAGAAGCGGCCACCGAGACGGCCCTCCCCATCATCGCCACCTGGGGGACCTCGAGTCGGGCGTCCCCGGCTGACCAGAGGGGCCGCTTCATGGCCCCGGGCGTGAGGCGGTTCTGCAGGTAAGCAGGGCCCAGGCATTTAACACCAACACCTTGAATCGGGCCTAGAAGACAATAGGCAGCCAATGCAAAGAACAGAGCACCGATGTAATGTGCTCGCAACGACTCATCCCTGTAAGGAGACGGCCGCCTGCATTCCCACATGAGTTAAGACTAGAGCTGCGATTGCATTCACAGAAGTTTCCCTACCTCCCTACCAACTTTTACGTGTGAAACTAGCCCAGAGTTCACTGCTTTGACAAGCTCTGTGATGAGGGCATGGCTTCTGGGGCAGGATTGGGCCCCAGCAATTCACTTTTTACAAACTAAGCACTGTGCCTAATTCTTTCAAGAACCATTAGACATCTAAATGCTATTTTTGCACATCTCCAATAGATGTTTGGAACATTTTATGCTTAGCGTCCTAGTGCCTCAGTTTCCATCTGTAAAGTAGATTATGCTAATGTCTCCCAATCTTTGCTCATCTTCCGATCCAAAAATGTAATTGCTTCACATTGTGAAAACAGTGCTTAGTACAATGGGAGTCTGATCTCCTATGGGCTGCCTTGGCAGGCTTGTAATGACTGTTATTAAGATTATTTAAAGCTGGCAAATTTGGGACATGAAAGGATCCAACTTGCACCTTCCTTTATCAGCAGCAAGTGTTGAAAAAAAATCTGATCTCCTTAGCGTAACCAACCAGACTCTTGTGGTTGTATGAATGTAGTTTTCCATCTCATGCTTTTATGCATCATTTAGGTCTGAATTGTCCTACACTGCGTAAAGACCATAATTTCTTTTTAAATATGCTTTGTTTAATGCCTTTGAATTAAGCAGCCTTGCAAAACACAATGTGCAGTACAGAGCCAGGAGGAATGAAGTCATTTATTTCTCTATTTCGTTACCACGGCAGCCTCTGTAGTTCCTTTCCCCCTCCCTTTCAATTCAGGTTTCCCTTTGCTGGTATTCTGCTCACTAGCATTTACAAGCAAAGGCTTAAATCACTCAAGTTGTGTATGGTTAAACTAAACAGTCAAACACCACAAGTTCCCTTGTAGGAATGTTGAGATTATTGCGGATGCAGAGAGTGTCATCGCTGTCGGGTGGAAAGCTTCCATTCTGTCGTAGTGTTCCTTGCTAGTGCCAATGGTTTCCTAGCAACTTCTGCTTTTGCTGAATAGCCAAATCACTCACTGTAAGCTATAAAATACCCTATCTCACGTTGGTTAACTTCAAATGAAAAATAATTTATCATTTTATGAAAAAATATGTTTGCATATATTACTGTTTGTACCAAATGTCTGAATGGTTATATAGCTGTTTCATGTGCCGAGTGGCTCTGCTTCCCATATAAGGTGTCTCCATTGCTAAGTAATCTGACTTACAAAAAACCCTGCATCACTCATTTTGTGACTTATTTCTGGAAGCGTAGTGGTTATATGATCAGCACCTCCGTATGTAATGCCTTAGACTTCAGTGGAGTTTCCTCTGCTTAGGCTGCAACTGAATTTGACCTAGTCTGTTTTACAAATGTAAACCAAGAGCAGCTCGCCTGTGTCTCAGCGTGTTCTCCCAGTTTTCTTGCAGATTGTACATTTTGTTAGCCTACCCTAAGAAGAAAATTGAAGGGCCTTTTCTATGCTGCAGACTCGTTCATCTGATTTTAATGGAATGTTTCATTAATTTCTTACACAAAGTCACACCCTTTATTTACAGTGCCTATTCCTCATGAAGGAACTCTTTAATATAATGTTGTGCCCTTTCTATCACAGTGTTACTGTATGTGAAGCACTAACAGGAGTAATTATAAGGAGCTTTAATATAATTTCCATGGCATGGCATGCTGAGAAATGGGTGTTTATGATATTTTGCCCAAAGGACATGCCATTCTAGTTAAAAAGAAGCTAAAAAGCACAGTTGCAAGGGCTACAAGTTTGCAAGAGGCATGGAGGCTGTTTAAAAGCACCCTTCTGGAAGCCCAGATTAAATGCATCCTGCAAGTTAAAAAAAGAAGCAAGAAGACCGAAAGTCTTCCACTGTGGCTAAATGGGGAGGTGAAGGAGGCTATTAGAGCCAAAAAGACATCCTTTAAAAAATGAAAGGCTAGTCCCAATGAAAATAATACGAAAGAGCATAAAAACTGGCAACGTATATGTAAGATGTTAATAAGGCAGGCCAGGAGAGATTTTGAAGGGAGGCTTGCTAAAGAGGCAAAAACAAGCAACAAAAACTTTTTCAAATACATCAGAAGCAAGAAGTCTGCTAGGGAGTCAGGTGGGCCATTAGATGACAAGGAAGTAAAAGGGGTGCTCAGGGAGGATAAGGACATTGCAGAGAAGCTGAATTAGTTCTTTGTGTCGGTCTTCACGGCAGAGGATTTTGGGGAGGTACCCATGCCGGATCGTTGCTTTGTGGGCGAGGAATTGGAAGAGCTGTTACAAATCAATGTGACATTGGAGGATGTTCTAGGGCAAATTGACAAAATAAATTCTAACAAATTACCAGGGCCAGATGGCATTCACCCCAGAGTTCTGAAGGAACTCAAATATGAAACCGCAGACCTACTGTTAGTAATTTGTAACCTG